>OU898277.1:97521055-97738555 GCA_918026665.1 Diabrotica balteata
CTTACATATGCAGTTAATATAAAAAATAAATTTTTACTTCATGGTATCATAAGTAAATTATGAACTATAATTTAGAGCAAAAGAAGTTATGTCTGCACATAGATGTGAAGCTTGGAATGAAATAAAGAATGCATTAATTCAAAATTTTGGAGAACAGATAGATGAATGTTAATTGACAAGGGACCAAGTAAATTGGACACAAGGTCCAACAGAATCTATTATGCATTTTTGTAAAAATAATAACAGGGCTTTTAAATTGTATTTACAGGTACATATACTGTAAATGCTGAAATAAAAATTAACAAACAGAATTTTTCCGTCAATAACCTCTCACAACATTTCTAGCATTCCTACGAGAACCAATGGATTCTTTCATTAGAGCACTGCCACCAGGAAGTTTAGCGAAAGGAATACAATTTGTGCAAGAAATAAACAATATACGAAACGTTCAAAAAATCAGATAACTCAACCTTCAACTTCAAGAAGAAATGAAAATTACCAATAACGTGTCGACTGCAAAGACCAACGCAGCAGATGCCAGTACCAATAAATAAACGTTGCGTGATTTTTGCCATTTTTTATGATTCTCATGAGATCATAAAATGTATCACTTACATCGATTGGTCGCTATGAAGTTTCCATTATTAAAGCACAATCTTTAAAACCCACAACATAAAATTTCGATTTTGAGTTTTGGCAACAGATATGCAAAAAGGCATTTGAAATATGCCTAAGAAAGGCTGAATTAAATTTCACATTACAAAAAATCTCAAGTCGCGGGAAATGCTTCTACAAAGACGGCATAAAGAGAAATTGTTTTAAAAAACGTACATGTAAAAGCAAAAAGAAGTTTCAAACGTTTATATGGTTTGTAATATAAAAGTTTAAATTCAGCGTTTTTTAGGCGTATTTCAAACGCCTCATATGTGTTGCAAGAACTAACTTATTGCGGCCAAATGCACAAATTTGTCACGAAGCTGCTCTTTTCATCCTTAAAACGCATTTTGATCTTTATCGAAAGGGCACTATGATCAAAAGATATCGAATTTTTTACTGTCAAGTTGGTACAAATTTTATTTAAAAAATTTTCACGGGCGTAACTGACATTTAATATCGCCGGTCGCTTCAAGCGTTGTTTCCAAAAGAACGGTTCATTCTACAGAAAAAGTGCTTATAAACATTTGTGTTTAAAATTAACTCAGCTACATTTCGTGTTTGAAACATTTTTTCTACGGCATGCTGATTCTTAGTAACTAAATGTTTTACGTACCACCCCACGAGGGGGTTTTATAGGGAAGCCCTGGGTAGGAGTGATAAACTTTTTTCATCTTTTTTGGGACCCAAAATTGATTCTCAGCAAAATTAAGCTTGTTCGTATGATTTTTAGAGTTTCAGTGGCATTTTCGTTTCTGACGACTGGAGTAATTGTCTTATGATGGCATCAAATAAAATCGAACAAAACATTTAGCAGCTGTAAGGAAAGCATGTTGTGGTATTACATAACTACCTTTGAGCTGTTTTTACAAGAATAAACTATTAATTATGCTTATCAACAGGTATTCAGAATATATATTATGCGTATCAACAGGTATTCAAATTCTATATTTGAATTCACAAGGGATTGGAGAATGCTGAATTGGTGACTCTGTATGGAACTGAAAACATAGTTAGACATATCAAGGAAAACCGAATAAGATGGGCAGGTCACGTGGTACGATCAGAGGATGACAGAGTGTTAAAGACAGTGTTTTTTGAATTGAAAGACCAGATGGTAGAAGATCAGTAGGCCGACCGAGAAAAAGATGAAAGGATGATGTTGAAGCCGATTTATCTAGAATTGGGGTACAATAATGGGAAATAAAAGCGCAAGATCGTAGAGGATGGATGGCGATAGTGGATGCGGCGAAGATTCACCGGATGCGGCGAGTTTTAAAGCCAATGAAGAGGAAGAAGAACAGATATTCAGTGATTTGACGCACAAATATTACAATAATAAGAATTATTATGCAGCTGATCTGTAAAATTCGATTATCTCAAAAACTGTTAAGTTTTAAAGTTATTAACAAGTATATCTTTTTGTGTTGTTAAAATAATGTATCTCTAATAATTTTTATCTCAGCTGCAAAAGCACTCAGTTCTAAATTTTTATGCATAAATTTCCACAAACACAAACGTTGTCAATATTTTATTAACGCAAGTTGGCTCTTTATATATATATATATATATATATATATATATATATATATATATATATATATATATATATATTGTTATTGGCGACAAAATTGTTATGATGTGTTGTTGTTGTATGAGCAATGAGTAAATTTGAATGATATATGTAAGCAATATCAATTTAAAACAATCTATCTAGAATTTGAAATTCTTACAATTAATAAATTATTAACAAAATTTGGTACCTCCTTTCACTGAACGCCTAAAGTTTTTTTCAAAATTAAAGTTATTATCACCACTCGATATTTTCTTACTAAGCCTTGGTTATCCAACTATTTTTATGTTCCTTCTTAATTATCTCCACTCACCATATAAATATATATATATATATATATATATATATATATATATATATTTAACTCCTTGTAATTTCCACATATTGTACTTTGAAATATACTGGATCTTGTGGTTGTATTATTGAAAGCTTATTTCAATGAATTAACTTCAAACTGTCACTATATTACTGTAGTAATAATTAATCTCCAACTGTATTTAACTTAATAATTCATTTAACTTAATCAATGCCTTCTTCTAGCTAATAATCTCTTCATAATCTCATAAATAACTGACTTAATAATCCTTGAATTGTTATAACTAACTCCTCAATAATAATCTTGTACTAATGTTTTTGTTACTAAATTCTTGAATTATAACTTTACTGTAACTAACTAACTAACTGATAACTGACTGATTGATAACTGAACTAACTGAACTGAACTCTAACTGAACTGAACTCTAACTGAACTGAACTCTAACTGAACTGAACTCTCACTGACTGAACTCTAACTCATAACTGAACTCCTCTCCTCTAAATTACATGGCTTTTTATATCTTTTTCATTGTTTCCTGAATATTCTAGCAACAAATAATGTTCGAATCATTCTATTTTTTCTATTTGAAAATTCTGGAATAAAATGGAATCGTTTTTTGTCTATGATGTATTATGTAAATAGTCCTATTGAAATTTCTAGAATTCTCTATATACAATTTACTTGACTTTAGGCTCTCCAGATCAGAACTACACTATTATATGTAACTTAAACATTTATATGAAATATATTTTTACTATTTTACATGTGTAATTTAATTTTAAATTAAAATTCTAAAAATAAATAACTTTTTGACTTTGACACTACAGTGTATGTTTGGTTGCATAAGCACATGGCTGAATTAAACATATTAAATATTAAATAAAATAAAAAAAAACTTCTTAAACTTAATTCTTATGCTAAATTCTTAAAAATACCCTCATATAATTATTTTTTAATAATATTATCTAGTATATAATTTACAAATTATGTCTCTAACCACTATTTAAATTAATTAACATTGTATATCTGGTTGTATATATTTCTATATTAATTTATTGTATTTCTGTTCTCATTATAATACCCCAAAATTAACTTTAAAATAAATAATTCGTTTATTATTTTTTTAAAATTAATTTTCCTATTCATACACATTTGTAAATATATTAATTCATATAATTCAATAATTTATTTTTTTTTTTAAATTGCCTTTAACTACGGCTATGTATAGTTTGTCTTTTTCATGTCAACGGTCAAATTGTCATGTCAAATGCCACAGATGTGTGTATACACAATGTTTGTTTATTAATAGACTAGATTTAGGAAATAATTCTTTCTTTTGGTTAAAAAGCCTTTCTTTAGTATAAATGGTAAGTCTTACTTTTCATATGTCAGTAGAAAAATATTTACAAAAATTAATCTTATGGAGATATATAACCCCAATTCAAATTATATTATATGTTATTGTAAATTATATGATAGTGATTTTATACTTAACTCTAATTATAATTATGGTTTTTAGGACCGAAACAAAGGACAAATTCAATAGCTGCTCAAGACATGATGTCAAATTAATAATTGATACATTATACCACAAGGATTAAATTTACCATATCTGTCTTGTCAACAATCAAGATTGTCTAATGAAATAGAGTTAAGTGTTTAGTGAAGCGTTTGTGATGTTAACAGTGTTAAATGTATATAAAACATTATTCAATCTCTTTGTAATTCTTGATATGAATTGTATCGGGTATTCGACCCCATCATGTATTTGTAGTAATACCCCTGATAATCTTTCTATTGAGGCATCTGTTCTTAATATGAATGGCTTTGTATAGTCAGGATGGTATATTTTTAAATTTGACAGAAAAATGTTTTTGATTTCTTGGAATGCTAGTTCTCTTCGCTGGTCCCATTTCCATTTTACACCTTTCCTCAACAGTTCAAGTAATGGAATTTCTTTTATACTTAGATCTGGTATCATCCTTTTATAATAATTAATTATTCCAATAAATCCTCTTAAAGTTCTTAAATTGTGTGGTGTTCTATATTCCTGAATAACCTGTGTCCGTTCTGGATCCATTTCAATTCCCTTAGTATTTAGTTTATAACCTACATATATTACTTCTTTTTGAAAAAATGTACATTTTTCTTGATTTATTTTTAGTCCAACTTTGTCTAATATGTTCATTATTATTTTTAGGTGTTTCGCATGCTCTTCAGCAGTTTTAGAAAAAATTAATATATCATCAATGTAATGAATTACAAATTGTTCATATTGATCCAAAATATCATGAAGACATCTACATAGAGCACTGCACGATGATTGAAGTCCAAATGGTACTACTTTGAATTGATATACTACTCCATCTATCTGAAATCCTGTATATTGTCTACTTTTCCTTTCTAGAGGTATTAACCAAAAACTATGCTGTAAATCGATTTTAGTGAAAAATGACATTCCTGTAATTCTTCCTAGTATTCCATCTATACTCATTGGTGCTTCAAATTGCTTTTCAGTGATCTTGTTAATATTCCTTGCATCCAAACATAGCCTGATTTCACCTGATCTTTTTCGTACTACCACTATAGGGTTAATGAAACGTGTATCTGCCTTCTCAATGATTCCATCTTCTAACATATTATTAATTGTTCTATTTACTTCTTCTCTGTATTTATATGGTATTGGGTACGATTTTGTTTTAAAATCTTTTTCTTCTTTTACTTTTATACTATGAATATAATTGTGTGCAATTCTATTTTCTTTATTAACAAGTCCCTTGTGTTGCTGCAATATGGAAATGACTATTGATTTATATTCTTCAGGGCAACTTAAAACTTTAATCATATCCTCTTCTTTACAAATAAAATTATTTTTCATTATGTAATCATTATTCCTTGCTTCCAGTTTTACGCACTCCGCCTCGTAGGCATCCATCTGCTTTTTTCCATTCCTTAAATATTCATTACAATTATTCTTTACATTATTTTGGGACATCTCCCTATTATCAAAATACATTTCTTCTTCATAAACATCATTACTTTCTTTTAATAATATCCTATCAATTCTTATTTCTTCTTCCTCCTCATCTTTCTGCATAAACTTAATTATTTGCCCTTCCAAAGTTACAACTTTTTCTTCAAAATCTATCTTCACTTTCTTCTTTTCCAATTCATCATTTCCCATTAATATATCAACACATAAATCCTTGACAATAAATCCTTGCATATTAATTTCTTTATTAAGAATATTAATTTTAAAATTGGCTAGTTTATCAATTTCACCCAACTTCTTATTATTTGCACCAACTATTTTAATTTTTGGAATCTTCATTATATCTGATAGTTTTAATGTATTAAAAATAAAATTTTCCGAGACTAAAGTACTTTCTGAACCAGTATCTATCATAATCTTAATCATTTTATTTTTGGCCATAGCATTTATATAAATTAAATTAATAGATTCAATAATTTTATCGTCATCTAAAGAAATAAATTCAGAAGGTTTCTCATAATGACAATGACCACACTTGTAATTCAGAAAGTTTACTGCATAAAATTTGGATTGTTAGAATTATTCTCTAATTGTGTCTGACCATTTGGTTCTAATGTCCTGTGTCTTTCACTACTATGACTTCTACTCATATTTTCCTGCCTTGTACTATTTCGTTCTCTATCTTCGCAGCTTCTGTTCCTTCGTATATGATTCACCTGTCTGTTGTGATTAGGCCGTTCTGTATTTCTCCTATTGTTAAAATCTTGTCTATTATAATTAGTATTGTTATTAACATTTTGTCTATTGTAATAATTAGTACTGTTATTTAAATTTTGTCTATTTTGATTATTATTATTGTTGTTAAAATTTTGCATATTATTACCATATCTATTATTATTATATGATTGTCTATATTGTTGATTATTATTCTTATTATATTGAAAATTATTATTGTTTTTTCTATTATTATTATTATTCATCCTAATATCATTGTTATCATTGTTACTTGTCATATTACCTCTTTGTATTCTTTGAATAAAATTGATAAAACTATCTATTGTTTGAATATTTTGTACTGTTACTGTTTGTACAACATCTGCATCAAAATGTCTAGATACGTTTAAAACTGTTTCATCTTCTCTAAGTGGTGGTTCTAAATACTTTGCAACTGTTATCAGCTTTAATGCATAATCTACCATATTAGATCTTAAATTAGGATTATACTTTCCAAAATAGAGAACTTCCCTAAATCTAGCTTGCTCTAATTCACCCCAATAATAATTTAAAAATTTATTTTCAAATGTTTGAAAATTGTCCAAATCATTCTCAACACTGGCAAACCAAGTTGCTGCATTATCACTTAATGTCATTCTAATATAATCTTTAATATCATTAATATTATTCACTAATCTTAATTTATGTTTTAAACTATTTATGTATACTCTAGGATGCAAATTTTTGATATTACCAGATATCCCAGTGTCATTTGTTAAATTTAAGTAAGGTCTCCCTATGTCTCTCATTTGTGAAATATCATCTATTCTTTGTTCCACATTTCTTATTTGATTACTATTTATTTGGATATTTGGTTGCATATCGTCCAATTTTTCTTCTGTGTTTCTCCTGTCTTCGTTCATTTTGACTTCTAAGTTACATTTCTGCAACTCTATTTTCTGTTCTATATCTATCATATTATCTTGAATAATCCTATTTACTTCTGTTCTCTCATTTTCTATCCTTTTCTTATAGTCATGCCTTATATTTTTTATTTCATTTGCTACTTTTTTCTCTGCAGCTTCAAGTTTTTTATCTATTTGTTTTTCTATTTGTTTTACAATTTTATTATTATTATCCTCTATTTTCTTTTCTAATTTTTTATAATTCTCTTCCATTTTTTTCATGTCTTCTTTGACTTCTTTTGAATTCTCTTCCATTTTTTTTCGAGTTCTCTTCCAATTTCTGTTCCATTATTCTTATGTCTTCTTTGACTTCTTTCGAATTCTCTTCCAATTTCTGTTCCATTTTTCTTATGTCTTCTTTGACTTCTTTCGAATTCTCTTCCAACTTCTCTTCCATTTTTTTCGAGTTCTCTTCCATTGTCTTGTTCATCTGCATCATTATTGCCATCAGAGCTGCCATATTGACATTTTCTCCTCCTTCTTGATTCATTTCCACTGTATCTTGTGGAACTTGGACTAAAATCTCCTCTTGTACAGCTTGTGTTTCTATTTCCACATCTTCTTCATTCTTTTTGTTTCTTGTACCTTTTTTTCCTTGAGACATATTGAGACTTTACTTGTTCAAATTTAATTAAAAATAAAATCTATAATTCTTTTTTTTTATAAAAATTAATTTAATTATATGAGAGCACTTATCTTCCCAAACTAGTTCTTTTAAATAGAGAGAGCCCCGCGTTGGGCGACAAAATTGTTATGATGTGTTGTTGTTGTATGAGCAATGAGTAAATTTGAATGATATATGTAAGTATAGGGTTTTTATCGCGGTTCTCAAAGAATTAGTTTGTAAGTACTTTTTTAAATTATCTTTATTATAACTATTATGAAACAAACCTATCTATCTAATATAAGCAATATCAATTTAAAACAATCTATCTAAAATTTGAAATTCTTACAATTATTAAATTATTAACAAAATTTGGTACCTTCTTTCACTGAACGCCTAAAGTTTTTTTCAAAATTAAAGTTATTATCACCACTCGATATCTTCTTACTAAGCGTTGGTATTCCAACTATTTTAATATGTTCCTTCTTAATTATCTCCACTCACCATATAAATATATATATTTAACTCCTTGTAATTTCCATATAATGTACTTTGAAATATACTGGATCTTGTGGTTGTATTCTTGAAAGCTTATTTCAATGAATTAACTTCAAACTGTCACTATATTACTGTAGTAATAATTAATCTCCAACTGTATTTAACTTAATAATTCATTTAACTTAATCAATACTCTAGTAGCATACTCTGGTAATTATTTTTACTATAATTGCCTTAGTAGTCGGTGCGTTTTGATTTGGTTTGAGTCTTCTTACAAACTCCTTCTGATGACGGGTAGACCCAGAAACACGTGTCAGGGAGTGGTAATAGACTCAAATTAAATCAAAACGCAACCGTCATTTATTTTATTTAATCAATGCCTTTTTCTAGCTAATAATCTTTTCATAATCTCATAAATAACTGACTTAATAATCCTTGAATTGTTATAACTAACTCCTCAATAATAATCTTGTAATAATCTTTTTGTTACTAAATTCTTGAATTATAACTTTACTGTAACTAACTAACTGATAACTGACTAACTGATAACTGAACTCTAACTGAACTGAACTCTAACTGAACTGAACTCTAACTGAACTGAACTCTCACTGACTGAACTCTAACTCATAACTGAACTCCTCTCCTCTAAATTACATGGCTTTTTATAACTTTTTCATTGTTTCCAGAATATTCTAGCAACAAATAATGTTCGAATCATTCTATTTTTTCTATTTGAAAATTCTGGAATAAAATGGAATCGTTTTTTGTCTATGATGTATTATGTAAATAGTCCTATTGACATTTCTAGAATTCTCTATATACAATTTACTTGACTTTAGGTTCTCCAGATCATAACTACACTATTATATGTAACTTAAACATTTATATGAAATATATTTTTACTATTTTACATGTGTAATTTAATTTTAAATTAAAATTCTAAAAATAAATAACTTTTTGACTTTGACACTACAGTGTATGTTTGGTTGCATAAGCACATGGCTGAATTAAACATATTAAATATTAAATAAAATAAAAAAAAACTTCTTAAACTTAATTCTTATGATAAATTCTTAAAAATACCCTCATATAATTATTTTTTAATAATATTATCTAGTATATAATTTACAAATTATGTCTCTAACCACTATTTAAATTAATTAACATTGTATATCTGGTTGTATATATTTCTATGTTAATTTATTGTATTTCTGTTCTCATTATAATATATATATATATATATATATATATATATATATATATATATATATATATATATATATATATATATACATCCCGCCATCATTTTAAACTCGTTTCACGTTGCAGTAATTTAGCATCACCAAGAAAATCCAATATTTTCTATATATAAGTCGTGTATGTTCGTTTAGTGCACCTCTGTTGGCTTAGCACCGTTGTCGGATTTTCAATAGTCTGATTTTTTTATATATTTTATTTTTTACATTAAACCTACGTTTTAACATCGATCATTTAAAATCACTGTATTTCCTATCATTTTAAAGCCAATCGATGTTGCCGATAATAATACTTAAAATAACATCTAGATACATACATATCGATCCGTTTTGGGTGGGTCAAGTTCAAACAACGACATTGATACTACCTGCTAATATGTTGCGGTCTAACTGGTTTCTTCGTTGTTTAGATAAAAGGTATATTTATTTAACGTAGGTATTTTTCCCAGAGAATTATGTAGGGGAATATTTTACATAAATTTCAATTTACAACCTCTTTAATCCAAGCTATCGGTGAATAGTTTGAGGTAAATATTATGTTTTTATGGGATTACGCCTCAATTATTGGTTGTAATTGTGATAAGAATCACATTTTTAATTAACTTATGTTTGACATTTTGATTTTTATTCCGGAAATCGTTCTCAAAAACGTTTTTTTGTACAAAATGTGTATACACATTTTAGATAATTTGTACAATATACAATAAATATTAGTTAATTAAAAATGTAATTAATATTACATTTTTATATACATAATATACATAAAAAAATAATATTTAACTTAACCATGCAACCTCGGTAAATAGTTTTCAAAAATCTTCTACAGTTATTTAAATTTAAATTTTTGCTTGTAAAACGTTTTTTACATTATAAAGAAAAATGATTCAAATAAAAGTTGTAGACCATAAAAGGTTTTTTATGTTGAGGGATACCAAATTAAAATATATAAATAATTGGGCGAGGTAATTGCAAAAAACCCTAAACTCTAAAATATTATATTTTTAGTTATTTATAAATGTTAATAATTTAATTTTTTGCCCAACGGCAGATAATATAGCTACTTTAAATTATGGCAATTAATGGGTTTTTAAAGTGTGCTAAATATTAAGCAAATCACTTTGTACTTGTCCAAATACTTGTCCAATACTTGTATGTACAAGTATTTTGAAATTTGCAATCTCAATGGCTTATCAGAAAAGAAAGAGACAAAAACAGAACCTTATTTAACCAATAAGAACTAAGATAGCATTTAATTCTTAAAATCATATTTTCATTGTTTATTAATACTAAGATCTAAAAATTGAAAGGATTTTGAATTAAGATCTATAATATATGATCGAAGTTATAGATGGCATACACAGTAAAGGAGTAAACTGTTATAACTCATTAAAATAATGGTATTCGTAAATTACCGCCACGGAAAAGTACCACGGAGGTAAGAACTGTCTGAGCTTGTTTTTTTTTTAGATTCGGACTTTAAATTGAAGCACGCTTGCAAAATAATTAATATCTCGGCTTTTGTGGCACGTAGAACCTTCATTTCTTTACTAGGGTAGCTCAACCAAATAATAAGAATTGTGCTATTTTGACCTATCTTACTAAATTTTTCCGTTGAAAAAATGAACTCTTATAAAAGCGAGTTCGATTTACAGAATACACGTGTGTATACAGAGTACAGAGTGACTATCTGGGCAAGTACAGTCGTTTAGATAATCGCTCTTTGGGATTAACAAATTGGATAACTTTGTGATCTATGTGAAATATACCACACTTTAATAACTTATTAACTGCCCCAATTTAAATTAGTTATATTAAATGTCATTATGTACAAACGAAGCTATTAACATTTATAAATTACTGCAAAATAATTTAGGGTTTTTCGGCAAAATACGAAAATACGTTTGTATTTTGAGAACGATTTCCGAATTGGAAATTGAAATGCCAATAAACGTACTTTCACCTTTAATTGTGGCTTATTCCCATTTAAATAGTAATTATGTCTTGTTTATCTCTGCACTTGGTCACACATATTCCTTCAGGGCTGTAAATACTGACCACTTTACGTTTTTCTTAGTTTCTTTGACACGTGGGGATTGTCTATTCGGTTATTTCTTAATATGGGCTATCAGTAATTGTCTAGTAAAGTCAATACTATTATAGAAGTTACCCATACTTTTCCAGTAGTCATTTAGACGGTCCATTTTAATTGTCCTCATTTGGAATATAAGCCCGAGAAAAGTCTTAAATTCTGTTTGTGTCGTCTGTTTCCAAAAAGCAATCCTCGATTTTTCTAAACGACTTTGTGCAAATATTTCGTCAGAGTCACTTCCACCATTCATTTAATCTACATCATCCTCGGCAGATGCTTCTAAAAAGATTGTAATTCAGCAGTGGTCAATCTACGTGTATGTTTATGTCTAGCTTTTTTAGATGTCGAACACATAATATTATTTACATCCAATTTTTTACAAATACTATAACTTACTTTAACATACGTAATTAACAATAAAAACATACTACTAAAAACTATCAATTTATGTTTTCCAATACTATAAGGGCACTTGAGGCACAACACGTTTTTACTCAATAATAGTTCCTGTATAAGTAAAATTGCTTTTTGCAGTTTTGCCATCACATTCTTTACAGTATGTTTTAACTTTTTTAATTTTTCTATCGGCCTTTCTACTAGTCACGCTTATTCTTAAAATTTTGTAACCTCTTGTACACTTCCTTCTCTTATTATTATCTACATCGCTTTGCCTGAGATGGTATTTTTTGGGTGTAATTAGTCATCAGGGTTTCAACATTTCTTTATTTGCAAACGCCTTCGCTAATTCCAGTCTGAACTCAAGCATAGGTTGTCGCTTTTTTCGCGTTTTCTATTATTTATCAACTAAGTATTGACTACTGCGGTATTAAATATTAATTCCACTGCCACTTTCCGGTACCACTTTAGTATTTTGCGTATTGGGCTTTTGTAAAAAGCCATTTGATCACTAAAATCAACTCTTTTTTCACGTTATAATCTAGAATAGTTTGTGGATTTAGCACTTATGTCTAATTTTTCTTTCCACCTGAATAAACCAAGATACAACTATTATGTTTAAATGTTGTAGTAATTAAAACTGGTTCTTTGTCGACCCATTTTATCACTTGTGAAATCAATAATGGGGTTTAATGGGGGTCAAGTGGGTTTCAGTATAAGTAGTTGCGACTTTTTTAATCTAGATTTTGGTTTTGTATTTTTTGTAGTAGAACATCTGCACATAAATTCGTTTCTTGAACTATGATTTGAATTCATCGACCGATATTCTAAAAGAAATGTGTTTTTACGTTGTCGGGAATATTATAAATTGGTTATCTTTCACAAAGCATTCGAAATATAATTTATATTTTATTTCAGAAAAATTTTTTACTGTAACTCTTGTTCGACATAAACTAAATTCTTACACAAAACAAGTAATCTATTTTTTTTTTGAAGAAATGTAGAAATAGAATTTCCTGTCGAAGTTTTATGTGTGCCATGAGTCACTGGTGTCTCGTATATACGGTCCTCTTATCGCATTACAAACATAATTCTCAATTAACAGTGCAGTACAAGATATATTTAGGTTATATAATCAAGCCGTAATACTTGTCGTGAGACCATAAGACCGTATGTTATAAATAAATATATTCCTACGAGAATTATCCTGAAAAATGAGAAAAATACAATAAAAAAGTGCAATATGAAGTGTTATTTAAAAAATGACAAGTCATTTACGGGCGGACAGTTAAAAACAAAAGTATTCTGAAGTATTATGAAAATGTTGACTTTTTTCCTGGTCTGATCTTCCTCAACTAACGTTATCTTCTTAATTGGTGAGTTGTGTTTTTCAGGTCTCTTTAAGGGTTTTTGGTGCTATCCATACCAAATGATCTTTGGACAATGTACTAATGTAGTGTTCAAATGTGGCATTGCGTGCATCATGTAGCTCTGATCTTAATTGTCCGATTAGTCGATTATATGTGTGTTTGTCATTAGGATTTTGGCTTCTTTGTCATCTACCTCTGGCTCTTCATTTTCCGACTATTAGTTATATAATATAATCCGGAGTGTTATTTGTGTTTTCTTGATTTGGAATTCTTGATCCAGCACACTCATCCATAAAAAAAGGAAACGCGATAAAGGTATCCGAAACAACTGTTTTTTGTTATCAGAGATAAAATAGCCAAAAATTACCAAAACAGATATACAAGGCACCATACAGAGGATGTAGAATTACCTATGAAACACCTTGAATGGAGAAAAGAAGTGGGCTTAGACCAAATACCAGCAGGAATTATTTAACTAATTGTCGAAAAAAATTAAATGGATAACAATATTCACCCCATTTACAGAAAAGGCGGTGATACGCGAAAATTTTAAACATTTCTGTAATAGCCTCCAGTCAACAATTTTCTAATCATGTTTAAAAAACGTACCGAATGCACTGTGTATACTAACGCAAGTCGTCAACATTCGTGTTGTTGCAGTTATGTATTACGATCAACTTAAAGGTTATGCATGATTTCCTTTGTAAAGGTACATAGGCGTGCTCCCGTGCGAAACCAAAAGATTTGTCATACTGTCATACCGTTACATTATATCATATTATAACGTTAAATATTTTATGGTGCCCTTTGGGTACAACGAATGATCGACTTTTTCCCGCACAGATGCAAGCCTATGTACCTTTACAAATGGAGTCGTTTGCTGGGTATTAAAGAACCATCTATGGTCATCATATAATTTAACGCCAATATTTCACGTTCTACAATGCGTTTCACGTATGATACACTATCTTCTTTAGTTTTCTGTCATTCTGTTTGTTAAATCCTATCCCATTCACGTCACAGCGTCAAGGAGCAGTAAATGTGAGCAGTTAACGGGAGGCATATGTCTAACAGTGAACGTTAGACTTTTTCGCGTTTATCATATGTACAGTAGTTAACTAAAAGTGGAGGTGTGCAAAGAGATGTATGACGTAATCGTATACTATTCGCTAAATCCTGTCATAATAAGAAATAATAATAATATCATCAAAGTAATATGCCATACACCTCTGTGGGTTAATACGTTGTATTGCTGCCAGTTTACGGTGTTATTACATGCCGCCATGTTGAATTTGTCTCCACCATTGTATTATCTCCGTAAAATCCTATCATTTTAAGCTCTATATGTCATGATTAGACCTATAGGACCGGAGATTCGTAACTAAGGCTCTTTTGACACGGCATATATAGGAGCAAACATATATACCTAAGGTTTTTTTGACGTGTTGCTGTATTTGATTTCTACGTCGTAGTATTTTATTGGTTATATGCTAGCATTTGAGGTACTGTACGTCACGATTGGACTAATAGGATAGAAGACACATAACTAGGCCCTTTCGCCACGCTACTCTATTTGATTTTTATACCTTATTGTATTCTATTAGTTAAATTCATGATACTATGAACTAAAGATAAACCCACGCGCACGTGATCAGTCTATCTCTTTTGCACGTGTGACGTCACTTGGCGACAAATATCACCAGAAATGTTCTGTTTTGCATGGAGTTTTGTTAGATTTAGTATTGTTTTATCGTTTATCTTGTACGTTGACAAATAAATGTGTGCACTTTATATAAAACATATTTCAGAATATTAAATTAAAGATAAACTTTTATCGCCAAGTGACGTCATGCGCATCGACGTACAAAATTCGATTGCGAAGTGGTTTTATCTCGGAAACCATAATATTGTGAGTTAAATTCTATCATTTGCGGTACGAAACGTCACGATTGGACTAATAGGATCTCAGAAACATAACTATGGCCCTTTTGACATGCTGCTGTATTTTATTTTTCTTTCTCATTGTATTCTATTGGTTAAATCCTATCATTTGAGGTGCTGTAAGTCACGATTGTGCTACTAAAAAGAAGATACGTAACTAAGGCTCTTTTTACGTGTTGCTGTATTTAATTTCCAATTTTAAGTTATTGTATTCTATTGGTTAAGTGCTATCATTTGAGATATCGTACGTCACTATTGGCCTGATAGGACCGAAGGTACATAACTAAGGCCCTTTTGACATGCTACTCCATTACCTCATTGTACCTCATTGTATTTTATTTTTTAAATCCTTTCATTTGAGGTACTGCACGTCATGATTGGACTTACAGAACCGAAGATACACAACTAAGGCCCTTTTGACATTGTGCTGTATTTGATATTTATATCCCATTGTATTCTTTACGTTAAATCTTATCATTAGAGGTACTATACGTCACGATTGGACTAATAGTATCAAAAATACGTGACTACGGCCCTTTTGACATGTTTCTGAATTTGATTTTTCTATTTCATTGTTTTCGCTTAATTAAATCCTCTCATTTGAGATACTGTACATCACGATTGGACTTATAGAAAGGAAGATATATAACTAAGGCCTTTTTGACATGCTGCTTTTCTGTCTTATTGTATTTTATTGGTTAAATCCTATCATTTGAGGTGCTGTACATCACGACTGGACCAATTGGAGCAAAAATATGCAATATATTATAACCCGTTACTTTTAATCACACCAGATGCTAGAATGATTTGTGGATGAAAAAAAATATATAATTCTTAAATTTACTATTTCGTTGTGGGTAATATTATATTCAACAGCGATGCCAAATTTCTGATGCTAAAATGATTGATAATGAAAGTGCGATATACATTTTCATGTATATAATGGCAGCGAGTAAACGGTAAAACACTGAACTAAATATATATAATATTTTCACTGTACCATCATTTTAGACTCAAATATTTCCTGGAATAAACTTATATAACTCAGTAAGGGATAAAAAGAGAAAGCGGACATTTTAAAATACCAACACGGTATCAAAGCTCTAATCATTGAGATGGTTAAAATTCTTGTAACAAGTACAGGAAAAAAGTTATTAAGGTCTTGTAAAGTAGCGTCGATATACAGATGCTACTTTGCAAGACGATGCTAAATTGATGGTAAAAACATAATGTATCGATGCCAAAATGATAGTAGGATGTATATATATATATATATATATATATATATATATTATATATATATATATATATATATATATATATATATATATATATATATATAACAAGTCTTCTACAGCTGGCGCCGCTTCTCGCATCCTAATTTCCAGCGTTTTCTGTCGAAGCAATCTTCAGTTGTTAGATCTCTGGCGGTCATTGCATCGTCGACATCGTCTCTCCAGGATCGTCTTGGTCTACCTCGTTTTCTTCTAGTTGGCGGAGTCCATTCTTCTATTTTTTTTGGCCATCTATTTTCCGGCATTCTCTGAAGGTGTCCATACCAGTTAAGTCTTTTGGCTTCGATTGTGTCTATTATGTCTAGATCGATTTCCATTTCTCTCCGAATATCTTCGTTTCTCACCCTATCAAGTCTAGTGAGCTGGCAACATCGTCTCCAGTAGTTCATTTCCATGGCCTTAATTTTTGATTTGTTTCTTTGGTTTATTTCCCAGAGTTCGGCGCCGTACAGTCCAATACTTTCTATTATTGTTTTATAAATTCTTCTTTTATTTTCTTTTGTTATTTTTTTATTCCATAATAGTCCGTGTAGCTGTCTGGTGGCTGATCTTGCTTGGCCAATCCTGGAATGTATTTCTTCGCTACTTCCTGCTTTTGATGTTATTTGGACTCCCAAGTACTTAAAATTGTCTGTTGGTTTTATAGTTCCCATTTCGATTTGTAGGCTTTCTGGTTTTTCTCCTACAACTAAGTACTCAGTTTTTTGTATATTAATTGTGAGGCCCCATTTGGTGTACTCATCTTCCAGTTTTCTAAGCATGTAGCTTATATCACTCTCGTCTTCAGCTAGAATGGCTTGGTCGTCAGCGAAATGTATCGTGTACAATCTATCATCTCCGATTGGGATGCCCATATTGCAGCACTTTCTTCTCCACAGTGAGAGTGCCTCATTTAGATATATTTTGAAGAGTGTAGGTGCTATGCAGCAGCCTTGCTTTAGGCCCTTACTAATAGGAATTTCTCTAGTTAATCTATTTCCAGTTTTAATGTTTGCCGTCATATTTTTGTAGAGCTGTTGTACTGCTTGTATATTTTTTTTGCTTATTCCTTGTTTTTCCATTGCTACCCAAAGCATTGAAAGTGGTACACTATCGTATGCCTTTGTCAGATCTATAAAGACTATATGAGTTGAAAGGTTGTGGGCTAATCTTTTCTCGATAACTTGCTTTAGAGAGAATATACTGTCCATGCAGGATCTGCCTGCACGAAAGCCATTCTGTTCTTCTACATCTGTCATCTCTTTTTCAATTTTATTTTTTATTATTTTTCCATACAGTCTTGAGAGTGAATTTATGACACTTAGCCCCTATAGTTTGAACAATTCTTTCTATCTCCTTTTTTGTATATGTTGTTAATATGTGCTTTTGTCCACTCCGGTGGTAAGTCGTGTCCATTATAGAATAAGGTGAAGACATACGCCAGTAATTCCCGTAATACTTGTGGGCTATGTTTTAATAATTCATTTGGTATACCTTGTGGTCCGCATGACTTCCCATTTTTTAGAGTTCGTATTGCATTCTCGACTTCCTGTACTGTTATTTCATCGTCTTCACTGAATTCCAGTTCATATGTTGTTGTACTGATGTTCGTGAATTGAGGTCTTGTTTCAGTCAAAAGTTGTGAGTAGTGTTCGATCCAAGATTTTTCTTCTATTAAATCTATTTTACTCGTTTCTTTTCTGTTTGTTCTCAGATTTTTTACCGTTTTCCATGCTTCTCTTGATCTTGTTGACCCTATATATTTGTTGAGTTCTTCGCATTTACTTTCCCAGGAAATATTTTTTGCTTTAGTTACTAAGTTTTTTACTTCTCTGTTTGATCTTGCATATGTTCGTCTATCATCTGGATCATTTGTTTGCAGCCACTTTTGATATGCTTGTTTCTTGTTGTGTACTGCATTGGCGATGTCATTTGTCCACCACAATGGAGTATTCTTTTTGTTCTTTTGGATTGTGCCGAGCGCTTCGTAAGCTGCTTCATTGATTTTATTGATTATCTCTTTATAGGTATTCTGGGCTGAGGAGTAGATCAGGTTTGCCAATTTTTGGCTAAGTCGCAGCTTATATAAGAATGATGTCGAGTCGTTTTGCAGTGCATCAATATTGTATTTAGGTAGATTCGATTCCAGGGGTTTTGATTGAGCTAGTTGGTTGTCATTTTGATGTAGTAGCCGAGGTCGATACTGTAGGTAACATTTTGATCTTACCATATAGTGGTCAGTTCCGCACTCCGGTCCTCTTAGTACTCTTATGTCTTCAACTTGTATGTGTGTTTCTTGTTTTATGATGACATAATCTATAATTGACTTTGTGTTTCTCGTTGGTTGAACCCAGGTGTACTTATGTATGTTTTTATGTTGGTAGAATCCGTTTAGGATTTTCAGAGAGTGCTGTTCACAGAATTCGATTAAGTGTTCCCCATTTTCATTTGTTTTAGCGTCACCATATTTTCCTACAACTTTGTCATTTATTTTTGTTCCTGTCCAAGCGTTAAAATCTCCCAACAGCACAATTTCTTTGCGGCTATTTATATTTGCAATGAGTTCTGATAAAGTTTCGTAGAATATTTGATTAGCTGCTTTTGATGCATTTTCGGCATATATATATATATATATATATATATATATATATATATATATATATATATATATATATACATATATATATATATATATATATATATATATATATATATATATAGAGTAGAATAGAGGCATGGACACTTAAAACTCGAGGCATTCGAGATGTGGTGTTACAGACGTATCTTAAGAATTTCATGGGTGGATCGTGTGACGAATGTTGAGGTCCTACGTAGAATAGGCAAGGAATGCGAGATTATTAACACCATCAAAGAGCGCAAACTAGAATATCTTGGCCATGTTATGGGGAATGAACTGAGATACGGCTTGTTGCAACTCATTCTTCAGGGCAAGGTATTTGGAAAGAGAGGACCAGGGAGAAGAAGAACATCTTGGCTTCAAAACCTGAGAAAGTGGTATAATACATCGACAACCGGAATATTCAGAATAGCAGCAAGCAAAGTTAGGATAGCCATGTTGATCGCCAACATCCGGAACGGATAGGCACCGTAAGAAGAATATATATATATATATATATATATATATATATATATATATATATATATATATATATATATACTGTTTTGGATGTTAGACTCAATAAAAGGGGTAATTGGTTAACTATATTGGGTATATATATTGAGATAATATTAAATATAGATGAAACGAAGGTAATCTATGTTGAACTTAAATATGGTGATTAAAGAAATTATTTATGTTATACACTAGAGAATATTATAAAAAGTATTTATATGAGGGTTTTCTTAAGAACTTAGCATAATAATAATAAGTTCAAATAGTTCTTATTTTGCAATGTATTTGGTTATTTTAATAATTATAATGTTATGAATATATTTAACTGCACCATCTAAATAGTCAACCAAATTTACTTCAACAAAAGTTTTTTTTATTTTTATTTTAATAATAAATATATTTGACTACGCCATATATATATATAGGCAACCAAATATACACTGAAGTAAGTCTGGGTTATTATGATTTTTGTAAACAAGAGTGAATTTGAACAGAAAGTAGACATTTAAAATGATAATTACGGATTTAAAATAGTGTTATTTATTAATTTAAGATGTTTAATTTAATATAAGTTTACATTCTGATCTGAAAAGCCTAAATTTCCATAAAATTCTCCATAGAAAAGTTAAGAATTCTCTAGAACATTGAAATAAGACGTCAATAGAAGGAAGTTAACCTTATTTTCGTAGTAGAATATTCGAGAACATTCAAATATCTATGAAATAGAACAATTCGAATATGATTTCTTTCAAGAATATTCTTGAACATTGAAATGATATAAATACTCTGTGATTTTGAGGAGAGGATCGATTATTAATTCATTATTATTAAGTCAGTCGGTCAGTAAATAGTACAAACAGGTCGTTAGTAAGTAAGTCAGTATGGTCAGTATTAGTGTATTAATATAAAAAACAGTATTATTTGTTGGTCAAGTCAGTATACAGAAGATAGTGATTTAGTATGAAAGTTTTATAATATTTTGGAAAGTATATTACATAGAGATTGAAAAAATAGTATTAAGAGAGTATTAGTTGGAGATTAAAAATTATATTATGTATATGGAGATTAGAAGAAATTAAAATTATAATATTTATATGGTGATTGGAGATTGGAAGAAGAAAAAATAAGATTATTAGAAAGAAGAATAAACAAGAAATCAATAAATAAAGAAGAATATTTTGCGGATTTATAAATGCTATTGAAAAGAAAATATTTTAAATTGAAATACTGAGTGGTGATTAAACCCTTTAATTTGGAAAACAGTTTCATTTTTTTAGTGACAGAAAGGTACCAAATTTTGTTAATACAATTTAATTATTGTAAGAATTTCAATTTTAAGATAGGTTGTTCTAAATTTATATTGTCTATATTAGATATAGATATATATATATATATATATATATATATATATATATATATATATATATATATATAATATATTTATATATATGTGTGTAAGTGTGTGTGTGTGTTCTCGGCATATTCTACCAATTATTGTGTAGCATCCCTTATATATTCATTCTTCATATCTGCTCACAATTGTCTAAATTTCGCTTTTCTGTGCCATGTTGTACTGGCCTGTTTATGTCATAGTTTATGTCATGCCCATCTTCAATGTTTACGTCTTCTTGGTCTCTTGACGCCACTTGGATACCACAGTGCAATTCTAGTGGACCACCTATTGTCAGTTATTCTCGCTAAATGTCCAGCCCACTGCCATTTTAAGGATTTAATTCTATGGATTACATCAGTAACCTTGATGTTCTGTCTGATCCATTCTATTCTTTTTCGATCTACAGTGTAGGTAAAAGTTTATGGTCGGTATGGACCTTACGTCAGATAAAGTGGGAAATACCTGTTTAAAAAGAGAAAGGTATATTTGGTCCTTCCTTTATATCGTCGAAAATGCATTAGTGGAAATAATAAAAGAGGGGAAGTCCAACGTTGCCAAAATTATTGGTTTTATTTGACCTGTTGTCTTTTTACAATTTGAATAATATTCTAGGATAATTAAATTTTGGCGAATTGATTTAAATAGCAGCTTACTGTTTTTTATTTGGAATATGCCACAATTTTACTTTACAATAAGTGTAATTAAACATTTTGATTTCCACTTCGGAAATCGTTTTATATAATGTAAGGACAATTATTAATAATAATAATAATAAGAAAGGTCTTTATTTTTCCTTTAAATTTGAATTTGAAACTTTGATTTGAATACTGTGGTAAAGAGTAGAGGTGGGTCGTTGGCGTTTTTATCGTTAACGCAACGGAACCGTTTTTCGTAAAGAAGTAACTAGTTAAATAACTAGGTAAATTATTCAACTAGTTGATTGTTTAATAGTAGTTTCAAGTAAGAGAGTACATAAACAAACATATTGGCTATTATCGTTTATGTGTACAGGTATTGAAGTGAAAGAAACTAATGAAGGGTATATTTATTATAACTTGAAAAATAAATTAAACAATACAAATAGTAAATCGTAGTTATATTTACATTACACGTTATTATAAAATCGTGAATCATCTAAATTGACATTTACAAACATAAGTTTTTCCACTTTACTTGTTGTTAACTATGTTCTTCTTTTATATAAAATTAAACCAGATTTTAAACATTTGTTTACCGACATTTACAATATTTTATGACTATAGTGGTTAAGTTAGGATATAATTAGCGATGGTTTTTCCACCACTGTAATGGACAGTTCCAATCTCCGTTCAATTTTTTTTCGATAATATATCATCAGACAAATACATGTCGACTTCTTTTATAGCTCTCGATGCAGGTGTACGTTTAGATGAGTCATGTCCAATTAATTGATCAAAAATACACCATGAAGTTAAAGTCATCTTCATCAGTTTCTTTTTCTTGTACTGGTTGATTTTCAATAGTACAATCTTCTTTTTCTTTAATTATAGTATAAAAGTAACCAGCTTCTTAATTCTTTCTTTTGTTTTTTTAGCTTCATTTTTATCAGAAAATCCCTGACCTTTAAATCGTGAATCCATAAATGTACATAATAACAATGTGCCACTCTGTTCTATCCCTGTAAATATTTTTGCTAAACCCGATTTTAGTAATTGTACTATGTCGGATACTATGGATGTAAGGTTACTGTTTTCCAAAATTTTATTGCAAGATTCTTGCAGGCACCGTACCATAACAACCACTGAACTACCCTTCAAGTATTTTTGGCCATTCATTGTACTTATTATTTCTTTAAAAGGCCGTAAAATTTGGGAAAGTTGAGAACAAATA
Source organism: Diabrotica balteata (assembly GCA_918026665.1). Lineage (NCBI taxonomy): Eukaryota > Metazoa > Arthropoda > Insecta > Coleoptera > Chrysomelidae > Diabrotica > Diabrotica balteata. The sequence goes on from OU898277.1 coordinate 97,544,093, forward strand.
ATCCAGTCTTCATTATTTAGATTTGGCAAGTCTGTATTCACTAATATCAATGTGGAACGGATTGCTTCTTCTAACTCGGTCATTCTCTTTAACATGTAATAGGTGAAGTTCCACCTAGTTTCCACGTCTTGGATTGGCCGTTTGGGAACTTTGTTATGTTGTAATTGATACTTTAAAAGCCTTTCTGAAGATAAGGTACTTTTTTAAAATGTGATTTTTGTCGAAATGTCGAAAAAAACGACTTTTTTATTTTATCTATTTGTACACGACAGCATTTAAGCGCGTCCGCCACCAATAAATTTACCGCATGAGCAAAATAATTTAAATGTTTCCATTCCAAAACATCATTAATAGCTTTGCCCATATTTGAGTCCAAATCAGTTACTGCAAAATTTACTTTTCGTTTTAGACCCTACTGATTAATAATTTCACTAATTTTAAAAGCGATGTTTTCTGAATTATGGTTTCCAAAAAAATGACAGGAGACTAATAATATAGTTTTAAATTCTAAATTTTCGGTTAAATAATGTCCTGTTAATGCGATGTAACTCTCAGTTAATCCAGATGTCAGGAGATCAGTAGTAATAAAGATATTTTCTACTTCTTTAACAACTTGTGATCTAATAATTTGCTCAGTTTTGATATAACATTCCTGAAGTAATGAACCTGACAAAGTTTTTCTTGTTGGTAGTTTATATCCAGGAATTCACCTTGCAATATTTTTAAAAGCTCGTTCTTCAACTATGGAAAACGGATGAAACGAGTCATTGCATAGGTTTAATAAATCCATATTTATTTGTTTCCTTTGTTCTAAACTAATCTTTATATTAATGGAAGTATCCATCACCTTTTGACGCTTGAGTAGCGGTGGCAGTATGTCAGCACTTGTAATAGAAGTAGTCGAAACGGACAGAAACGCATCAGGAGAATTTTCAATCATTGCCATATCCAGAAAGTAGAGCATAAAAGCTGCACCTTCTACAAATGTGCATTTTTTGAAAATAAAATTATTATTCTTATACTAGGTCAATAATTTTAACTAAAAAAAAGACTTCTTAATTGAATATTTACAATTTTCAGTCATTGCAATATCCAGAAAGTAGAGCATAAAAGTTACATCTTCTACAAATGTGCATTTTTTTAAATAAAATTATTATTATTATACTAGGTCAATAATTTTGACTAAGAAAAAGACTTCTTAATTGAATATTTACAATAAATAAATACTTTGACGAACTATCAGTAAAGATTTAAAATCGAAAATGCAGATCAATCTAAAATCGAAACTCTTCATTAATCAGAATACCTAGTTATTTTCAACGCCGTCTCGAAATAGTCACATATTATTTTTAGTTTTGTAGTAGTCTCTCAGATCAATAATCGTCCTCGTCGACGTAAAGTGTTCGTTGCTCCTCTGTTTACGTTTACACAAAACGTAGTTTTTTTTAATCAACCATCAACTAGTTGGCTTACCAGTGAAAAACCGTAGATTCGTTAACGACAAATAACGTTTTAAATAATGTTATAAAATAAATAATGTAACGTTTATCAGAAAATCCCTGCAAATGCAGGGATTTTCTGATAAAAATGAGCTTAAAAAACAAAAGAAAGAGTAAGAAGCTGGTTACTTCTATAATTAATGAAAAAGAAGATTGTACTATTGAAAATCAACCAGTACAAGAAAAAAACCGATAAAGATGACTTAAGTCCATGTTGTATTTTTGATAAGGGTAATTCCAGCAATAATCGACACAAGTGGGTGGGGTCACCCTCTCCGATTTGGCTGAAATTTTACACATATGTTTTACACTAGACAAAAAAACATGGTTGTCAAATTTTCAGACAAAGTTTCACGCTTTTTATCAAGTTTTTTCGTCTTTCGCCGATTTTTTTAGAACAGCGAGCTAAATATGCTTAAACATATATCCAGTATATGTTTTCCAATGTAAAATTTCCCGCTGAATACGATCCCAGTGTTACAATTGCCATATGATGTCATGTAAATCCACAAAATGCGAAACAAAGCGCTTTTTTTTTGAAAAATTCATATCTTAAAAACACCCTCTTTAATGTTTTCCAAATTTTCACAAAAGACGCCTTAATACAAGTACATTCGAATAAAAGTAGTCTCAGAAATCCTTTTTATATGTTTGAAGCCGCTGCGAACTATAAAAGTCAAAAAACGCGATTTTCCCGCTTTTCCTTCGTTTTTTAACTTCCAAATAACTTTTAGAATTTTTCTGACAACGAATTCGAATTCTGCGGAAAATTTTACACTAAAAATGACTATGTTGAATTTATTTACCACCGATTTTACCGTTTTATAGGTGGCGATACAATATAAAACGCAGAATTGCGCGCTGTAATCAATACATTTTTTGCGCTAGGATTTTATTATTATACATATTATAATATTATATTATGCTTATATATATTATCACAATTAAATAAATCACCAAAGCTGTTATAATTGTGATATAATATTAATTTATTGTAATATAATAATACTTTATTTGTCATTTGCCATTTGGAAAAATCTCCAGAAGCAGGCGGTGCAAGAGCGGGACGTCGGACAGAAGAAAATGAAATATTAAATTTGCAATGTACATATTAATTAGGGCAATAAACGCTTTTATTTTTACTTATATAGCCAGCAGTGGGAAACACGCCGCCTAGTGGTGAATATAGTATTGAGAGAATTTGAAACATATACATTACTGTAAGTATTCTACTAAGGTAATACATACTTTATGTATACGTATATTACACACACACCCTTGTGTATATAGACGAACAAATATTATAATATGTATAATAATAAAATTCTAGCGCAAAAAATATATTGATTACAGCGCGCAATTCTGCGTTTAATATTGTGTCGCCCCCTATAAAACGGTAAAATCGGTGGTAAATAAATTCAAAAGTCATTTTTTGTGTAAAAATTTTCCGTAGAATTCGAATTCGTTGTCAGAAAACCTCTAAAAGTTATTTGGAAGCTGAAAACCAAGGAAAAGCGCTAAAAAGGCGGGAAAATCGCGTTTTTTGGACTCTTATAGGGCGCAGCCGCTTCAAACATATAAAAAGGATTTATGAGACAACTTTTATTCAAAAGTACTTGTATTAAGGCGTCTTTTGTGAAAATTTGAAAAAAAATTAACGAGGGTGTTTTTCAGATATGAATTTTTCAAAAAAGCGCTTTGTTTCGCATTTTGTGGCTTTATATGACGTCATATGGCAATTCTGGTACCGGGATCGTATTCAGTGGGAAATTTTACAGTGAAAAACATATAGTGGATATTTGTTTAAGCATATTTAGCTCGGTGTACTAAAAAAATCGGCGAAACATGAAAAAAAAATGATAAAAAGCGTGAAATTTCAATAGCGCACCACGGCCGCCATTTTGAATATTAAGGTTTGAAAATTTGACAATCGTGTTTCTTACTACATGTGTGTAAAATTTCAGACAAATCGGAGAGGGTGACCCCACCGACTTGTGTCGATTATTGCTGGAATTACCCATAAATTCATTGGACATGACTCATCTAAACATACACCGGTATCGAGAGATATAAAAAAAGTCGACATGTATTTGTCTGATGATATATTACCCACAAAAAATTCCGAACAGAGCTTGGAACTGTCCATTACAATGGTGGAAAAACCATCGCCATGTATATCCTAACTTAACCACTATATTCATAAAATATTGTAATATCTTATCAACATCTGTTCCTTGTGAACACATGTTCAAAATCTGGTTTAATTTTAAATAAAAAAAGAACCCGGTAACAAGAAAAGTGTAATGGAAATGTAAGTACTATTTACTATTTGTATTTTTTAATTTATTTTTCAAGTTATAATAAATATATCCTTCAATAGTTTCTTTCACTTCAATACATATACACATAAATGATAATAGTCAATACGTTTGTTTATGTATTCGCTTATTTGAAACTACTGTTAAACAATCAACTAGTTACTTGTTTACGAAAAAAGGTTCAGTTTCGTTAACGATAAAAACGTCAACGACCCACCTCTAGTTTCTTAGGTATAAGATGGATCGGAAATAATCGTCTCACTAATGGGCGTCTATGAGAAATGTGGAGGGGAGACAAAGGGGAAATATGATTATCTTTGTCTATTCGCTGAAAATATGATTGTATATATGTGTTAGATATCCTGTAAAATTCTCTACGCATGGATATATTTATAGCAGGGCATGTGACCTTAAGTCGACTCTCTCGATCGGTTTGCCTTTCTCCCGCCCTTTATATAAGTCGCGACTGTCTGTCTATGTTTGCATTCTCGTACGAGTCGTTGAGCGAGAAAATCACTGCCAATGAGCTAATTAGTACGGGGTTTCAGTAGAATATACTGGCTGTGGAATTTTTTCTTGTTAGGTAAAGACTGCTTGAAGGAACAATTGCCACTAGGCAGTGTATTGCCGGTTCGGGGGACGTCCAACGAGGCACCGTAAAAAGGTAAATATAGCCAGTATAAAAAGACTACACAAGTTACGCCAGAGGAATAAGCCTTTTTTGGTGGGGTCATACCGCCCCCTGGCTTCGTGAGGCTGCGAAGCACCTAGTGATCTGCTTGTGTGTAAAACCAAATTTCCGTCACTATACCTGTTTCAAACAGGTCCGCAATGTCCACCCGGTCGGTGACTAGGTTACAGACCGCTGCAATCGCCGCAAATCCCTACGCCCTGCTTCAGGATGACGACGACATCGTCTACATCCCTGACAACTCTTACAATCCCTATTCATTCAATTGAATTCCTATGCTTTATCAAAAAATACATTCAGTGAAAGTCGACATCGCCCACCTAAGAACCCTATACTCCATGAATTCTAAAGAAATTCAGACAAAAATCTATAAAGCCACAGGACAAACTCAAATCAAAGTCGCAAACCGAAACCACGCTCCAGCAAACCAAACCCCAAGGTCCACCGCCTACCTCTTCCTTATAGTAAACGTAGTATACGAATACTCTGAGGATGAGTTAAAACAAATCCTTATAGATCAAGACATCCATCAAAGACTCGAAATACATCAGTCCTAACCATATCTTCTGGTAAATAAAATCATGTCTTGAACTATGGCATTCAAATTGATGGACTTATCCATCACACAGAACTCCCTCACGGAGTAAATACTATCATACCCACCCCTAAATATTGTAGCAAATGCTGCACGAATGGCCACAATATCCAGGAATGCAGACATCGCTCCTTTATTTGCCCAAATTGTGGTCAAAATCATAAATCAAGCGAGTGCCCCAATCAAATATCTCATAAATGTCCAAATTGCGGAGGCGAACATCCCACATCCTCAAACTGATGCCCGAAAAGGAAATATCCTTCCTGAACGACGAGACCTGATCACATCTATCACCAGCTCTGTGATCGAAAAAATCTTCGGCCATACAATCGTCTTGTCTGGCCAAAACAATAAGATCAAAATAACCTTCCGCCCTAACCTCTAAACACCCGTATATGGATTTCAAAATCAGAGCAGTAAATTGGCAGGGAATTTCCAAAAACAAACCCCAAATCAAACATATCCTGCAAAAATACAACATCCAAATCGTTGCAGTCACAGATTCTCTCCGAGGGTTAACAAAGTGTCAAAGCAAAATCGACTGACCTGCTCATGGTGGCGATTGCTTGAAATTTTATCAGGACGCTTTTGTGCAGGGTACAATGAACATATTCATTGTACCATGGATGTTGATCATTGGTTGATCATGTATATATAACCTCACTTTCGTAGATTGTGTTAATAAATCTTTATTAACGACAAAAAATATTTTTGTTGAACTATAAATGTCACTATAAATAGATAACTAATTAATTCTAAAAATTGTATCCCATAAGACTCAATACTAAAACGTCCTCACAAATCTGACAGCGCGTCACGTGACTGTAAATAGAGGGGAGACCCACGGAGCGAATACTCTTTGTCGAAACACTCCGACCTTTGCAGGATATACAACCATCTATCGAAACCGAAGTCAGGTTTCAAATCATACATCACAAACAACATTCTTGAGTTAGACGAACCAGAGTGCGATCAAAATTGAGAACATCATCGTCAAAGCAATCAATCACTCCATTGCGATGAAAACCTTACACTTCCAAAATACATCATTGCCAAAATACAACAAAAAAGACGGCATATAATCGCATCTCTGATAGAATCAAGAGGGAAATATCTGCCTTACAGGATCGCTAGTGGGAAGATACTACCTCTGAACTAGATTACAGAGATGGGGCTAAGTTCTGGAACGAAACTGGGCCTACTCACAATCAATTTAATTTAACTATTAGACGACCGGTTTCGCTTTCTACAATATGCAAAGCATCTTCAGGTCTCGATACAAAGTTAAATATATGCTGAAATAATAATAAACCCATATTATTATTTCAGCATTTATTTAACTTTGTATCGAGACCTGAAGATGCTTTGCATATTGTAGAAAGCGAAACCGGTCGTCTGATAGTTAAATTAAATTGATTGTGATTGTCTTATTTATTATTTCTTTACCTATTTGAAATGGACTCACACAAGCAACACATTCATGATTTTAAAATAAAATAAAATAAAATAAATAATATAAAATATCATAAAATAACATCGAATCGGTTGCAATCGAATCGAAACAAATCGAATCAAATCAAATCGAATCGATTCGAATTTAATCAAATCGATTGCAATCGAATCGATTGGTATCGAGTCGAATGAAATCGATTGGAATCGAACCGAATCTTATTCTTCTTCTCTTCTTCTTCTTATGGTGCCCTATTCAATTAGTGAATGTTGGCGACAATTCTGCAATCGAATCTAATCGATGGAAATTGAGTCGAGTCCATTGAAATTAAATCGAATCGATTGGAGTTAAATTGACTCGATTGAAATCGAATCAATTTGAATAGAATCGAGTGGGATCAAATCGAACCGATTGGAATCGAGTCGATTGGAATCAAAGAGGATCGATTGAAATCGAATCGAATGGAATCGAAATGACTCAAATTGAATGGATTGGCATAGAACCGAATAGAATCGAATTGATTTGAATAGAATTGGACATTGAAATGAGTACATCTAAATATAAGTTCTACGAAGGATCCTACGAATATAATTGGACTCAAAGAATGTCAAACGCAGAATTTATTAGAAGAATAGGAAATTAAGCTGAAATAATATTGACTATCAAAAGAAGAAAACTTGAGTAATTAGGCCATGTCATGAGAGGGCAAAGATACTCATTATTGCAGCTTATTATTCAAGGCGAAATTCAAGAGAAAGGAAATGTGGTAAGACGAAGAATATCGTGGCTTAAGAACTTGAGGGAATGGTTTGAATGCATTATTAAAGAACTATTTATACCGGCAGTCAACAGTGTCCGCATAGCCATGATGATTTCCAACCTTCGATAGAAGATGGACTTAAAGAAGAAGAAGAATCGAAACGATTTGAATCGAATAGATTGGAATCGAATCGAATCATATGAATCATTTTTCTGGCTGAGTGCAAGGTGGCCAGACACATGTTTTTGAGCTCCTTTGATATTAAACCATCCATCAAAGACTATACACGCATACAATGTAACAAAGAATCCGATATTTGATTCTGTTATATTCAATCCTCATAATCCTCAAAAGGTAAAATTTGAATTAAATATATTTGAGTCAAATATAATAATAAAACAAATATATTTAGCCAGGAGAATAAAGATTTTTTAAATTCATGTTATGTAATGTAGACTGGGTATCTGTTTTTGAGACATTAGAGGTAGATAATTAGTGGGATGCTTTTATGATTATAATTCAGAAAATGTTCATACAATGTTTTCCACTCAAAGAGATAAATACAACAAATTAAAAAAAAAAACATAAAAGTACTTTAAAAATGATGATATAAAACATTGTAAATCTAAGCTTGATGTTTTGTTTACACTGTCTAGTAATAATTTTGAATATAAGGATAGTTGCAGGACAGAAAAAGAAAAAATACAATTCTTAACTCACTCTAAAAAAATTGTAATGCAGAACGAATTGAAAATAGCGAAAATAAAACTAGAATGGCTTGGCAATTGGTAAAAAGATTAGATAATTCCAAAAATCAAGGTAATTTCTGTTTAGAGGATGATCCTCAGGTTCTTTCTAACGAAATAAATCAAGTTGTGGTAAATACAGCGCCGGAATCTGTAAATAAAATAAAAAATGTAATTATCGGGGATGAATGGATCAAGTTATCAAAAGCCATCAATAATAAAAAAAAATTGGCATGTAAAAATTTTTCAAATTGATAGCGAACAAAATAATCATTGCATGTTTCTAACTCCCGTTTCAGAAAAAGGAATAAACCACACAATACATAACTTAAAACATTATAAATATAGCTCTGGTTATGATAAATATCAACTAACTTAATTAAATATGTTTTATCAGAGATTTCTCTTTTTCTTTCTTTTATAGTAAACGCTTCTTTCTGGCAAGATAAATTTCCTCAAAGTTTAAAACTGTCAATTGTCAAGCCACTACATAAAAAATGTGATTATACTAAGATGGAGAACTATAGACCAATAAGCCTTCTTCCATCATTCTCAAAAATATTCGAAGAAGCGATATATCTAGACTACAAAACTTTTTTACATACTACAAACAACTTATTTAGTAGTTTTCAGCATGGTTTTCTGGCAGGGAGATCTGTTGAGACTTGCCGCTACCTACGATTTTATATCAAAAATTTTAGAAAAACTAAAGGCAAAGATGAAAATACTAGGTGCTGTTTTGAACCTATCTAAGGCTTTCGATAGCCTAGATCATGTTTTCATCATCATTATGGAATACAGCGACCGGCATTAAAATGGATAAAATAATTTTTCACAATCGATTGGAATCGAATAGAATTGAATTAAATCGATTGGAATATAATCGAAACCAATTAAATCGATTGGAATCGAACTGAATCAAATTGCATAGATTGAAATTGAATCGAATCAAATAGAATCGAATCGAATAGATTGTAAGCGAATCGAATCGATTAAATTCTTTTCGAATATATATATATATATATATATATATATATATATATATATATATATATATATATATATATATATATATTTAATGTCTAACGTCTTAAGCTCCTTTACATATTATAACATTGACTGCTACATGTCTTTTTGAAGTAACGCATTTATATTGACTTTTCTATGGATGTTTGGTTTTTCATATTATTCTTTTTAGATAAACTGATGATGCTTTCTGATTAATAAGAGCGAAACGTCTTCAATAAATAGATGAAGTAGCCACCTTCCTTGTCTTTGTTCTCCACCTTTTGACCAAAAAACCCACCAATCTTCGAGTGATCCATCCTTAATTTATATATATATATATATATATATATATATATATATATATATATATATATATATATATATATATATATCTGATGTATTAAAAAGGTGACAGCATGACAAATATTTTTATAATATTATCTATGAGGAGTAAATATCAAGAAGAAGCAATTTATAAAGAGATACAAGGAATATCCCAATCTCAATCTTCAGTCCTGAAGTTGAACCGAAGTGCATTGTTAAAACATGCTCTACAAGCCTAGCAAAAAGATTGTATTAAATAAAATTGCTTGTATTTCGTGTGGTTAGATATAGACCAAGGCGGATTTGTTAAAAACCGACTAAAGGTTATCCCCATTTAGGCAAAATGTCATCACCCTCAGAATTCAATATTTTTCAGTTTTTTTACGTTCTATGTAATTAAAAAATAAGGCTCCAGACAATTTTAGCGCTCTACTTCCCACGCCCAAAAAGTCAACTGTTCGTTTTTTTTAGGTAGGATTCAATCAATTTACAAATTTCAAAAAATTCACATGCGTAGTTAAGGCTGGGTGTACATAACCCAAAAATGATTTTTTTTTTTCATTGAACTACTGCTTAATGGTTGGTGTTTTGTTTTTAACGTTTTAGAGTTGTTTCCGATTGTATATACTGGCGTTCCACCACGTTAAAACCGTGTCAGGGGTTGTGTAGCAGGTTGAATTGCTTTATTACGTGCCTGTATTTTTTGTTAACTATGTTTTGGGATTATTAATTTTTATTTTCTTTTCAAAAACTTCATTAAATTATTAATCATGCATAATCACTCTCAAAATTTTATTGCTTTTTAGTTAAAGCCTTCTTTATTTTCTCATAGGAACAAATATTTTGAACCAAACTACACTTCCCCTTTCCAAAAATTAATTAGCTTTAGCCTAATTTATAAAAAAAACCACTATCCGATTTTAGTTCGCAGTTGCCAGTTATCATTTGTATCAATATGCATTCAGACGTGCATATTTGTAGTTTAGTTACGATCGAAAAACTCACAATTTTGTGGTAAGTCGTTCACTGTTTGTTTTTAATTAATTGTGCTAGTGAGAGATCTTTTTTTTTTGTTTATTCATAGAGTCCAACTGGCAATTCATATTTTTTTTGCCGCTTGAATTCACAGAATTATTTTATATCTGATTTCTTTCGACTGGATTAACCACCCTTGGGGTATGGTGTAATTCGCTACCTGTTCCTTTGAATCCTCTGTTTTTCTCTAGGCCTATGGCTCTGTCTTCAAAGGTCAACAAACTAGTATGTGAGTGCAATATTTTATAATGATAATGTTTTTCTGTTGTTAGAGATATTAGTTTATTTTTATCAACAATAAGAAACGTTTTTTAAAGTTTATTTTTAGTTTTTTTTTGAGTTGTTACTCAATGTACCAATATAATTTTGCAACGCTAATTTTAGCCAAACGAAACAATGGCCAATGAAATTTGTACAGATTGCAGTCAAACATTCATGTGTTTATAATTTTTTGTTGAGATATTAAAGTTTTGATTAAAGTAATTTTCGTATTGTTTATTATTTAAATTATTTTAGGACTACAATATGTTTAATGTATAAGATTATTGATGACAATAGGTATCATTATCTGTTTTTTGTATTTATTAATAAAAAATTTTGAGCATTAATAAACAATGTTTATTGTTTATTTTTTTAGAATTCATGTTTAAAAGTTTAATAAACATAATTTTTATTGTGACGTATTATTTTATTTTTGAAAGACGATATAAATTATTTGAATTTTGTTGTAGAGGATAATATAGTCATTCTTCTAAAGTATTTGATTGAATATACAACCTTTTCTTACAGCTTTTGATTAAATATTTTGATTTTGCTTGATAATTTGCTGATGTTTTCTGACGAGTGTTTCTCTAATGTTTTTGAGAGAAATATTTGTTTAGTTAATTCAATCTTGGGTTTCTTCATAAGTTTCAGGTTAAAACTTATTGGCGACCATTTTATTTTAAAGTTTAGCTGTATTCAGTGTCTCTTGTTTTCCATGTCGAACTATTATATTTTGTTATCTAATTAATATCTATTGTTTACATATCTGTTTTTGATCTACATTTTTCTACTATCTATTTCCTTACCCAACCCCACTGAAACGCCCTGACTTGAGCAACGCGGTATTCATTAAATATAGTAGACGAGAAGCTTTTTATTATCAATTTTTGTCAGCTTTTTGGCGATAATAGTATACCAAGATATCGTTCACCTGGATGGCTAGTATATGTGGGTATCTTTGTTCTATTTTTACTTTTACCAGAAAGTGGTCTGAATTTGCATCCGCTCCTCTATAATTTTAACGGCCTTTATGTTTCGCTTCAATCAATATATGGTTAATCTGATTAATTGTTTCACCACCCGGTGATATCCATGTACCTTTATGAATCTCCTTATTGTCAAAATATGTGCTCAGAATACGCATATTATTTTCCAAAGCAAATTCAATCAATCTTCTGCCATTTAGACTGCTGTCTCTTTGTTGACACTTTTAGCCAGTTAAATTGTCTGTAAGCATCCTCCTTACCAACTTTTTGAGTTGTTCATAAAGTAATCTTTAATATTCTCATCTTTATCTTCTGTTGGGGCATGTACATTTATAAATGTTGTTTTTCTGTATTTTCCCCTCATTCTTAACTGACATAATCTGCTTGTTATTATCTCAAAGTTCAATGCAATTTTCTTTTTAACAAAAAACCCCACAGTGGTCTACATATAAGGAATGGAATAGCACGTCAATATTAAATGTAGGTAACCTATTTACGGTCACACCAAATAGTATAATAAAATACAAATAAGTGTTTACTAATTTTTTCTACTTACTAGGATGTTCGGGAGCAATAAAATGCATATTTTTGAAATCGTCCTGGCACGTTTTAACATGATGGTTTATTGAATCAGGAGCAACTAGAGGGGAAACGAAAAAAGAAAATTAGTAACGATCGTATTTAGCTACATTATGATTGGCTGTTAGGAAAGAATTGACAGCTACCAAACCGTTGCACCATTCTCGAACAATGATTTTCTGTTTTAAAAATTAATATAATAAATATTGCAAAATATTTGTATAAAACAACAAAATTGTTTATAAAAACATTCGAAAATGGTTAGGAATCCACAAGAAGGTATTCGTTTTACAGGATATCCATTCTCAAACGTAAAGTTGCAAATGTAAGGTTGTCACCGCAAAAAATTCCCTTACAAGAGCGTAACGCTTCAGCATGGATTAACGTATGCCTTACTGAATGAAACCTAGAGGCGGGTTTCAGCAGTGCCACTGTTCACAAACATTTTATCGCCAAAGCCATATGATATTTATCGCGAAAATACTACAATCATTTTAAACTTTTTAGAATAACTACAGAATATATTGTCATTTATTACAAATTTATAAAAATACTACATTTTTGGACTCGCTTAAAAATCTTTAAATATGAAGTATCTTGGGTTCTATTATGTGTATCCAAAATAACCAGTCATAAAATTTAAAATAGTTCTGTATATTGTGACCGTAGAATGTACTTTATTACAAATTTGCTATAATCAAAACATAGCCTAAATAAATATTACTAGTAAAGAGTTCCAATCTCAAAAAACTAAAACAAAATGTTATAATTCATTGGCGCAAATTAAAGGAAATCGACAATCTAGGCTCATGCTAGGTACTGCCTTCAATAAAGAATGAACTAAACGAAAAGAATACAAAAAGCCTTAGAAAGAGAATTTCAACATTAGTTATTTTAACTAACTTATTTGGACATTATACCGTACTCTGCATAAAGTTTTAACCATTTTCTTATTTATAATGAGGCAATATATATTTTGTTGGCATATCCTGGAAGAATGTAAATATAAAAAAAAGTACTATGCTAATTTGAATGTTTGATTAATTCATTAATATCAATATTTAAAGTTGTAAAACGTATAACTTTTATAATAGTATAATTATATATTTTATAATATATTTTATAATTATATATTTTATATATTTTATAATAGTTAATATTTTTAATTTAAAACTCTTATAGATGGTCTAAAAGTAATATCCTTTAAATTAATATTCGTATTGTACGCTCATAGATATGATGCTTGCATTTGACGTTGGTCGCCTGACTCTTACCTTATTCATTTTAACATCTTGTATTAGTAATAATATTCTAATTCAATCTCATGTTAATTTATGTCTTTTAATTTCTGTCAACTATCTTAATTATCTCTATCTCTATATATCATAATCTCTTATATATATATATATATATAATATAATATATATATATATATATATATATATATATATATATCACTATATAACAAGAAAACACTGAAAACATTGTTTTCAAAAATGTCCACAAAATTTATTATAAACTCTTATCACTACAGCGGTTTCGGCTGATTGCCTTTCTCAAGCGATCTATTTTTGGCATGCGTTTACACTTTATAGTCTTTAATGAATTAGGTTGTGGAGGGGAGAACTGTTTGTCTCAAGTTGCGTCATTCAGAATTATATCTGTGTTTTTAATTTGTTAATTTCCATAGATTCTAACAATGATAGCTTAAGGCCTTTATTTTGAATGTGAAGAATTTTAAATTCGTCGTTAAAAGAATGATATGATCTAGAAGGTGAAGTGCGTATGTAGAATCTGTTTTTCTATTATTGCAAGCCCTTTTATGTTCCGCTATTCGTTTATTAAAATTTCTACTAGTTTTATAACATACATAAAAAGGCTTTCAATAATAGAAAAACAGATTCTGCATACGCACTTCACCTTCTAGATCATATAATTCTTTTAATGACAAATTTAAAAGTCTTCACATTCAAGATAAAGGCCTTAAGCTATATTTGTTAGAATCCATGGAAATTAACAAATTAAAAAACACAGATATAATTCTAAATGACGCAACTTGAGACAAACAGTTCTCCCCTCCACAACCTAATTCATTAAAGACTGTAAAGTGTAAACGCATGCCAAAAATAGATCACTTGAGAAAGGCAAACAGCCGAAACAGCTATAGTGATTTCAGTGTTTTATTGTTACATAAAATGAATTTCCATCAAGTAACGGTCGAATTCACCAATTATACATTATATATATATATATATATATATATATATATATATATATATATATATATATATATATATATATATATATATTGTTACGAACATGCATTCAGCGCAGATTAACCTAACGGTCGCATCTCGAAGCACCGAGAGTTTCGGCGATATTTCGAGCGCTGTAAAATTCCACCCGTCAAATAACAAATTAGAGGTGGGACTACTCTCGAATATTCTCGAACATAATACTTTGGTATATATATGTAACGAAATTAGGATTTAAGTTTAGTTGATAAGAGAATTCCGAACTGTAAAGTTATAAATAAATATATTTATATAAATTCGAACCGCTCGTTTTATTTAAAAACGGTACAGTTGGTGTCACCGTGTGAGGACAATTGATTTGAATATAAATTCAACAGTGATTTAAAAAAAAAGACTTTTGAACTTTTGAAAAGTATTGTTTGTCGGGAACATTCGCGTAGTTCAGTAGTGATCGTTGTACGAAAGAACATTTAAAAAGTACGTGTGTGCCTGACCAAAGATGCTGCTAGTAGAACTTTCAGTGAAACAGTTGCGTGAGCAACTAGAAGAACGCGATGAAGACTGCAGCGGGTCCAAGAAGATCCTCCAAGAACGACTGAAGAATGTTCTTAACAATAATGGAGATGGCCCAGATACATTCCAGTTTCAATCAGCAGAAGAAGCAGTTTTAACAAAAATAATTGATGGAAAATTTAAAAATGTCTCACAAATGATCGAAGAGAGTTCTAAACAAAATGATAGTAAATTTGAAAATGTGTCGCATATGATTGAAGAATCTTCTAAAAAAAAATGATGATAAATTCGAGAACGTTTCCAAAAGATTCGATGAAACGTCTCAAATTATTAAAGAAGTAGCTAGACAAAACGACGAGAAATTTGAAAATGTATCTAGAAGATTCGACGAGACTTCACAAATAATTAAAGAAATATGTATTCAGAACAATGAGAAATTTGAAGAAGTCTCTAAAACATTAGAAAAAGTAGAAGTTTCAAACAGTTAGAGAGCATGATAACAAACACAAAAGTGCTACCACCAGTTAACACAGTGGCCTTAGAACCGGTAGTGAAAGAAGAATCACCTAGAGACGAAACGACACATCATATGCGATTCAAATTGCCACCATTTGATGGAAAGTCTTCTTGGTCCATATACCTTAGACAATTTGAAGCTATTGCGACAGCCAATCATTGGACAGAACAAGAAAAGGCTGTTTCCTTGACTGCTGCTTTACGAGGTGATGCTGCAGATATCCTAAGATCGATTCCCAAGGGTCAAGAAAAATGTTACCAGACCTTGTTCACTCGACTAGACAAACGTTACGGAGATGCCCATCTACAACAAGTCTACAAGGCGCAACTAAGAAGTAGAAGTCAACGAGCAAGTGAAAATTTGCAAGAGTTTGAAGCAGATGTTGCTCGTATAGTGCGGTTGGCTTATCCGGAGGTACCAGACAACATTTTGGAAGAAATTGCTGTAGATACCTTCGTCAATGGGTTAAAAAAAAGTGAATTACAGAAAGCTTTACGACTAGCAAGACCGAAAGTTCTAGATGAAGCGCTCGCTATTGCCTTAGAAGATGAAACAGCTAGTCAAACTTCACGGAGCCATCGAGTAAGAATCATTGAAGAAGGTGACGAACCAAACGATGAACGTCTGGAAGAAATGGTACGAAAAATAGTTCATAACACGATGCCGAAGAGACGCGAGCCCAGATGTTGGAATTGTGGTGACGTAGGTCACATTCGCCGTAATTGCAAGAAAGTGATACAACAGTCGGAAAACTAGAACGGGTCGACACTAAGGGGCAACTGCCGACCTCGAGAAACACAGCCCGCATAGTAACTGTGAACATTACGTCCTCCGGTGGAATTCATAGCTTGTACATCGAGGGTCGTATTAATAATAAACGTAGATCGTTTTTGGTAGATACAGGTGCAACAAGAACTATTGCACGGCCAGAAGTAGTACAAGGCCATCTTAAATTATCACCTGCAACAGTAAAGCTTAGAACAGCAACTGGTGAGATAATTAATACATATGGCGAGGCTAATATGTCAGTATCCATTGGCCAGACCACAGTGAAACATCGAGTATTAATTGCAGAGATCTCCGATGAGTTCATATTGGGGGTGGATTTACTACGGAAAGTTGGGGCTGTATTGAATGTCAAAGATGGAGTTCTCGAGATCAGTGGTGAAGAGTTGCCGTTTCATGAAGACAAAGAAGATGTTATCAGCTTAATGACTACTTGCGACGTAACAATATCCGGTAATAGTGAGAAAATTTTGATGACCAGACCTGATGATTACTGTCGAGAGGGAAGTTTAAGGATGGTCGAAGATGTGAACAATGCCGAGTTCCTAACGGCAAAATCTTCGGTGAAAATTCGAGATGTCGTTCCTGTAAGAGTTATGAATTTAAAGGGAACTGCTATTAAGTTAAGTAAAAGAACTTTGATCGGACAGTGTGTTCCCGTGGCTTCGATTTGTTCTATGAGTACTAATGAGAATGAACTAAAAAAGTTAAGTCTATGCTGATAGAATTTCAAGATGTTTTTGCCATTGATAAGAAGGATAATGGCAAAACAAGCATAGTAAAGCATAAAATTAATACCGGAGACGCTCAGCCAATCAGACAACAACCTAGACGACTTCCATTTGCGAAAAGAGATGAAGCCGAAGACATCATCAAAGATATGAACAAACAAGGGGTAATTGAAACATCAAACAGTCCATGGAGATCACCAGTAGTGCTAGTAAAGAAGAAAGATGGTTCAACACGTTTTTGTATTGACTACCGACAGCTCAATGCGGTAACTAAAAAAGATAGTTATCATTTGCCCAGAATAGACGATACTTTGGATACACTTTCTGGTTCTCGTTGGTTTTCTACACTCGATCTGAAAAGTGGATATTGGCAAGTAGACATGGAGCCAGGTGATCGTGAGAAAACCGCATTCTCGATAGGATCAGGGCTTTGGCAGTTTACAGTTATGCCCTTTAGTTTATGTAATGCTCCGGCCACATTTGAAAGATTAATGGAGGCAGTTTTAAGAGGTCTAACATGGAAAACATGCCTGGTTTATTTGGATGATGTAATTGTAGTTGGAAGATCCTTCGATGAACATGCCAATAATCTGACTAAAGTCTTTCAACGATTGAGGGCAGCGAATTTAAAGTTCAGTCCGAAGAAATGTCACTTGTTTCGAAGAGAAGTGAAGTACTTGGGACATATTGTAGCAAGTAATGGAGTAACAGCTGATCCTGAAAAACTTGCAGCAATTAAGGATTGGCCAGTACCAAGAGATAAACACGAAATTAGAAGTTTTCTTGGCCTTTGTACATATTACCGACGTTTTGTCAAAGGATTTGCCAACATCTCCAAGCCATTAACAAAGTTGACAGAAGAAGGCAAAGAATATACATGGAGCGAAGAGTGCCAAAAAGCTTTCGAACACTTACAAATGGCTCTGATCGGCGCACCGATTTTAAGCTACCCTAGACATGCAGAAAAATTTGTGTTGGACACCGATGCAAGCAACAGTGCAATAGGAGCTGTTCTCTCCCAAATCCAAGATGGGCAGGAGAAAGTAATCGCTTACTTTAGCAAAGTTTTGTCGAAACCAGAAAGAAACTATTGCGTTACCAGGAGAGAATTGCTAGGCGTAGTAAAGGCTTGCGAGCATTTCCATAAATACTTATACGGCAGAAAGTTTCTTCTTCGCACGGATCACGCTGCTCTAAAATGGCTCCTACAATTCCGTAATCCAGAGGGACAGATGGCAAGATGGTTAGAACGACTACAACAATATGATTACGAGATCGAACACAGGGCTGGAAGAGTTCATTTAAATGCTGATGCGCTTTCGAGGCGGCCGTGCAGTGAACATTGTAATCACTGTCTTAAATTAGAAGAAAGACTTTGCCCCGTGAGACGAACCACCGTCATTAATGATCAATGGCAGCCTCAACAACTACAAGACGCTCAAGCAGATGATCCATGTATAAAAAGAGTATTGGATTGGATGCGTCGAAGTGAAAGGCCTTCTTGGCAAGACATTAGTGCATGTAGTCCTGAAGTCAAGTGTTATTGGAGCCAATGGAATTGCCTAGTGCTGAAAGATGATCTTCTTTATAGAACCTTTGAGAACGATGATGGTACAGAAACTAAGCTTCAGTTGATTGTACCTAAAAGTAAAGTGTCAGAAGTATTACGTCAGTTGCATGACGGTGTATCAGGTGGACACTTTGGTATTACGAAGACTCTGCAAAAGGTTTGAGAACGGTTCTATTGGGTGAACTGTAAAGATGATGTAAGAAGATGGTGCCGGAAATGTGAACTGTGTGCAACCAGTAATGGTCCAGTTGGTAAAAAGAGGGCACCCATGAAACAGTACAATGTTGGTAGTCCTATGGAAAGAGTAGCAATCGACATTGCAGGTCCACTTCCAGAGACAAATGATGGAAATAAATATATCCTGGTAGCCATGGATTATTTTACGAAATGGACTGAGGCCTATGCGCTACCAAATCAAGAAGCTGCTACCGTTGCAGAGGTACTTGTTAAAGAATTCTTTAGCCGATTTGGTGTTCCCTTGGAGATCCACTCCGACCAAGGGCGAAACTTCGAGTCAAACCTTTTCCAAAACGTTTGTAAATTGATTGTCGTCAATAAGACCAGAACGACACCCCTTCATCCTCAATCAGATGGAATGGTCGAGAGAATGAACCGAACGATGGGTAAACAATCATCAAAGAGATTGGGACCAGCACATTCATTTATTCCTAATGGTCTACCGCTCGGCCGTGAATGAAACTACGGGCCAGACTCCAACCTGCCTGATGTTAGGTCGTGAAGTTCGTTTGCCCTGCGACCTAGAGTTTGGCTGCAGACCTTCCGAAGAACATGTTGCAAGCGAAGATTATGTCGACCGCCTAAAGTTAAGAATGAACAACATTCATGAACTTGCCCGACAACACATCCAGTTAGCCAGTGACAGAATGAAAGATCAATACGATTCTCGATGCAAGAATGAAAGCTATGAAGTAGGTGATCTTGTTTGGCTTTATAATCCCCAACGTCGTCGTGGCTTGTCTCCTAAACTGCAAAGACAATGGGAGGGTCCGTATGAAATTGAAAAGAGAATAAATGACGTAATATACCGAATTAAGAAGTTGCCGAAAGGTAAACCAAAAGTAGTTCACATAAATCGTCTTGCACCTTATGCTGGCTCAAATGAAACAGAAGAAGTACGAATCCTTCAACATGAGATCAAAGATAACCGGCGACCAAGCTTTAACAAGTTTATGTCAAATTACGCAGAGAGAAAGAGTGCTAGATTCGGCGTGACGACAGAAGTTCAGCAGGATCTTTTTAGTGTTCCGCATAACGTCTCTCTAGCCCACTGTGTTGCCCAAGATCTTGAGATGACTAAAGGAATCTCATCCGTATTTTATAAGAAATTTGGTCGCTTGGACGAGTTAAAAAACCAGCAGCCTAAAGATGGAAGAGTGCTGAGATTAGAAGATGGTTCTCGATCTTTGCTGTATATGGTGACCAGGAAGTCGTATACAGACAGGGCAACCTACGAGGATATATGGTGTGCTCTAACTAATTTAAAGAAAATCGTCTGCAATTACAACATTAAGAACTTGGCTTTACCCAAGATAGGCCATGCACTAGATAATCTGGATTGGAAGATTGTCAGAAGCATGATTGAAGTGATCTTCCGAGAAACCGGTGTAAGAATTACTGTGTGTTGCATTAATCCGAAGAGATCGTGTCCTTCAAAGACAGTAGACTGTTATTTCTTTCTGAGGGGTTCATGCAGAGCTGGAGAGTCCTGTAGATTCCGCCATCCTGGGCCTATAGACAGAGTTCCTGATCGGGACGCTCAGATCTAAGAGGGGAGCAGTGTTACGAACATGTATTCAGCGCAAATTAACCTAACCGTCGCATAACGAATTAGAGGTGGGACTCCTCTCGAACATAATACTTTGGTATATATATATGTAACGAAATTAGGATTTAAGTTTAGTTGATAAGAGAATTCCGAACTGTAAAGTTATAAATAAATATATTTATATAAATTCGAACCGCTCGTTTTATTTAAAAACGGTACAATATATATCCCTGAAGGGATGTACGAACCTGAATGTTGGGTAGTTAAAAAGAAATAGGAACAACGAATGCATGTGACGGAAATGGATGGTAGATGGATGAATAGAGTGACGAAAAGGGATAAAATTAAGAATATATTTATTAGGAGAAGTCTAGGGGTGGCACTATTTGTTCCCAAAATGAGAGAGCATAGGTTAAGATGGTTTAGTTATGTTCAACAACGAGACGTTAAGCACCCAGTACGAAGAAGCCATTACATTTTACTTTTATTATTCACTCGCTATAACCTTTTCTATTACTCTTAAACCTTTTAACGTTTTGGCATTCCTTTCCTCAGGTAGCTGTAGTTTCATCCGTGATTATTGTTAATTGTTGCCCTGGAAACCATCAGGTCTTTTAACTCCTATGTTACTGGTCGTAGTGCTCTTGTAGTGATCCTTAACAAATAAACACGCTCCTTTTCTAACTTGGAAAGTGTATTAAAGAGGCGAGAGTGATCAAACCCAACGTAAGAAATGGAGTGGTGATTGTAGAGAAGACGAAGGACAAAACGTATACCGAACTTCTACAGGGGCTCAGGACGGACCTGTTTGACAGAAGTGATATTATTATTAAGAGCGAAAGACAAGAGAGCAAGGGGTAGTCCTCGAGCTGGAGGGTGGTAGTGACGTGGTAGAAAGGATCAGAGAAGTTTTCGCCTCGATGTACATCGACAACATCCCCGCTACGCAGTGAATCGTCCGATGTGTTAAGGAGTGGACAGAACTGGCAGAGTATACACGCAGGAAAACTTCAATTCATCGGCTTCTCGATTGGCAAGACGGGGTACATTGGGGGTTGACTCAAAACTTTCATGTCGAGGTCCCGGAGATATCAGGTGAATTAGGGTGTATATGATGAGAGCATTAGATGGAAGGTACATGGGGCTCGGCGTAGCCCTTCGACGAGCCATACGTTTTACCGGGTGAGAAAGAAAATTTGAATATGAGGATCCGAGCCGAGAAGAAGATGCACTGGAGGCGACTGTGTGACAAGCTGAACGAGGACATCTGGGGGTAAAGGGTATAAGATCGCAATGAAGCATTTCGAAGCCTGTGCTTCGTATGACATGTCATTGGACGAGAACCTGGAGATAGTCACCGAACTGTTTAAACAAGGAATTCTCTTTACATGGGGTGACTTGGCTGTAGCGGTGAGCTTCCTTGGAGTCTGGTTGGGCTCCCGGTCTAAATGGTTGTAAGTCTCGGCCATTTGGAGCTCACATGGCAGTTAAAGCACATAAATATTCTTCTTGGCGCACAGTCATTTCCGGATCCCTGGAAAATCTCGAAACTCATGCTCCTAGATAAATTCAAGGCAGAAATATATCGTCCTATTTGCCTTCTTCCTTGTATCGGAAAGATGTATGAGAGAATGCTATGTACACATATCGAGGACGTGATTGTGATGTCTGGAGGCCTGTCTCCCGAGACAATATTAATTCTGCCAGGGTAAAAGTACAGTGGATGCGGTGACCCATGGGCTTCGGGCGGCACGGATAATTGGGGTTAATCATCGATGGGTCATCCTGATTCTTTGACGTCCGAAATGCTTTTATTACATTGGAGTGGGATCACGTAATCAGTTCTTTGGAAGCAAGGAACTGTTCTAGGTATCTGAGGAATGTGGTAGCTGATTATCTTTCCGAGAGGAAGATTGTGATGGAGAAGGGTATGATGGTGGATGTAACGTATGGGGTCCCACAGGGCTCCGTCCTGGGTCCGACTTTGTGAATCCTGGCATTTGACGGGGTCTTACACAGCGAATATGAGGAAGGTGTTTATTCGACGACGACCTCGCTAGGGTCGAATTATTAGGTTGAATTTTGCACGTGAACAGTTGCCTTGGAGAATACAGGATTGGAGTCAAGTATGGTTTTCTGATTAATCGAGGTTCTGTCTTGTGGGCGCAGACATACGTATGAGAGTGTGGCGACGTCCAGGAGAGAGATGTGCTTAAGCATTTTTTGTCGAACGACTTCTATTTGGTGGAGGGTCGATATGGCAGGCAAAGGCATATCGTTTGACGCTCGCACAGAGTTAGACTTTATA
Source organism: Diabrotica balteata (assembly GCA_918026665.1). Lineage (NCBI taxonomy): Eukaryota > Metazoa > Arthropoda > Insecta > Coleoptera > Chrysomelidae > Diabrotica > Diabrotica balteata. The sequence goes on from OU898277.1 coordinate 97,566,814, forward strand.
CAGACACGACGCCACATCACGAAGTTCAAATCACATGATTTGTTTGACTTGTACGCAACTCAGATACTAATCCCATAGAATATGTTTGGGATGATATGAAGAGATTTACATCTAATCCAAAGTATCACTGACAGGAGGGAATAATCGCTACTAAATTTCTTAATTTTTTTTATTTCTACAAAAAGCACGTCAAATTAAGATTGTCTCTTTTCAACATTTAGTATTTGAAAAAAAAAAGTTTATTTTCATTACTTTTAATAACTTTTAAAGAAAAAAAAAACTTGTTTTGTTTAAGCCTTAAAACCTATTTTAATATATATATATATATATATATATATATATATATATATATATATATATATATATATATATATATATATATATCTATAGCGAGGACGCTTCTTCTTCTTAGGGTGCCTGTCCGTTCCGAACGTTGGCGATCATTCTGGCTATGATGAGTTTGTTGGTTGCTATACGAAATAGCTGTGTTAAGGTCATTCTATACCATGCTCTCAGGTTAGCAAGCCAGGATATTCTTCTTCGTCCTGGGGCCATTTTTCCTTCAATTTTACCTTGCAAAATGCATTGAAGTAGCTCGTATCTGCCTTGATTTCTCATTATATGTCTTAAGTACTGCAGCTTACGGCCCTTCACGATGTTGACCAAATCCGCGGTTGTGTTCATCCTTTGCAGTACTTCTTCATTGGTGATTTTGTCTGTCCATGGTATCTTCAGGGTCCTTCTGTATAACCATAGCTCTAAAGCCTGAAGTTTTTATAGAGTTTCCGCCTACAATGTTCACGTTTCTACTCCATACAGAATCACTGAGTACACGTAACATTTAAGGAGCCTTATTTTTGCTTCTAAGGTCATGGCTCTTGAACACAGAACTCATAGTCAAGAATGCACTTTTTGCCTTTCCGATGCGACATTTAATCTCTTGGGTATTATCCCACGACTCATTGATTATAGTACCCAAGTAGTTGTATTGTAAGACACGTTCAATTCTCAGTTGGTTTACATACAGATTTGCTCCAGTTATGTTTTCCTTGCTGATGATCATTAGCTTGGTTTTGCTGGTGTTTATATCCAGTCCATATGTTCTACTTGTTTCGGTTATTTTGTTCATTAAGTTTTGCAGCCCTTCTATGGTATTGGAAAACACGATTGTATCATCTCCATACCGCAAGTTATTGAGCTTGACTCATTTATTGAGATGCCTTCATCAATATCTTTAGAGGTTCTCCAAAAATGTGCTCCGAGTACAGATTGAATATCAGGGGTGACATTATGCACCATTGTCTCACTCCCCTTAGATTTTGATCTGATCTGTATATTCTCCATCTTAAGACGCTTAGGTCGGAATAAATTCAATATTTGAACAAAATGCTTTCACACTTCAATTTTTATTTTCAAATGCGCATCTCAAGTTAAATTGAATATACTTATGCCGTCACCACTTTCGCGAAAATGACGTAATCGTTTTGTTTTTAAATGAAATAACATATTTTTCTCTTCATTTTTACATTTCACAACAATAACCGATTACAAAAATGTATAATACTTATAGTTTAAAATAATTGGTTTGTGAATTACAGACAAATTTTAAATCTAAAATTTTATTGAAAAGACCGGACTAATCCATTTTTAGATTTCTATTAGCTGAACAAATACAATGCATTTAAAAATTAAATCAAAAGTGCATGCCGTTGATTTATTGACAATAATGAAGACGGCTTCTAAATTCCTCTAACCCTCTAGTTAATGTTTCTGGGTGAATTAGTCTTACCTCATTGATAATTCTTTCTTTGAAATGCTCCACATTGTTAGGCCTATTGAACTATACTTTTGATTAAAGATAACCCCAAAATAAGATCAAGTGGTGTTAGATCAGGAGATCTTGCTGGCAACTCTCTCGTACCTACCTACCTATCCATCTAGGGAAAATATCTAAATCATCACACACCCGGCACATAATGTAGTAGTGCGCCGCCTTGTTGAAACCATATTAAATTACTAGGCACTTGTGGATTTTTGTTATCTGGATATAACGCGGCAATAGCTGAAATAATGTCATTTTTGTCATCTAAATATTTTTGTCTTATAGTTTTTAGTTTTATATTTTTTCCAAACGAGTCACAAGTATTTCTTTTTTCTTACTCATATATATATATATATATATATATATATATATATATATATATATATATATACAGGGTGGTCCTTAAGTAATTGTACAAAAAGAAACAGTAGATTCTACATTTTAAAATATTACGATTAAGGCCAAATTGCTTTATTAAAAAATGTTGATATTAAGAAAGATACAGGGTGCTAAAAAAATTATTTTTTGCTATAACTTTCATATTTATAAACATTTATGTATAAAAATTTACAACTGGATACTTTTAAAAATGAGAAAGTAGAATTTGATGCACACTTTGATGTACATGATAGAGGGCGCCACTTATGTGGCATAAATTTGCATTTTTGCTTTTCAAGTTACCTGTATTTGTGATAAAAAAAGTTAAAGATACGTTGTTTTACCACAAAAAAGGTATACCTGTTAATGACTTAAAAACTCAACAGTTTTCGAGATAATCCAATTTTACAAATACGCTGTATAATTCTGATTTAACGCAATTACTCCAGGCAACGAAGGAAAAATAGACAAAAACATCGATACTTCTGAATTTTGATATAAAATACCTTTAACTAAAGTTAATAGTTAACGAAATATTAAATAAAATAAATATATCAGCAGGATAATTAATATGATTTGACAAAATAACAGAATAATAGGATTTTCATCAAACATTTCACGTTTTATATTAAATTAAGGTAATAATAAAAACATTTTATTTACAAACCAAATTAAAAAATAGTTAACCTAAATATCATTCTTAAATACATAACTATTTGTCAAAGTGTTCGAAATGTCCACCATTTTCATTTATCAATATATTCCATAAAAGATCGTCTTATTTAAATAGCATCATTGGTTCTAAAGAAACTGCTGCAGTATTTATTTCTTCCCATAGTTGGTTGCGAATGTTTATGGGATTCTTATAGCTACTTTGTTTTAATGTGCCCCATCCACCAAAATCAAGCGGATTAATTCTGGGCTACGTGGTGGCTATAATGTATAATGTATGAATATATACTTTTGGATACTGTTACGATAAATTCTGACCCAAAACCGTAAACATATTTATTACTAATATTCATTCAGGTATTTTCTAGGTCATATACTACCGATTGGATTTCTGCAGAAAGGGTCAATAAAAACTTCAGGCCCGACCGCTATAAAAACAACAATCGAACCTTCTGGAGACGAGTCGATGTAAAAATACCAGTTTGAGACCATTCGCCGCTCTGTCTAGCCGAGAAGGCCATCGAACCTTCGACGATGTTCCATTTTAACACATGAATTCATATAAATAACGGGATTTTCATGGGGGGTCAGTCAGAACAGAAGATCGCGAACAGGTATTTTAAAATGTAACGCACGTTTAAATAAATTATGTAATCATTAGTCGAAAATAAATTGTTGTATAGTGGTTTAATAAATTGATATAAAGTATCGTGTTTTAGTAAATTAAAATAAGAACAATAAATTAGAATTAATAAAGACATTACATTGGTGTCAGAAGAAAAGTGGAATAACGGAAATTGTGAAAATGGCTACGATTTATGAGCTCCCAGTTACGGATTTAAGAAGACATCTCGAGGACAGAGAATTAACTTCTACCCGATAAAAGGCTGACTTAGTCCAACGACTAAAGAACGCTTTAAAAGAAGAGGGTTTGGATCCGGAAACTTATATATTTGAAGACAAGCATGTTGCTGTCATCTCGTCGATTTCAAAATTAGAGAACAAAGTTTCTGGCGATATTTCGAAAGTTTCCGGCGACATCGCATCGTTAGAGAACAAAGTTTCCGGCGACATCGCATCATTAGAGAGCAAAGTTTCAGCTAACATCTCCTTGGAAATCTCTAAAGTCACTTCTGAGATGTCTGATCTCGACGATAGGATGTCTTCGTTAAAAAACCAAGTTGCTGCCGATATGTTGGCCTTCGAAGAAAAGATGAAAGCAATGGAAAAGAAGCTGGAGGAAACAGGGACAGCAGAGAGAGGAAACAACCCAATTACAGTAGAGACAAAAGAAGACGAGACGAAATGTAAGTTGGAAACACGGCCGAAATTTGAAGGAAGTGAAGGTTTTGTTCATGTCAAAGTCCCAACTTTCGACGGAAAATCGTCATGGAACAATTACATGAAACAGTTCGAATTAGCTGCAAGAGCGAATGGATGGTCTGAAAAAGAAAATGCTGTAAACCTAACTATCGCTCTTCGAGGAGATGCCTTAGTTGTGCTCCAGACCATAGCCGTAGAGGAGACGGATGATTTCGAACAACTTAAGAAGAGGTTAAATATGCGATATCGCCACGAACATTTGGAGCATGTATATCAGTCGCAGCTTAAAAATCAAAGACAAAAGAAAGATGAGGATCTTCAAAAATATGAGGTGGATATTGCCAGATTAGTACGATATGCTTATCCAACAGCTCCCGAAGACATGATGGAAAAAATGGCCGTTCAAACGTTTATTGATGGTCTTTGTGATCATGAAATGCAGAGAACACTACGATTAGCTCGTCACAAGTCGCTGGTTGATGTCTTAACAGCCGCCCTCGAATACGAGTCAGCTACGCAGGCCTCTGGCGGGTACAGTAAAGTTAGGACTGTAAAAGAAGATGAAGACAAACTTGACCAGCTCGTTAATATGATGAAAAGCATGACACACAAGAAAACGAAGACCATAAGACCGAACACAAAAATAGAACGGGTCGGCCTTAGGGGGCAGCTTCGACCCGGAACTTTTCCAAAGACCCTCTCATAATAATAGCTTCTTTGAAATGTCGTGAAGATAGTGTATATGTAGATGGAGAAATAAATGGTAAAAAGCATACGTGGTTAGTGGATACCGGAGCGACCAGAACCATTATACGCCCGACAGTTATAAACAGCCGAAAGAAACTGTAACCAACGATGTTGCGACTTCGGACCGCTACAGGTGAAAATGCCAACATTCATGGAGAAATCCAGGTACACTGGAGCAGAAAAGTTCGTCCATACTGTTATAGTTGCTGACATCGAAGAGGATGTTATATTATTAATGGACGTAATGAATACGCATGGATTCCAATTGGATTTTAAGAATAAGGTAATCAAAGTTAGTAACGAGGAGGTATTTCTTCATCTACGATGACAACACTATGCAAGCAGCCGTTAAAGAAGATACAGTCGTGCCTACGAGAAGTGAAACGATCATAGTAGCGCAGCTTCAGGGTATTGTGGATGAAGGAACACCTGTTATGATGGAGCCTTGGAACCATGACGACGAGGTTGGCCGAGGAATCATAATTGGAAAGGAATTGGTGACTTCGGCTAAAGAAATCCCTGTGAGACTTATCAATGTCAATGACTATCCAGTAACCATCAAAAAAGAGACAAAAGTAGGAACTTATGTACCTGTGACATCTATAATCCGTCAGACGACAACATCTGATAATTCCAACGACAAATTCGACCAAATGGTTGCAGTTGCTGGACAGTCTCTGAATCAGATTGAGAAAAGGAAACTAAGGGAATTTCTTCGGCAGTATCGTGATATTTTCGTACCGAAAGGAGGAAAGACGGGAAGAACTACCGTTGTTAAGCATAAAATTGGTACTGGTAATGCTAAGCCAATTCGTCAAACAGCTCGACGATTACCACAGGCGAAAAGAGAGGAAACTGAAACGATTGTTCAGGAAATGAAGAAAGACGGGGTGATAGAACCTTCTACGAGCACATGGGTCTCTCCGGTGGTTCTGGTTAAGAAGAAAGACGAAACGACGAGGTTCTGTGTGGTTTGCTGAACAACATTACCAAGAAAGATAGTTATCCTCTGCCTCTGATCGACGACACATTGGCTGGAAGTAAATTGTTTTCTACTTTGGATTTGAAGTCTGGATACTGGCAGGTAGAAATGGACCCAGTAGATAAAGAAAAGACAGCCTTCATTACATGATCTGGATTGTGGCAATTCAACGTTATGCCATTTGGACTTTGTAATGCTCCTGCGACATTTGAGAGGCTTATGGAAAATGTGTTAAGAGGGTTACCTTGGAAGATATGCCTAGTTTATCTAGATGACATAATCGTCTTGGGGGAGACATTTGAACCCCATCTGAAGAATTTAGAAAACGTTTTTAATCGACTTAAAGCTGCCCAATTGATGTTAAACACCAAGAAGTGCCAGCTATTTCAAGGTAAAGTCAATTATGTGGGTCATATAGTCAGTAGAGAAGGAGTGGCCGTGAATAAGAGAAAAATTGATTCCATTAAGGAATGGCCAAAACTAACTGACAAACACCAAGTGAGAAGTTTTCTGGGGCTATGTACTTACTACCGGAGGTTTATTAAGAAGTTTGCGGATATTGCTAAGCCATTAACGCGAGTCACAGAGGAAGCAAGATATTACCGCCAAAATGCCTTTGAGACCTTAAAAAAGCATTTAATCACAGCCCCAATTTTAGGGTATCCACTGCCAGAAGGATGCAAGTAATGTGAGAATTGGAGGAGTGCTGCCTCAGATTCAAGGAGGACAGGTACGAGTTCTTGGATATTTTAGTAAAGTTCTTTCAAAACCTGAGCGGAATTATTGCGTCACAAGAAGAGAACTTCTAGCAGTAGTGAAATCAGTAGAGCACTTCTATCAATACCTCTATGGAAGGAAGTTTTTAATCCGAACCGACCATGCCGCTCTTAAGTCGTTGATGCAGTTTAAGAATCCAGAGGGTCAGATAGCCAGGTGGATCGAACGATTCCAAGAATACGATTTCAAGATTGAGCGAAGGGCCGGGGTTAGCCACAGAAACAGAAACAGAAAAAGCAGCAGTTCTAAGAACAACGATGGTCAACGACGACTGGAAGCCTACCAAGATAATCGAAGAGCAAGAGAGAGATCCAGTTGTACAGAAAATTCGAAAATGGAAAGAGGATAACCGTTGATAACCTTGGCAAGAAATATCAAACCTATGCTCAGTAGTTCCCTTCAGCGAATTTGGGAACGGTTTTATTGAATGAACAGTTCCGACGATGTAAAAGACTGGTGTAAGAAATGTGTGCTACGAGTAACGGGCCTTATCGAAAAAAGGAGAGCCCCTATGAGACAATATAATGTTGGAAGCCCGTTTGAGAGAATAGCTTTGGACATTGCTGGGCCATTTCCAAACAGTAAAAATGGAGGCAAGTACATGTTGGTATTAATGGATTACTTTAATAAGTGGGTCGAGATTTACGCACTTCCAGACCAGAAGGCCGCCACCGTTGCAGATAAGTTGATCCAAGAATATATCAGCCGATTTGGAGTGCCTTTGGAGATCCATAGTGACCAAGGCAGGAACTTCGAAAGCGATCTATTCCAAGGAATATGTGATAGACTAGGCATGAAGAAAACAAGAACTACAGCATATCATTCGCAATCGGATGGTATACCCTCAACTCAGGCGATAAAATCAGTGAACGATCATTAACCTTGCAGAATCGGACTTGAAATTTTATAACTGTTTGTAATTTTTATATAATTTATTATAAAATTATGATTTCACATAATTTATAAAGTTCACGTATTTCACATTTAAATAGAGCAAAACTTTGTTTTATATCAAGTAATATCATAATAGAACGGACTATCGACTACAGAACTTAGATAATTTTTTGTTTTTGATTTAATTTTTTCAACTCTTTAAACTTATACTTAATTATTGCTTGAAAAGTTCTAGAGCTTCCGACGGGTCGACTGGAGAACTAGAGCTTATCGCTTGCTATAATAGAGTAAATACGATATAAAAAGGAAAGTAGAAGAAAAAGCATCTAAAGAAGAAAAAATGGATAGCGACGATGATTATACTTCAGAGGACAGCAAAAAGAGAAGTCGAAAGGAAGATGAAGGAGATATTTTCAACAAGAGCAAGAAAATCACCAGAACTCCTCTCAAACAACAAAAAGATAAGAGCCAAATTGATCAGCTCTTAAAAATAATGCAAAATTTAACGGAACAAACAAAATACCTAACCGAAGAGGTAAAAGGAATAAAAGAAGAACAACGAGGATACAAAAATGAAATCTGTGAATTGAAAGAAGAAATAAATGGATTCAAACAAAGTAACCAACAGCTAAAGAAAGAAAGTAAAGAAATTAAATAGGAACTAAATATAGTAAAGATGAAGATAGGACAGCTCGAGAAAGAAAGAAAGGATAACAATGTTATAGTCCAAGGATTGTCGATGGATACAAATGATCTAAATGAACTTAACAAGACCATCACTAATTTTATGGAAAAAGAATTGGGCATACAAGTAAAAATTGGAGAAGCTTACAAACTAGGTGAAAAAACATGTCTTATAAAAACAAAAGACAGAAATGAAAAAATAAAAATTATGCGGAATGAAAACAAACTAAGATCAACGAAACCAGAAATATACATTAATAATGATCTAACAAACGAAGAGATGAAGATACAACAGAAAATACGATAAATTGTAAAATTACAAAGACTTAAAGGTAAGAACATCCGAGTTGGCTATCAAAAATTAAATATTGACGGGAACATATGGAAATGTAATAAAGAAAAAAAGAGTTGGAAAAAGATAATCAAGGGATGTCAAAAAACTGATACAACAAGAAATATCGGATATCCAACAAGAAACGAAATACGATTTCGTTTGTTTTTTTTTTCGTTCTCAAAAAAATATTTTTTTGAGAACGATGTCCGAAGTGGAAATTGAAACGTCAATAAACGTATTTTTATCTTTAATTGTGGCTTATTCCCAGTTTAATAGTAATTAATTTACAATGCCACAAGAAAATAGCTTCAGAACGAAATACGAAATGGCAAAGAAAAAGGATATGAATTCTCAAGAAAAACAAATGGCACATAAGTACATAAAAAAACATAACAAAAAAATTAAAAAACACGAGTAAATAAAAATAAGTACGTGGAAAATCAGAACAATGCTTGAACCAAGAAAAATGCAAGAAATTGTCTCAGAGCTGGAAAGATACGGAATTGATGTTGCAGCAATTTAATAAATTAGATGGGCAGGTCAAAGATAAATAAATAAAAAAAATTACATATTTCATTACTCTGGGCCTGAAAAACAAGATCAATATTGGTTTGCATTTATAACTACAGAAAAAATACAAAATAATATTACGCAATTTAAACCAATAAATGAGCGCATGGCATACCTGAGAATTAACTCCAAACCATTTAACATATCCATCATAAACGTATATGCATCAACTGAAAGTGCTGTAAAAAAGAAAAAAGATAACATTTATGAGAAACTGGAACAAGAAATTGAGTCTTCACCCAAAGAAGACACAATTCTGGTAATGGGAGATTTTAACGCCCAGATAGGCAAGGAAGACTACATTAACCAAGTTGCAGGAAAATACACATTACATGAAAAAACAAATGATAATGGTCAAAGATTAAACAACTAGCACCAAAATGATTGTCAGTAGTACAAAATTTGCACATCCTGTATACCAAAAAGTAACATAGATCTCACCAGACCAAAAAACATGGTCCCAAATAGACCATATACTGATCACAAAGAGAAAGCAAACATCGATAACAGACGTGAGAACATACAGAGGTGCACATACAGAGGTCACGTGCCATCTGCAACCATGAGATTCTCCTTCTTCCTATACTTCTCTTGCCCTGGATTTTCCCTTGTATAATCAATTGAAGTAGGTTGTATCTCTCAATACATGCCCCAGGTATTGCAGCTTTCGTATCTTGATGGTTTCCAATACGTCCATTCTTTTGTTGATTCTTCTCATGACTTCGTTGTTTGTTACATGCTCGGTCCATGATATCTTCAGGATTCTTCTATATACCCACATTTCAAATGCTTCCAATTTTTTAGCAGTCGATGCGTTAAGTGTCCATCCCATAAAGCAGAGTTGAGAAAATATAACACCTTGCCAGCCTAACTCTCAAGTCCAATTTTAGTTCTCTTGCACAACGTACCTTTCTCATTTTATTGAAGTTTGTACGTGCTTTCTCTATTCGAACTTTGGTTTTTTTTTAGAGTAATCGTTTGTGTGATTAATTATTGTGCTAAGATAGTGGTAGGTTTTAACTTGTTCTAAAGCACTACCGTTAATTGTCAGGCTTTCACCATTATTTTGGGTTTTTGATATCCTCATAAATTTGGGTTTCTTGGTGTTTATTGATAATCCATATTCTTCTCCATACTCAAATATCTTGTTCATTAGCTTTTGGAGGTCTTGGTTTAATCATTTCTTTGTTACCGCAACGTTAAGACAAAAAGTCAAAAGAACGCTAAAAAACAAGACAACAAAGGACAAATGGTACATAGAAAAACTGAATGTTACAGATAGAAGAATTAAATATGCAGAAAATAAGCAAAAAACTGAAAGAATATTGTAAACATACAGAGGATGTTGAAACAGAATGAAGTAATATAAAAAATGAAACAGCTTCTGAACATGTAGGGATAGAGAGAAGGAACAAAAAAGAAGAATGGTATAATCCAGACTGTCATAACATGTTAAAAAAGAAGATAGAAATAAGAAAAAAGTGGATCAGAACAAATAGACAAGAATATAAAGAAGAATACAACAAATTAAGGACAGAATGTAAGAAACAAATAAGGAAAATTAAACGAACCTGGTTAAATGATAAGATAAATGAAATAGAAAAAGAAAACACAAACAGAAACACAAAAGCATTTTATAAGAAAATTAGCGAGCAGAACAAAACCTTTTAAGGAAAGATAAAAGACATAAAGGATGGAATTGGAAAAATATCAGAAAATGACAAAGAGTTAAAAGAAATCTGGACTGATTATTTTAAAGAATTATTAACAGTACAAGAGGAGCAAGACTTGTGCAAAACGTGGAAAAAGAGACCACGATGATAGAAACCGAGATAGAAAAACCAACGAAAGATGAAGTTGAGGAAATTATAAACAGTAGTCGCAACGGTAAAGCACCAGGTATATACGGTATAAACATGGAACTTATAAAATATGGTGGACATAAACTCAGAGAAAAAATATACCAATTAATATAATTCATATGGGACGAAGAAAAGATGCCAGAAGAATGGTACAAAGGACAAATTATCACAGTCCATAAAAAAGGAGACCAACAAATGTGTAATAATTATAGAGGACCGACATTATTAAAAACAACGTATAAAATCATGTCAACCTTAATACAACGAAGCCTGGCCGAAGCGACTACAAATATCATGGGACAGTATCAATGCGGATTTATTAGGGGAAAGTCAACAACAGATGCCATACATACGGTAAAGCAAATTATGGAGAAAGCTTATGGATATAAAATAGAAATTGAACTGCTTTTTATAGACTTCCAACAAGCATTTGATTCAATAAACAGAGCGAAATTACTTACAGCTATGAGAGAAATGAGAATACACAACAAATTAAGACGATTAATAAAAATGACAATGAACAAAACCGTAGTAACTGTAAAAACCCAAGAAGGAGACACAGAAGAATTTGTTATAAATAAAAATGTACGCCAAGGAGATTCATTATCCGCAACTCTGTTTAATCTTGACCTGGAATATATAGTCAGAAAAATCAACAAAGGTACATTTAGAACGAGAGAGGGACAAATAATAGCATATGCCGACGATATTGTGATAATAACAAAGAACAGAAAAACAATGGAAAGTATGTTAAAAGAAATGGTAGCAGAAGGGAAAGTCATGGGCTTAGTTATAAATCAAGAAAAAACAAAAATAATGAGATTTGACAAAAAATATGAAAACAAAAAGGTTAGACTGGGAGAATATATATTTGAAGACGTTTAAGTATTTGGGAATATTATTAACAAACAATGGAGAAAGGGAAACAGAAATTAAAGAAAGAATAATTACAGCAAATAAGACATTCTATGCAAATAAAAAACTTCTAAAAAATAAATTACTGGGCAAGAAATCGAAAATGAAGATACATATATAAAACAATAATTCGACCGACTATGATGTATGCTGCCGAAACCCTTAGCATGACAAAAAAACAAGAGGAAGACCTTAGAATACTAGAAAGGAAAATACTAAGAGCAATATTAGGACCAATAAAAATTAATGAAAACCAATATAGACAACGAACGAATCATGAACTACTAAACGAAATTAAAGAGGATATAGTTGTGTAAAATAAAACAGCAAAGGGCAAAATGGCTAGGACATATATGGAGATCAGGACCATATATGACAATATTTTCAATATTGGAATGGACACCAGCTGGTAAAAGAAGACGTGGAAGGCCAAGATCTACAGGGCTACAAGAAGTAACAAATGATCTCAAAAGGGCGGGCGTACGGCATTGGAGAGAAAAAACCAGAGATGGGAAACAGTGGAGAAAAATAACAGGAAAAATTAAATAAAGAAAATGAGGACTGATCTACCTCGTAATATAGATCTAGAGAGCTTAAGAGGTGTAACCCCGTGTAGGGTGTTTAGCCACAATATATAATATATATATATATATATATATATATATATATATATATATATATATATATATATAATATATATATATATAATATATATATATATATATATATATATATATATATATATATATATATATATATATTTTAATATCAACATTTTATTAAAGCAACTTGTCTTACATCGTAATATTTTAAAGTGCAGAATCTAAGGTTTCTGTTTGTACAATTACATAAGAACCACCCTGTATAATATAAAATTAGTATTTCTTCGGTTTAGGTTCAATCAATTATATTACATGTGGAACTAGATTTTATTTTCCATAGAAAATCCACGTTTTCGGCTGTAAACGTAAGCTATATAATATATATATATATATATATATATATATATATATATATATATATATATATATATATATATATATATAACTTACCAAAACGTAAAACAGGACACTGACATTAATCAAGTGACAAATAAAACTTGATATCTGATATCTCATGGTTTACTGTCATTAGTGTTTAATTATTTTTATATGTGGGTATCATTGATGTTTTCAAAAAAGGTAAAGTGGAGATCTGTTATAACTTTAAGAGATTTTTATGGTCTTACTTATTATGTATTAATATACTACTCTCCAAAATTAACGCACCACCTAAAATGGACCATGATTTTAAAACTATATTTCTTCTGAACCCTTAATTGGGTTTCAATGATTTATTTTTCACATTGTAGGTATATTTCTGATTAATGTCTATATTATAGTTTTTTGAGAAATGTCAATCAGTGTATTAGACACAAACGCTACCATGTTATTAATATTTTGAAATCGCTTGATTATTTCTTCATCTTTTCATAAAAAAATCATCACAATATCTCTGTTATCAAAAAAGAAAAGTATGTTCAAAGCATTATATGATTTTTTACTCTCCAAAATTAACGCACCACCTGAACTTCACCATAATTTTTAAGCTATTTTTCTTATGTATCCTTAACTGGATTTCGATAATGTTTTTTTTTGTATCAGACCTATTTCTAAGTAATTACTGTATTATTTTTTCTGGAAAATGTCAACGTTTCACCCATATCCAGGGTGTAAAAATAAATTTGATTTTTCATCTTAGTTTTCAACACCCTGTCAAATTTATTAAAAGCAAACGCTACATATTATTAATATTTCGAAAAAGCTTCATTTTTTTTCAACATTTTCGTAAAAAAATCATCGATATCTTAATTATCAAAAAAAAGTACGTTCAAAGCATAACGTGATTTTATCGAATTGTAATACTCATTAATGGAAGCAGTTAGTTGGCAATAAAAAATCAAACAATTTGTCAGGACAGTTTTAGACTGTCAATATTGTTTACATTTCAAAAAATTTTTTTGCTATTTTGCGTATGTTAGTTAGTAGACATGGACTTCGTGCTATAAGAGAACAGTTTCTCACAATGAGGCGTTTACAAATATAAGTAGTAGATGTTCATAATATTCATATGAGTACAAACACTATACAAAGGCATCTCTCTGAACAAATGTGCATATAAGGATACCAGTCAGAGCACCAGCTTTAAACGTAAATCATCGTGGAAGTAGATTACAATTTGCCATAGAGCACCTTGACTGGAATATTGATGACTAGAGCACGTGTTGTTCACTGATGAATCGAGGTATTACTTATATAGCTCAGATAGACGTGTAAGAGTTATTTGACGGCCAAGAGAACGCTACACACTATCGAACTTAATATACGATCTATTACTTTATTCAAAGGAGGATCTGTAATGGTTTGGGAAGGAATACCTCTTACAGAGTAAACGGACCTTATTGCTTTACGAAGAGGTTCCTTAAAGTGAAAGGTAGATTAGAGACAGTTTGTCTAACCGTGTATTTCCATTTACTCATTATATATGAAATAATTTTCTTTTAATGCATGATAATACCCGATCACTTTTTATGTGGTCCGTGAATAATTGGAATTGGAATACAAACCATGAACTGGCCATCCTGCCGCCCTGATCTCAACCCCATAGAGAATTTGGGGGAAATTATTGATCGTCAACTCAAGAGCCGACAACCACCACCTGTCTCTTTTGATAACATAGAAGTTATGGTGAGAGAAGTTCGAGATGCAATTGATCAAGACCAAATACGCCGCTTGATTTTAAGTATGTCTCGTCGCTGTAAAGAAGTTATTAGATGTAGAGGTGAAAATACTCAGTATTAAGTGTTTATTCGAAAGGTGAATAAACACTTAAAAATTGGTGTATTGTTAGCTCTTCTCGCTAAATAGCCCGCCCACTGCCATTTTAAAGATTTAATTATATGAATTACACCAGTAACCTCGGTTTTCTATCTGATCAATTCTATTCTTTTTCGATCCCCCTTTGTTATACCTAGCATGCATCGCTCCATTGACCTTTGAGTGACTTTGAGTTTCGATATTATCTCTTTCTTTAGTGTCCAAGTTTCGCAACCTTATGTCATGATTGGTAGTATACACTGACCGAATCCTTTTTTCTTCAAGTGGATTGGCATCTTCGATTTGAATATAACTGCATTTCTAAAAAGATGCCCAAACCAGTTTTGTTCTTGTGTTGATTTCTGGAAGGAGGCAGATTTATCTATTAATTGTCCCAGGTATACATATTCGTCTACTGTTTTAAGTGTTGTGTTGCAGAACGATGTCGTCTGCAAATCTTAGATGGCTCAGGTATTTTTTATCAATGGATATTCCCTTGTTCCGACAGTTTATTTTGCTGAATATATTTTCTAGAGTTGCAGTGAAGAGCTCTGGTGATATTGCTACTGCTACTAAATTTTTACCTTGGCTTTTGCTTGTCTGTACTGTATATATATTTGCTAAAGTTTCTATTTACGGTTTGTCAATGCCTTGGTTGATCAAAGCTTCTATTACTGCCTTGGAATATATAGAATCGAAAGCCTTCTCGAAATCTATGAAGGTTAATGCAAGCGGTATTTCATATTCTTTAGCTCTACTCATTAGTTCTCGAAGCGTGAATATGATCCTTGGTACTAAATCCACTTCTGGAGCCAGCTTGCTCTCTAGGCTGTGCAGCATCTAATGCGTTTGTTAATCTGTTGTTAATGATCTTTGTGATCGAATATGATTGGTAGTAGACTTATCGGTCTGTAGTTTTTGATATCCTCATTACTACCGTTCTTATGGACGAGAGTTATGTTTGTTGTATTCCAGTGGTCTGGTATGCAACTCGATCTTGGGCAGTTCGTAAATATGCCTGTTAAGATTTTCCCGGTTTTATTGCAAGCGTCATGTAGGTCATGTAGGAAATAATGGGCTAATAAAAAAGGCAATATTCAAATGGAGAAACACGAAAAAAGACGTTAGAAAATACATCAAACAATGTTATAAATGTCATATTAACAAACCAAAAAGACTAAGAATTCGTGATATCGGACACTTCTTCAAAACCATGGGACATAGTGTACATAGACACGATAGGTCAATTCCCTGGAAGTACTGAAGGCAATAGATACTGTATTACAATGCTGTGTGAGCTGACGAAATACGCAGTGAGTATACCAGTGTGCAACAAAGAAACCGAGACAATAGCTCGCGGAATTTTCGATCATTTTATACCAACATACGTAGTCATGAAACAAATCAGAACAGACCAAGGCACAGAGTACAAAAATGAAGTAATGCACGAACTAACAAAAATGCTAAATATAGAGCACAACTTCTCAACGGTACCCACAATCGATTGGAAGTTGTGAGAAACTACATAGAACATTAAACGAGTACGTGAGATCATTCATAGATGAAGACAGAGAAAATTGGAAAGTGTGTTGCAGAATGTTCACATACTGTAACAACACAACCCTAACGCGTATCATGGATATACACCGTTCGAATTGCTGTATGGCAGGAAAGTAAACTTACCTGAAGACCTTACACGAGACGTTCAACCATGTTACAACATAGATGCCTACTACAATGAGTTATGCTATAAACTACAATTCGCACACTTATACAAGTTGTTGTTATCAACAGGTCCTCGTAGACACTTCGTCTCAGGACCATTTACCTCATGTAGAGTCATACGCCGCCATGTTACCTATCCAACGGTAACTTAAACATCTTAAATTATAAATACTAATAATGTAAAACAACTACAAATTTATAACATTTAAAGGGTTTTGATCCATATATTTTGGTGGCTACTAGCAAGTACAACCGTTTGCACTGATGGTGGATTGTTTAATCCGAAAACGTTTTGCAATGTGTTTGTGATAGCCCGTTTGGGGCATTTTTATATACCTTTTATAAAGGATTTTAAACAATTTTTTTTTTTTCATTTATATTAAAAGTATATTTCTTTTTATTACAGTTATAGTACCCAATAAAGTAATAAAAAGTGTAATATCAAAGAAACCCGGCACGGCTCTTTGGTGTTTACATTTCACGGAAAACCAACCCAAATGTCTTATGTACACATTTTGGCTTCATAGAACTCATTGTATTTATTTGTAGGACCGTTTGCGTAAAAATTTTTGTTATTTTCAGATTAAATTTCACAATCAATTTTGCGTCTATCTGAACATATATTAACTGAATTATATATGAACTGAATATAATTTTAGTGTAAGTGTCAAACTAACAGTAAATCCATTTTATTGGAATACTGTTTAGACCAATTTACTTTCATACTTCTACTTGCACAGTAAAATATTCGTTGTCGTAATAATCCAAAGAAGTTTATACAGACGACCAGCTGACTGGCCCTTCAATCACCAAAGAGGAGATAGAAAAAGCAATATTAAATTCAAAAAACAATAAGGCACCTGGACCAGATGAGATCCCGTCAGAAATACTCAAATTACTAGATGAAAGGGGAATTTCAGCACTACACAAAATATTTAATTTAATTTATGAAACTGGCTGCTATCCTCAACAGTGGTTACGCTCCACCTTTATTCCCCTGCCCAAGAAAGTCAATGCAAAAAGATGTGAGGATCACAGACTCATTAGCCTGATGAGTCACACTTTAAAGATATTCTTAAAAATACTACATCAAAGATTATACAAAAAATGTGAATGGGACATCAGTGATTCCCAGTTCGGGTTTAGGCAAGGTTTAGGAACACGAGAAGCAATAGTAGCAACACAGGTACTGGTCCAAAATTGTTACGATCAGAGGAAGGATGTGTTCCTATGCTTTTTAGATTACAAAAAAGCGTTTGATCGTGTCCAACACCACAAGTTGATGCAGATTCTCAAGAAAGTTGATATAGACCAAAAAGACATAAGATGCATTGAAAACTTGTACTGGCATCAAACGGCACAGCTAAAAATAGACAATTCTATATCTAAGCCCATACATATAAGAAGAGGCGTTCGACAGGGATGTGTGCTTTCCCCTCTTTTATTTACATTTATTCAGAAGCCATATTTCAAGAGTCTTTGGAAGATGCAGAGATGGGAATCAAGGTGAATGGAGTGTTGATCAACAACATACGATATGCTGATGATGGTGTCTTAATTTGTGACAACATAGTCGATCTTCAACAACTTGTCACTATAATCGGAGAATACAGTGAGCGAATGGGACTAGAGATTAATACCAAAAAGACCAAATTCATGATCATCTCCAGAAACTTGGATGCATTTGAAAACTCCACCATAACACTGAATAGTAAATCCATAGAAAGAGTGAGTAAATTTAAATACCTGGGATCGTGGCTTTTTGAAGACTGGGCATCGGACAGGGAAGTAAAATGTCGCATTGAGCAAGCTCGACAAGCTTTCGTAAAATTCAAGAAGGTACTGACTTGTTCTGAGTTCGATCTTCAACTGAGACTAAGGTTTACTAAGTGCTACGTATGGTCAGTGCTGCTATATGGCGTAGAGGGCTGGACACTCAAAACGAGGGATATAAACAGATTGGAAGCTTTCGAAATGTGGCTTTATCGCCGTATCCTAAAAATACCATGGACAGCGAAAATCACAAATATAGATGTCCTTAAAAGAATAAACCAAGAACGCCAACTTTTCGAAACCATCAAGAAAAGGAAAACAGCGTATCTAGGTCACATCATGCGAAATGAAAAATACCAGTTCCTCCAACTTATAATCGAGGGTAAAATTGAAGGCAAAAGAGGAATGGGACGCAAGAAAATGTCCTGGCTCCGAAACATAAGGCAATGGACAGGGATTAACGACATACAATCTCTGATACATATTGCAAGAAATAGAGAGTTAATGGAAAATGTGATCGCTAACATCCATTAGTGGATTTGCATCTGAAGAAGAAGAATAATCCAAAACAGTCGTATATTCGTGGAATAACCTATATATACGGTTTACCTATAAATAAAAAAATGCCTCGTTCTCTCTTTTTACTTCAAAAAGCAGTAACTGTCTAGACGTAAGAATCCTTAGAGGAGCTGATGGAGACACGGATCATTTTCTGGTAAAAGCGAAGATAAGGACAAGAATATCGTCAAAAAAATACACAAGAATACACCAACACAATTATGTAATACCGAAGTTCTACGTAATAAGGAGAGGGAACAGAAATTTCAAAAGGCTATAAAAATCGCTCTAACACAGACAGAAGACTATAACAACATAGACTCAGCTTGGAAAATGTCAAATTAGTTCTGACAAGCGTATCAGATGAAATACCAGGACACAAAAAGAAAACAACAAAAAAATGTTTCGATGATGATTGCCTGAACTCCATAACAGCAAGAAATATGGCTAGAAAGAACATGCTATAAAACCTCTCGCACAATAAAAATGAAATGTATAGATAAAGAAGAACAGAGACAAGAAAAATAATGAAAAGGAAGAAGAGGGAGTATCAGGAACAAATAATCAGATATATAGAAGAAAAAAGAAAGAACAAACAAGCGCGACAGTTCTTCAAAGGAGTTTCAGATATCAAGACCGGGTACTAAGCAAGAACAGGAAACTTCCTTCAAAACAACAGCGGGCAGTATATCACTGATGACAACAAAAACCTAAAAACCTGGAAGGAATACTTCTATCAACTATTGAACGACCAATCTAGCAGAAATTTATCAAACATAGAGGTACATACAGCTGAAATAGAAGACCAATACCCGACATACGAAGAAGTAATACAGGCAATTAAAAAACTTAAAAACAATAAGACACCAGGTAGCGATGGTATACCCGCATAGTGCTTAAAACATATAGGAGAATCGTTGTACAGTTCTATATATAAGCTAATTCAAGACATTTGGCTAGAAGTAACAATACCAGATGAATGGAAAGAAGGGGTTATTGTACCAATACACAAAAAAGGAAACGCAATGTATTAACCACAGGGGAATAACACTCCTAAACACCACCTACAAAATCCTTGCAAACATCCTCCTAGAAAGAACCAAAACATACACAGACGGAATCGTTGGAGATTATCAATGCGGATTTAGACCGGGCATCTCTACCATTGAGTAGATATTCACAATAAAACAGATAATGGGAAATTGTTGGGAGTTTGATTGTGAGCTTCATCAGATGTTCATAGATTTTAAACAAGCATTTGATAGAGTATGCAGGGCCAGACTGTGGACAGCGATGCAGGAACTTGGCTTTCCAAAAAAACTAGTCAGGTTGATGCGGATGTGTATGGAACGGTTACGATGTAAGGTGAGAGTTGGACAACAATACTCGGAGACATTTGAAATAAGCAATGGACTAAAACAGAGAGATGCACTTTCATTAGCTCTGGAGCACATAATCAGAAGTGCAAGAATCGAAAAACCGAATACAGTATTTCATCGAGAAGGACCAAACTTACTACTGGCATTTGCAGACGATATCGATCTAATAGGAAACACACGATTAAGGATTAAGGAGACTTTCGTGAGGTTCGAGAAGGAAGCAGAGAAGATGGGACTCCAAATCAACGAAAACAAGACGAAATATATGTATATGAGCCGCAATAACCAAAGCAGAGACAGAATCGGTCAGAACATCACCATCGATGACTTTAACTTTGAGCGCGTTAGAGAATTCAAGTATCTTGGAACAACAATAACTGAAGACAATAACAGATCACAAGAAATAAACAACAGGATTCAGGCCGGCAACAGATGTCTTTTGCCCTCCAAAACCTTATAAAATCGAAACAACTAACAAGATACAGGTCTATAAAACAATCATACGACCCGTTGTGATGTATGGAAGCGAAACATGGACTATAACAAAGGCAAACGAAGGGAGACTATGTGTTTGGGAAAGAAAAAACCTAAGGAAGATCTTTGGCCCTGTGCTGGATGAAGAACCAGGACAATATAGGATAAGAACTAACAAAGAGCTCGAAGAAATCTACCCAGACGCCAACATCATAAAAGAAATAAAGTCCAGAAGACTCCAATGGGCAGGACACCTCAGAAAACATTCTGACGAACGAAGAGTAAGACTGGTCTGGGAGGAAGTCCCAACTGGAAGGAGCCCACGCGGACGCTCTCGTCTCCGGTGGCGAGATAATATAGAAGGAGACCTAAGCACTATGGGCGTGGAGAATTGGATGGAGGTTGCTCGAGACAGAAAACAGTGGAGGCATGTTGTAGAGTCGGCTAAAACCCACGAAGGGTTGTAATGCCACGGAGTAAGTAAGTCATATACGCTACCTAATAAGAAAAAAGCGAGAAAGGATTTAATTTACTTAAGTGCATAACAAATCGAAATTGGGGCGCAACCCCATGCCAACTAGAAACCAACAGAAGGAGAAGATAGAAGTACCGGAAATATGGCAAAAGGTTAAAGTCATATACTTGCCTAAGGTAGGTAAAGTATCAGACCTAACACCAAAGTCATATACCGATAAGCCTATCTACTTTTTATTAAAAACGCTGGAAAGGTTTCTTGATAGGTACATCAGAGATGCAGTGCTAAAAGATAATACTCTAAGCAATCGTCAATATGCATACCAAGCTGGTAAATCTACGGACTCTACGTTGGATGATCTATATAGGCTTATCTCAAAGTCAATGGAAGACAAAGAGATAGCAATGGTCGCCTTTTTAGATATAAAAGGGGCATTTAATAATGTTACCACCAGTTCTTTGATAGGAGCTATGAGATAGGAGCATCAAAGCAAAAGTAGGTGGAGGCTGTCCACAAGGAGGAGTTCTGTCCCCTCTACTTTAAGCAACCTTGGTAGATGATCGACTCAGAAATGTGTCCACAGAAGGCTTCTATTGTATAGGATATGCTGAAGATATAGCAATCGTCGTGAGGGGCAGGTTTGCTCAGGTGGTGTCTGTGAGAATGCAAGCAGCCCTAAATATAGTTGACGACTAGTGTAAAGAAGAGAGACTGATGTTCAGAAGAGAGAGTCAATGTTCAGAAAATAAAAATCGTCAACTTCACCAAGAAAACAGCACTACAAGGCCTAAAACCACCGGTGCTGGGAAGAACAGCGATTTCATTTGCCAAAGAAACAAAATACCTTGGGGTATATTTTGATCATGGGCTTACATAGAATACTCACTTTCTAAAAACCACACAGAAAGTTACTATGTCCATGGGCAGATGTAGAAGAATGTGCGGTAAAAATTGGGGACTTAACCCCAAAATGACTCTAAGGGTTATTAAACCCATGATAACTTAGGGCTCGGTGACGTGGTGGACAAAGACGCAGCAAGTGGGAGCAATAGGTATAGCAGTGCTGCTAGGTAATACACAAAGGCTAGCATGCCTGTGTATTACGGAGGCCATAAAAACAACTCCTACTGCATCGTTGGAAGTCCTGTTGAATTTACCACCACTTCATATCTTTATACAGGGCGAAGCCAGATCAGTGATGCACAGATTAATCCATAGTCAGCGACACATAAGCCAGATGATGGTACTTACAACAGAAAGCTAATCGAGGAGCTAAAAGCGAATATTATGATAGGGAAACCTATCGATGCAACAGCTATATAGCTTTAACAATAAATTCACAATTAAGATACCAGGTAGGGAAGATTGAAATAAAAGTGTACCCATAAAAGCTGTTGCTACCTGGTACACGGATGGCTCAAAAACATCGGAGGGTATTGGAGCCGGCATAGCAGGGACAAATCAAGGGATAAATTTCCCAGTAAGTCTATCTAAGGATGTGACAGTTTTTCAGGCGGAAATAACTGCAATTCATCACTGCGTGAAAGAAGTAGAAAGGAAGGAAAGAACGTTCTGTTCAGTTGCCATCTTCACAGATAGTCAGGTAGCGCTTAAGGCACAATTCTGTAGAGGTCAATTTTAAGCTAGTATGGGATTGCGTGTGTGCCCTAAATAAACTAGGAGGCCGTAGTAACCTAATAAGCAAAGACAGGAAAAAAGTCAAAGCCATAGTAGATCTTCTAACAGGGCACCGTAAGCTGAATAGCTGATGGGATTATTAGATGATAACCTGAGCAGATTATGTCAC
The DNA here is from genome assembly GCA_918026665.1 of Diabrotica balteata. Taxonomy (NCBI): domain Eukaryota; kingdom Metazoa; phylum Arthropoda; class Insecta; order Coleoptera; family Chrysomelidae; genus Diabrotica; species Diabrotica balteata. Next base: position 97,589,820 of record OU898277.1, read on the forward strand.
CTCGAAGAAGAAACAGGAGAGCAAATTTTATGTCAGTATGATAGTCTGGCAAATGTGCGGTTTTTTTTGCATCAGGAGAATAAAATCCACCGGCAAATAGCTACATGGAAGGTACAGTCTCGAAACTACTAGAATTTATAAAGAGGGTCAGGCTAGAGAATGTTATGTAGGAATAGAGGGCCACAATAGATCTGAAAAGGACGCAGTGGACTAGGCCAGAAGGGCACCTTTCTTAATCTAGCCTAATCCCATGCCAACAAGAAACCAGCAGAAAGAGAAGATCCAAATCCGTTAATTTGGAAAAAGTAATAATGCTACCCCGATGCGTCACGTTTATATCCGTTACATTTACTCAGATTGATCGTGTATAACGAAACTTTCGTTCCGGTAGGGACTAAAAAAACATTAAACCTGTAACCTGTTTCTTAATAATGGGCGTATAGTCGGTCCGCTATTCCCAGTCCGAACTATCTAGCAAATTTAGTAATTATTTTTTTGCGTTAGTTAGTTACTTTTTGACAGATTATAGGTATCTGCATATTACTATACAACCAAGCACACATGATTTGAGTAAATATTAATGTAAACAAACGTAAATAAAATATAACTTATTTTAGAATAAAATTGTTTATTGCACAAAATTAAAATATTTTGAGAAAATAAATGGCAAAAAATTAAACAGTCACCAGTCAATCAGAAAAAGTCTTGCACATTTAATTGTTGTTGACGTTTTCATAGGAAGGAATCAACATAAACCGTGGTTTTATTGTGTTACAATATAAGTATACTTCCCTAAGCAAAGAGGATTTAGCAAAGCAAATACATGATACTATACAAGAATAAAACTCCCGTGTAAGTACCAACAAGTTTAAAGTTAAAAATTATTTATTATTATTATTTCTGTTTTATACACAGTAACTATTTGAGTTATGTTTTGTAAATTGATACTAATTTTGAGGTTAGTTTTTAAATTAGAAGTGCTAAATGGTGAAATTTAATTTCAGATTTTCATAAGCTTCCCACGAAGATGAACCATGATTTTTATGCAGCTTAAGTGTTGCAGCAAATGGAGTATTGTAAAATATGCCCAGAACAAAAAAATATTTATTAAATTAAAACTTACCAACGTATTTATATAACAAATGAGACAATTTGACCATCCATAATAATAAAATAAACTACATAGAACTAACAAACAATGAAACAAAAATAGAACTATAGTTAATAAAATAAACAGCGTTATTAATACAAATATTTACTATATGTTAAATTATAACAATTGAAATATATTTTATATATATATATATATATATATATATATATATATATATATATATATATACTACCCAAAATTTTATGGGTTTAGTATACACTTCCACTATTTCTAATAATTTTTCTTTTTTTCGATGAAAGAAGTCTGTAAAAGTTTATATAAGCTGTTAATATTAGCAAAGCAATATAAATTACAGGTACCCCCTTTTCGCTTAGTAGGGCAGTATTGTTGTGAAATATAAAAATATAGAGAAAAATATGTAATTCCATTAAAGAAAACAAGGCTGTTATTTACATGAAACTGTTGACGTCATTACTACATTCAATTGCAGCATAAGATGCGCGTTTGAAGTTAAAAATTGAAGTGCTAACTTCTTCTAAATATGCCTATCTTCTAGAGATGTTAACGACCACATTGACTCATCTTATTCATCTATTTAGTTCGAAATAGATGAATATATAGACTATATAGAAATATAATATAGAGAATAGACGTTAGACCAGTCGATTTCCTAAGATGGGCCAGCCAGAATATACGTCTACGTCCAGAGCCTCTCTTACCCTCAATCTTGCCCGTAGAATCAACTGTAGAAGTCGGTATTTATCAATATGCATGATATGGTCGAAGTAACCCAATATTCTTGTTGATAATTTCTCTGTTTTTTCTTAGCCTCTGGAGAATTGTTATGTTACTTGTATGATGTATATATGTATATTGCGTGAACATTTTGTTAAAATACTTAATAGACCCAGAAATATTGAATTTATTCGAACCTAAACGTCCTCACTGTATATATATATATATATATATATATATATATATATATATATATATTTAAATCTAGTGCTAATAATTAATTAATATTAAACTCAACAGTCTTCCAAGTTGAACCGCGTCGATTAGCATTGCGCCGAGCTTTCGACATCCTCTTCGATATCTTCTTCAGGGCTTCCTAGGTCTCAGTCTCCCGAGAATCCCCATGCATTGGTTAGTGATCAGTGTAGTAGTGTCTGAGGATTCGGGAGACTGAGACCTCCGAAGCCCCGAAGAAGACATCTAAGAGGATGTCGAAAGCTCGGCGCAGTGATAATCGATGCGGTTTAACCCGGAAGACAAATTATTTATTTTTAATACACAAACAAAACATTATGACAGGGGTCGACAGGTGTCAGGCATACCTTCGATTTTTTATAATTGCATACTGTTACACATAATTTAAAAGCTTTTTAAATATTATTTTAAAAATGTACATTACATAATAATACATTAGTTCGAAAATTTACAGATTCTAAGTGAAAGCATGATGCATGAAAGATTTATAATGTAACTAAAACTATGAAAAATCGTAATGGACAATTTTCGTTGCGTAACAAATTAAACGTTATAATCTCGTATTTTGGAGAAAAATTCAAAATGATCGTAATTTTTTAATGAACGCTAGTGTGCGTGTGGGTGTGCGTGTGGGTGTGGGTGTGCGTGTGGTTGGGCGTGTGGGTGTGGGTGTGCGTGTGGTTGTGCGCGTAGTCGTGCGTGTGGGTGTGCGTGTGGGTGTGCGTGTGAGTGTGGTATGCGTGTGGTGTGCGTGTAGTATGCGTGTGGTGTGAGTGTGGTATGCGTGTGGTGTGCGTGTAGTATGCGTGTGGTGTGCGTGTGGGTGTACGTATGGGTGTGCGTGTGAATGTGGGTATGGATGTGTGTATGCACAACTGCAACAAGTTGGGGTGACTGAAATAATGAAGGAAAAAGCCAGGATAAAATTCGCAAAACAAGAACTGGGTGCCCGGAGCGCAAATTTGATGCCCAAGCAAGCAATTTCAGTTTCGGGGATAATCACAAGAGGATAACAAGAATTAAGCGCGTATATCTGGCCTGAATTTCAATCGGCTAGGGAACCATGTTGGAGATCTATTACCCAGAACTCGCACATGAAGAGCATTTGGCTGATAGTTGTGCCCCTATCGCGCATCAGAGTGCTATAGGCGGAAAGGGATGGTCTGGATCTAAGTAGCGGGGTGGAGTGACTCCTGTTTACACGAGTTAATATACCTCGCTCAAATGAATTGTTACACCCGAACGTAATTCAAAGGGGTGAACATGTCTCAAACTGGTTTTACGTAAATTGCTTGCTTGCTTCAAGGGACACACGCTAGTTCTTAATCTTCACTAAGTAAGACCTATTTTGCGTTTATGTTTTTCACTTATTCCAAAAATCATCGAACTTTGATGATTACTTAGAAATTGGCTGGAGATCAATATAGTTTCTCACGACTTTAAAATTATCTCTCAAATAACAAGCGAAGGAATTCGGCACTTTCCTGAAAAGCTATCATTTGTCAAAAAAAAAAGAAAAGTATGGAAACCGAGTTAGAATTATTTCGCAAAGATAACCAAACAGCTCGAAGAGAACACTTCGACATTTAAACAGATATTGTTTGAAATAAATACAAATCCTGAGCGAACTGAAAATTATTCCTCCAATTGGTGAAGAGCTGAAGTAGCACTTTGTCGTTAAGCCTATCGTTCTAAATAAATAAAAGTCTGGAAAGGACTTAGAATTATTTCCCAATTCGTCACAAGTCAAGAATAAATCCTTTTCATATAAGATATATCTTTAAATGTAAGAAACTTCGAACTGTTAAAGTACTCTATACTGCCAGTATCAGCCCGCTGACAGTAAAGCCCCCGGTGAACCTCTCGTTAGTGTTAGTTGAAACTGTATTAATTTGTCAAACAGTAAGAAAATGGGACACAAAAGTCTTCGTTCATCTTCTAGAGCGGCGACTGGTAAGAATCCAGTAACTCTAGATACCATGGAGGATGATCCAACTGTACGACTGGGGAAGGATGTAACACAATTAATATCTGGCGTCCTACCCGATGACGTAGGATAGTGTGACCGGATGCTGTAAATTTATATTCTAGATTGCAAGCTAGGGACATAAAAGTTTATTTTAACCTATTTTTAAGAAGTTATTGTTCTGTTGGGTAATTATACCGATCACAGTGATGTGTATTTTATTTATTTCACCCTACAGTTGCTACTAGTTGTATTTACAGTATAGTTAAAGTACTAGATACGAAGAAACACGAAAATAATCTTATCCCTGTCGTGTACCTTACACCCTATAATCTAAAACACTTATTCAAAAGCTTTTAAATGAGGTGTAACATGATGCACGGGCAATTACTGTTACCTGAAGGTGATCATGTAAAAATAATCATGAATTGATGACAAAGAAATCCATGATTTTAAAAATCAACCTGCCTCAGCATTTTGATTTTGTGCTAAAAATAAATAAGTTAATATCGGGAGGGTGTTACACTTATTTCAGGGCACGGTATAATATTAAAAATATAAGGGAGTATATTAAATACTAACATTTAAAAGCAAATTTTTGTATTAACACAGATGACATTGATTTTTAATAATATCCTAGTCTCGCCTTAATCGACTTCAGTAGGTACTAAGCAAATTTTCTTAGAAAATGTTACGAGTTCTGAAAGTAGATGGTGTTTTATTTCTAACATAAATTATCAAATACAGAGTTCAGGCACTTAGTAAATTTGTAGTAAGTCATTTATTGGATATTTCTGACAATAATGATCTCATCGCTCACGACCCGAGTGTGAGGTGTGGGGTCCTTTGATTAATTTACTTTGAAAGCAATTTTACTTCTTCAGGCATAGAAAAGAAACAAAAACAGGTACTAATAAAAGATTAAATTTTAAAATAAACAGAAATCACACACATCAATAGGATATATTTAAAAATAAAAACTGTAAATGTTTATAGAACCCAATTTATTTCAAATAATAAGAAATTGAAATTTAAAAATGACAATATTTCTTAAATGAAGTTACTGTTTAGCATTATAAAAATTGATGTCAAAAAAAAGGAATGTCCGTCGTGACTAGCGTAAAAATGGATTGAACAATGATAATCTGAAACACGCTTAACAATTCGTCAATACCAATTCTAACCCATACAGCAATTGTCTCTGTATCGATGACAAGAAACAAAATACCTCATGTTCTCTTTCACGCTCATGTGAGAAACAGAAACAGAGATAGAAAAATTTCGAAAAATTGTTTACTGTAAAAAGTTTTGGATTTTTTTTTTCAAATTACCTGATCCAATTTTGACGAGCCCATTATGTTGGATAAATATGGTATCGCAGGTGAGATTCCCATGGACGATGGGCGGACAACAGGAATGTAAGTAACTGTAAATAAAAACAAAACAGACTGCATTCATAATACTTCGACGACAGTGTTGCCAGACGGTTTTTCGAAAAAAAAAACTTAAGGAATGAACTGAAACATGGAAGGTAAGAAAGGAAATTTGAAAATAGGAAAATGAGGTACATATTTCTGAGAAAAATATGTAAACTTTGAAAACAAAACTTTTCAGTGTTTTATTGTTATCTAAAATGAATTTCCATCAAGTAACGGTCGAATCCATCAATTAAGTATAAAAAAAATGTCTTCAAAATTTTCAAAATATGCTTTAAAAATCTGAATTTGTTTATTGGTAATTAATCACATATTTATTGTTAATGTAGTTAAATATTTTGGTGAACCTTATTGTAAAAACATATTTTAAAATAATTAGCATTAATTAAGATTCACTATAATTTTAGACGTTCTTAGCAGTGTTTCCTTCAAATGTAACTTTTACACCAACATAAAAATATAATTTTTTAATTATAATATAGTAAATAATAAAAATAATATAACTTAAACTATTTTTTTAAATAATTCAAAATTTATTCCGTATATTCTTCTCATCTATCGCTATCTACAATTTAAATCATATTTTGGTAAAACTTATGTATAGCGAGAAGTATTTGTGGATTTGTCAGTTTTCATTTTAATTACAAACATCGAATTTTAATTTCAGCCCACCGCTTTCATCGCATCACCATTATTTACTGGTGATATGTAAATACTTACCGAAAATGAATACCATATCAACTTGCAACTTACAATGAATAGTTTTGATTTGGTCTCATGTAGGGTTTGTCTAATTGATTAGTTCAAAAATTGAAAATAATGAACTAAGAAATCTTAATGTTGCTGATAATACTTACCCCAATAAACTTGATTATATAAAGTTATGAAAACAAATCGTATGTCTTACCATCCTAAGGAGAATAATAATTAAAATTTTAAAGACAGTAGGAAACTTAAATATGATTAATATCTATTTTTCTAATGACTTGTAAATTTTGAATTATTTTTTTTTAGAAACATGATCTATCTAAAAAATATATACAATTTGGTTAGATGGGTACAATCGAGAGAAAGATTAGGGATATTAGGAAAGAGAAAAGGATGAAATCTGGCAACGCTGCTTGGCGAACGCTGCTGATCTCTCATCGCTGCAAACTGCTAAAGAGACGAAACGTCGAAGTATATTTTCGTTGAAAATAGGTGTCGAAAAAATTTGGAAAAAGTTTTACCGCGGCGGTTTTCTGTGACGCTTGGGATTTGATAAAACCGATTACAACCGAAATCCGTCGCGAATGCTCCAACCAGTCGAGCCAACGACAAATCGAAAGCGAAACAGATGAACCGTTGTGTATTAAAAAATACGTTAAAAGTTAATAATAATATCCGATATATTGTGAAAAACAATATTTTAATATCAAATATATCCATGTTGAGATACAAGGAAACTTACCTTGTAGAAGACTCTAAAATAGAAAATGGTAACAAATATCGTCCACAATTATTCATTTACATACTTACAAAAACTGAATATTGTGGCGTAACATATATAATTGGTAGGGCAAATTCGCTAAAGCTTATATACTAGTTAGATAAAATGTGTACACATAAAATTCCTTATGAACTAGAAAATCAAATTTATCAAAAATAACTCAGGCATTTGTAGATTTTTTTGGTAATATTTACCTCAGAGCTGAGAGGATTTGAGTACACCATCTCCTCCAAGCTTGAAGTGGCAGCTTCTTAACATTCCGTTTGGTCCTTTTCAAAAAATGCTTTAGTGATCCAGACGACATATATTCTGTGATGAATATAACCTAGAAATGACAAAATATAGTGTTATGGTTTTTATAGACATATGTAACAGCATTTGAAATATTGATATACGATAATAAAATGTATGTTTACCAAACTAAGAAGAATAGTGAAAACTATAATAAACTAAATGTATGTTATAATGAAACTAGTAACTTTATGTACAGATAGTATTCATTTTCAGAAAAAAATGATTTTAATAAAGAATAAGTTTTAATAAAAGAAGAAACATGAATAAAGAATTTCGAAAATAGCAAGATCTGGTCTGGTCACACACAGTCCAAACAATACATATATATATTTTATCTAATATATATATATATATATATATATATATATATATATATATATATATATATATATATACATATATACATATATACATATATATACATATATATCTATATATATACATATATACATATATATATATATATATATATATATATATATATATATATATATATATACAGGGTGATTGATTAGTGTGAGGAAGCTCAGTAGATCTGTTATAGTAAAAATTACTAAAAAAAGTTATTAACAAAAATTGTAGGCAGCTTTAAACTCCACATTTTAAAATTAGTTACAATCTTACAGGGTGTTCCATAAGATGGTGGCATACCAAACTTATGTTTTTTTAAATGGAACACCCTGTATTTTATTTTAAATTTAAAATCGGCTTCACTTCCACATCACAACAATGTAAAGTTTTATTATGTTATACCGGGTATCTAAAAAGTTAAGTATAACCAATATTACCTGAAAATCGTATCAAGTTTAACTCCCTGTGCAATTAAAAAGGAGTAGAACATTGATCTATTGCAACCATAGTTTTTAAATAATTGTTAAAAATTATAAAACATATTCGTTTCCATAATATTCGTTAAATCAAATACAGGGTAAGTCAAAATGCAAATACATTATTTTCTTGGTAATTTTAAATAGAACACCCTGTATTTTATATCACTATCAAAAAGTAATAATATCGTACTTCAAATTTTATAAAGTACACCCTATACCTAAAGTTATCAGTTTTCTAGATATTATTGTTTTTTCATCAAAGTATTAATTTGGTAGATATTTTAACGTTTACCAACTCACAATATAATTATTGTGAGTTGGTTATGATTGATTTGTCAAAAACTGACAGTTTGACATTATTGTTTAATAATTTAGTAACGAAATAACGACACAGAAAAGAAAACAATTTATTTAAAATAAAATTTATAAAAAATAACCGACGGAAATAAATAATATATAATATATATATATATATATATAAATAATATATATAAACAACACATAGAAAAATTAAAAACAACAGTAAGTTTAACTTATCTTACTTAAGTAAGGTGTTCAAAATGACCTCCCAAAACATCTATGCATGCTTGAAAACGGTCATTGAAAGAGTTGGTTACATTACTAAGCATTTGTAAAGAAATATTTTGAAATGCAATTCGGATTCTATTTTTCATATCATCCCTTGTTGTTGGGGGTATTTTATATACTTCGTTCTTAACGTAACCCCAAAAAAATGAGTCCATTTTATTGAATTCTGGTGACCTTGGGGGCCACCTTACCGGTCCATCCCTTCCGATCCATCTTTCCCCAAACTGATTATTAAGTTCACCACGTACTAATTCGTTGTGGTGCGCAGGAGCACCGTCATGTAGAAACCACATTTTTTCACGTATATTAAGTGGAACCTCTTCTAATAATATCGGTAACTGATTACGATAAAATCTAAATAAATCTCACCATTTAAATTATCTTCAAAAAAATATGGTCCTACTACATGGTTACCGACGATACCTCCCCACACATTTAGAGACCATCTTGTTTGACTATGTGTTACTATGTGGTATGGATTACTTGTTGAGTAGTAGTGAAAGTTATGCCTATTAAAAGAACCGTTTCGATGGAATGTAGCTTCATCACCAAATAGGACATAATCAAAAAAATCTCTCTGCTCATTAATTTTTTCTAAGGCCCATTCACAAAATACTATTCGTTTCTGAAAATCATCATTAATTAATTCTTGGTGCTTTTGAATATGATAAGGGTGCATCTTGTTTTTAGATAGAATGTTTTGAACAGAGTAGTAACTAAGTTCTTGTTCATTGGAAATAGTCCTTATGCTTGTGTGTGGGTTTTCTGTAACCGCCATCAACACACTCATTTCGTTTTCCTCTGTCACACTAGTTTTTGTTCGTTCATGTTTTTCATAATTCACTGAACCAGTGCGGTTAAATCGATCTTTCAATTTTTCAAATGTATCTTGTCTAGGTTGTCGCCTATCTGGAAACCGTTCTTGATAAATTCTAGCTGATAGTAATGAATTTTTATTGCATTCCCCCAATATCCAGATCATATCTACCATTTCATCAGTAGTAAAATTCATTATTGCTAATTTAAATTGAATCAATTACTGAATTACTAAATAATAATTGTTGCTAATTTACGGTGTACCCCAATACTGAATTAATAAATATTAATGTCAAACTGTCAGTTTCTGACAAATCAATCATGGCCAACTCACAATAATTATTGGTAAACGTTAAAATATCTACCAAATTAATACTTTGATGGAAAAATAAAAATATCTTTAAAACTAATAACTTTAGGTATAGGGAGTACTTCATAAAATATGAAGTACGATATTAGTTCTTTTCGATAGTGATATAAAATACAGGATGTTCTATTTAAAATTACCAAGAAAATAATGTACTTCCATTTTGACTTACCCTGTATTTGATTTAACGAATATTATGAAAATGAATATGTTTTATAGTTTTTAACAATTATTAAAAAACTATGGTTGCAATAGATCAATGTTCCTACAATCCTTTTTAATTATACAGGGAGTTAAACTTGATACGATTTTCAGGTAATATTGGTTATAACTTTTTAAATACCCGGTATAACATAATAAAACTTTACATTGTTGTAATGTAGAAGTGAAGCAGATTTCAAATTTAAAATAAAATACAGGGTGTTTCATTTAAAAAAACATAAGTTTGGTCTGCCACCATCTTATGGAACACCCTGTAGGATTGTAACTAATTTTAAAATATGGAGTTTAAAGCTGCCTACAATTTTTGTTAATAACTTTTTTTTTGTAATTTTTACTATAACAGATCTACTGAGCTTCCTCACACTAATCAATCACCCTGTATATATATATATATATATATATATAGTGAAATCCAGGGGTTTATTCGGTCAGTCAGGTTGGCAAAATAAAAAACAGAAGTCAATTACTTCATAAGTTTATAGAAGACGTTTCGCTTTATACTTCTAAAGCTTCATCAGTTCTCTAAAATACAAAGATGACATAGAGTTTATAAGAAATACAGATCTAATAATTTATTACTTACAACTCAATATGTAGTATTAAAGATGTTATTGTATATGTACTTAAGTTTACTCATAAATTTAGAACTAACTTAAAAAAAATTTAACAGAAACATGCAAAAAATAGTATTCGCAGAAACGAAGATTTACAAAAACTTTAAACGTACATTTGGCTTCATTTAGAGATGGTTCTCCAATGAAGACAAACAAAACACTGATTTATTGCAATCTATGCTAAACGACGTGACGCGATACCGAAATTTTTTTCAAGGGCCATATGTTCAACAAATTCCAAGGTTTGAGACAATTATGAACTTCTACGGGGGCCATTGAAAGATTAGTTGGACGGGTGGATTTGTATGACGGAAAAATTTGATATGATTTTTTTTTGTAATTTATGTTTTAATGAAACTAGAGATCTGGGATGATTATGTTATTGTTTTGAATGGAAAATAAGGCTATTTTAAATGATGAATATTGGTATTATTTATTTCGTAAGATGAGAGAGTGGTAAACCTGGCTCAAATTGTCGATGTCGGTTCTTTTGTTTATTGCAGATGGGTTTTTTAGGATCTCACACATTTCAATAAAGGAGCGTTTTTGATGATTATTTGAGAAGTCAATGTGATGTTTGGTGGAAATGGCGTGTTGTGCAAGGGCACAAGAGGGTTTGGAAAGTCTAATGTCGCTTATATATATATATATATATATATATATTATATATATATATATATATATATATATATATATATGTATATATATATATATATATATATATATGTATATATATATATATATATATATATATATATATATATATATATATATATATATATATATATTGAAAAGGTTATGTTTTATTAATTTTATTTTTATTGATAATAAATGTTGTTTTTAAAGTATGTGGTTCGTTGTTTAATCTAATATACCTCGGCTAGCTTAATTATGTGTTCTTAGCAATCTGTCACTGTGTGACGTCGACTCTGTAGTCTCCTGGTAGAGTTCAAAAAGAAATTAAACCAAAATTTACTTTAGACTTTTGATAAATTAACCCAAATGAAGCACGTTATTTATTAATATTGAACAAATTTATTTTAAGCAATAAAATTCGTTTGCAACTTGGGTTGCCATTAAAAATTTACAAAAATAGGAATCGTATAGACCTTAATATGGTTTAGTGTCGTGACAATAAAAATCGATTACAAAATGTAGAGACTTTCTTCAAGTACCTGAAATCTAAATAAATATTCCAACTTTATAAAGTGTTTCAATGAACTATAAAGAAAAAGAAACTGAACACTTTATTCCGCTGACTTTCAACTTGCATTCAAATATAATCAAAATTACAAGGGATCCCCTAAATTATTATCCAACCTCACTTTAAAACAGTTCTGATTTCTTTAAAGAAAACTAACTTCTCGCAAAATAATCGGTGAAACTGGAATATCAATCCTCTCTTCGGAATTTAAGGTACGTACTACTCTAGTTTTAATTTAATGATCATTAATATTTTTCAATTTATAAGGAATATCGCAATTCTGTTAATTCATGAATTTTAATTTTCTCAATCTGAATGAAATTTCTGTACTCCAATAATAATTTATAACTCAAATTGTTTCTCTTACTCTCTGGAACAAATTCTGGATATCTCTGCTCTTCCAAAACACTGAAAACTGTGGAAAAACTAAATTTTAATCAGACGAGTTGAAGACACTCCCGGCCTATTCCACAGTTTCGGGGCAAGAGGTCTAAAATTAGCGTCGGCATCCAAAAAAAAAAAAAAAATATCTTCTCCGTTGCTAACCGTAACCAACGTTGTTTTTTCTTTTTTTCGTCTTCTCTTTAAAATTTATTTAAACCATAAAACTGTCCTGTTCTGATACATTTGTCAAGCCACATTAATTTCTCATAATCAATTTAATCTCATTTAATTTGGGAATATAAAAAAAATGTTCAGATATAAAACTTATTCTATTAATACAATTTATTCTTTTCATCTCCACATCATAAATTTCCTTCATTTATTTTTTAAAATTTCTATGTTTAAATATTTTTTAAGAATTCTTCTTTTTTTTTAAGGTTTAGACGATTCACCTATACACTAGGCAACTATACTATTCAGAAATTATTAACACTAACCATTTAAGTCAAAATTAATTTATTTAACAATTTACCAATCTTTTTCTCTCTTTTATTTCAGAGTCGACCCCACATTGTGATGGCTTCATGAACAACAAACTCATCTTAAAATCCATTTAAATTGTATCCTTTTGATATAATTTAACATATTGAAATAATTTCAATATATATATATATATATATATATATATATATATATATATATATATATATATATATATATATATATACATCCCACCATCATTTCGAACTCTTTTCACGTTGCAGTAATTTAGCATCACCCAGAAATACTATCATATTCAAATTATAAGTCATGTATATTCGTTTAGTGTATCTTTTTAGGCTTGACATTGTTGTCAGTTTTTTAATATATCGATTTTTTTATATATTTATTTTTTTACACTCAACAGACATTTTAACTCCCTATAGGTCAAATCACTGTGTCTTGCGTCAATACAGTATCACGAGATGTTGCCAAAATATATATATTTATTTGAAACATAGATACATACATATCGATCCGTTTTAGTATAGTTCACCGACCGACATTCAACCTTACAGACCGGTTTTTAGGGTTCTCGGATTTATTATTATGGTTTGGTTGTATATTTATTTAGCAGGTAATTTTTCCCAGAGAATTGTGAAAAATTATGAATGAACGATCGAAACGAATTTTGCCGCTGGCAGCAACAGATGAGTAATACTTGTATTATTCTTGTAAAATTGACAAATACGAGAAAAACGTTCGTCTCCAATAAAATATGTTGATGTACAGACGGTGCGGTTAGTTTTTTAAAATTAGTATTAATTTTTGGTTAAATTTTGTTTGTTTATGTAGAATATAATTTTTTTTGTTTCAAATTAAATTTAAAATATATTGTATATGCTACCAGTGCACTGTTCATGTTTATTTGTTTTCTATTAAAATAATAAATAACTATGTAAATGTATAATTTTTTATTTACTATAATAAAATTTGTGGAAATGTTGCTTTAAAAGTTAAAAATACTTAAAGAAAAATAAAAAAATAATAATAAAAAACTTTTTACATTAGAATGAATAACTGATACTAATTTGCAGCACCTTCTTCTTCTTCTTCTTTTGGCATCATAACCCTGGACGGGTCTTTGCCTGTCTGGCTATGTCCTTTCATTCAGATCTCTCTTGTGCCCTTCTTCTCCATTGTCTTATGTTGATTGTTTTCAGGTCGTCTTCCACGTCATCCAACCATCTCGTTCTGGGCCTTCCTTTTTTTCGCCTTTCTATGGGCTTCCATTGTAACATTTTCTTTGTTGTTTTTGCATCGTTTTGTCTCTGCACATGTCCCAGCCATGACAGTCTTTGACTTTTCACAAATCTTACAATGTCATAATCTTCATTTAACTCATTAACCTCGTCGTTTCTTCTGATTCTCCATGTGCCATCTTCTTCTTGTACCGGACCTTATACTTTCCTCAGTATTTTTCTCTCGAATGTCCTGAGTTGGGCTTCATCTTTTTTCGCCATTACCCAAGTTTCACATCCATAGGTTACTACGGGTCTAATCAGTGTTCTGTAGATAGTCATTTTGGTTCTTTTGTCTAATAATTTCGATGTCATCAATCTTTTATTAGCATAGTATGTACGATTCCCGCTGGAAATACGTGCATTAATTTCGCTACTTACGGAGTTTTTCTGATTGATTTCTGTGCCGAGATATGTAAAGGCATCCACTCGTTCGATAGTATAGTTGTCTATTGTGATATTATTTTCATTGTCAGTTATTCTTTTGACTGTCATATACTTCGTTTTTGCTTCGTTTATTTTGAGACCTCTTTTTCTTGCTTCAGGATCAATTTGTTTAAACACTTCCATTAGTCGTGGCTTATTCCTACTAATGATGGCTACATCGTCTGCATATGCAGTAATTTGTACTGATTTGGTGTTTATATGGCCGGTTATATTGGTTTTTCTGATGACTGCCTCAAGAACTTGGTTGAATAGCATGGTTGATAGGGCATCTCCCTGTCTTACTCCCATGTTGATGTTAAACAGGGGAGTCAGTTCTCCATCTACTCTGACTGCGGCTTTTGAACCCTGCAACGTCATTTTTATGAAGCTGATGTATTGCTTAGGTATACCTAGATTATAAAGGTCTTCCAGCATTCTGTCTCTTGTCACACTATCAAAAGATTGTTTAAAGTCTATATACATATTATATAGGTCCATGTCGTATTCATAAGCTTTTTCTTGTATCGTTCTTAGTATGAATATGTTATCTGTAGTGGCTCTATTTGGTCTGAATCCATTTTGATAATCACCAATTATATTTTCGGAGTATTCTAATAATCTATTGTAGATTATACCAGAAAGAATTTTGTATATTACTTAGCAATGTAATTGGCCTATAATTCTGGCATTCCCTCTTATCTCCTTTTTTATATATTGGCTGTATGAGGCCAACTGTCCATTCCTCTGGCATTTGCTCCTTCGTCCATATTAATGTTATTAGGTAATGGATTCTTTCCCAGAGTTCGGATCCTCCATGCTTTAATAATTCTGCCAAAATTCCGTCCGTTCCTGGTGCTTTATTGTTTTTTACTTTATTTATTATCTGAACTACTATATATTATCATAACTCGGATTTTCGATGTGCAGCTCCGCCGTATAATATTTTGTCTCGTTCTGATCATTTTCGTTGTCTGCATTTAGATTTTCTTCGAAATATTGTTTCCATCTCATTATAATTTTTTGCTTATTTGTTAGTAGTTCTCGGTCCTTGTCTTTGCATATCGTTAGTTTTGGTCTAAATGACTGTGTGCTTTCTTTTATGCATTTATAGAATTTTCTGCTTTCGCGTCTGTTGTTATGCTTTACGATTCCTTGTACTTGTTTTTTCATAGCCTCCTTTTTCTTTCTTCTGCATATTCTAGTCGCTTGTATTCTTTTTTCGTTATAAATCTCACTGCTATTTCTTGTGTTTCTTTGAAGTTGGTTAAGCCTAGCTTGCCTTTTTTCCTCTACTGCAGTTCTGCATTCATCATCATACCATTCCGCATTTCTTTGCCTTTTGGCAGTTTCCTCTGCTGACTCTGTTATAATTGTTTCTAATTGTCTAAATTCCTCCTCTGCAGTATCTTCCTCTCTAGTTCAGTTGAGTTTTATTTGGAGAGCATTTCTGTAATCTTGTCTCTTTGTTGCGCTTTTGAATTCTTCGACATTCCATTTTTTGATTTGAATATTTTTCCCTTTTGCTACTGTCGCTATTTTCTACCGTAATTTTGCCCCTACAAGATAGTGATCTGAGTCAGAGTTCGCCCCGCAATACGTTCTGACATTAGTTATGTCTGTTGCCCATCTTTTTGAGATGAGTATATGGTCAATTTGATTTGCTTCCTTAGTTCCTGGTATTTTCCATGTTCCTTTATGGATATCTTTTCTCTGAAAGTTAGTACTGACAACTACGTAATTATTTGCTGCTCCGGACTGTGCCACCCTGAGTCCATTTTGACTGGTTTCAGTGTGCAAACTGTGTTTCCCAAATATATTTGCAAACGTTTCTTCTTTCCCCAGTTTAGCATTAAAATCGCCTAACGTTTTAACAGCATCGTGTCTTTGGATTTTATCACATACATCCTGTAGTTCTCCGTAGAATCTTTCAACGTCTTCTTCATCAGCCTCTTCCGTCGGTGCATATACATTAACCATTGTCACGTTATGAAATTTACCTTTAAATCTTATGGTGCAAATTCTATCTGATATTGGTGTAAATGCGATAATGGCTTTCCGCAGTTTTTTGGTTATTATAAACCCTACTCCTCTTTCACCTTGTCTCATTTCATTTCCGGAGTAGTATAGTGAGAATTTATTCTTATGAATTTCTCCCTGGCTCTTCCATCTGATTTCCTGCAGTGCCAATATTTCAACTCCGTATTTTTCAAGTTCTTCTGCCATACTTATCATAGCTCCTGCCTTTAAGAAGGTTCGCACGTTCCGGGTTCTAAATTTTAAATCCATAATCATGTCCATTTTTCTGTGCTGAGTTCGTTGTTATGAGATCCGTCCGTTTGTTTCATTAGCCATTGTATTCGCAACAATTGAGTTCTACAAGGAAGGGTTGTTAACCCTTCGCTCAACCCCCTTTTCATCGGAGGACCAAGGCTCCCTTCTTCGTCTGCCCTGACCCCACCATCCACTGGGGTTGGTTACCCAGTCTCCAGTGGGGTTGCTCAGGTTACCGGTGTGTACCAGCGTGGAGGTGAAGATAGGAATTGAGTAGGAGAGGCTAAGTGATGCCAACAGGATACGACATCATGTATTGCGCTTAACTAGTTTTTCTTAAAACAGTTTTTGGAAAATTTTAATATAAATGGTGGACTACCAGTTTTTTAATAGGTAGGTACTTGGAATTTGGTCCTTAAAGACTCCCATTGACTGAAAGTTTAAAATCGCAAAGGGAAATCTTCTTTTGATATCCACTGTTATATAAGAAATATGTTATATGTTCACATGAATAGTAGCTCAGCATTTGTTCACGTAAGTGTATACCACATTTATTTTTATTATATTAATCAATTAACTCTTTTAAATATCAATCCTCTTCTTGATCTAATTCTAACCCTCTGACAACGAAATTCTGAATATATCATGTATATATCTCGTTTATCTCTGCATTTGGTCACACATATTTCTTCAGGACTGTAAATACTGACCATCTCACGTTGTTTTTAGTTTCTTTGACAAGTAGAGATTGTCTATTCGGTTATTTCTTAATATAGACTATGAGCAATTGTCTAGATTGTCTAGCTAATTGAACACTATTATAGAAGTTATCAGTGGTCAATCTACGTTTATGTTCACATCTAGCTTTTTTAGATGTCGAAAGCATATTATTTACATCTATTTTTTTTACAAATATAATACAATTTACAAAAACAATTTTATAACTCACTTTTACAGAGGTAATTAACAATAAAAACGTACTAATAGAAACTAATAATTTACGATTTTCAATACTATAAGGGTACTTGAGGAACAATACGTTTTCACGTAATAATAGTTCCTGTATAAGTGAAATTGTATTTTAATGTGCTTTATTGAAGCACACTAGACATATTGCAGTTTTACCATCACATGCTCCACAGTATGTTTTAACTATTTTAACTTTTCTATCGGTCTTTCTACTAGTCATGTTCCTTCTTAAACTTTTGTAATATCTTGTACACTTTCTTCTCTTTTTATTACCTACGTCGCTTTGCCTAAGATGGTATTTTTTGGGTGTAACTGGTCGTGAGCGTTCCAACATTTATTTATTTGCAAATGTCTTCGCGAACACCAATCTGAACTCAATGATAGGTTGTCGCTTTTTCGCCTTTTCTATTATTTAACAACTAAGCATTGGCTACTGCGGTATTAAATATTAATTTCACTGCCACTTTCCGGTACCACTTCAGAATTTTGGATATTGGGTTCTGGTAAGAAGCAATTTGATTACTAAAATCAACACTCTTTTTCACCAAGTTATAATCGAGAATAGCTTGTGGTTTTAGCACTTGTGTATAATTTTTCTTTTCACCTGATTAAACCAAGATAAAACTATTATGTTGAAATATTGTAATAATTAAAACTGGTTTTTTGTTGACACATTTTTTCACTTGTGAAATCAATAATGGGGGTAAATTTCATTATAAGTAACCGGTTGCCACTTTTTTAATCAAGATTTTGGTTTTACATTTTTTGTAGTAGACCATATGCACATAAATTCGTTTTTTAAACTATGATTATAATTCATCGACCAATATTCTAATAAAAAAGTGTTTTTGCGTCGTCCGGAATGTTATAAACTGGTTCTCTTTCACAAAGCATACGAAATATGGTTTACATTCTACATTTAGAAAAATCTTTTATAATGCAAGTCTTGTTCGTTTACCTAAACTTAATTAATACACAAAACAAATAATCTATTGTTTTTATAGAAATGCATATTCCTGTCGGATTTGTATCAGTGGGGCATGAGTCACTGGTGTCTCGTATATCAGGACCTCTTATTGCATTACAAACATAGTTCTCAATTAGCAGTGTGGTACAAATTAAAGCCGTAATACTGTTCGTAAGACCATAAGACCGTATGTTATAAATAAATATATCCCTACAAGAATTATCTTGAAAAATGGGAAAAATACAATAAAAAAAAGCAATATCAAAAGGTATTTAAAAATGGCTAGTCATTCATGGGCGTACAGTTAAAAACAAAAGTTTTCAGTGTTCTATTGCTTGATTATTATTATCTGGTTGGTATATTTTAAAAATACTAGCTAAGTATTCTGCAAATGTTGACATTTTTTTCTGGTCTGATCTGCCTCAACTAACGTCATTTTTTTAAATGGTGTATTATTTCATATTCTTAAATGTATATTATATATTTCACGTTCTACGATGCATTCCACGTTTGACACACTGTCTTATTTAATTTTCTGTCATTCTATTTGTTAAATCCTATCCAATTTACGTCACAGCGTCAAGGAGCAGTAAATGTGTGCAGTGAACGGGAGGCATATGTCTAACAGTGAATGTTGGAACTTTTTCGCGTTTATCATATGTACAGTAGTTGACTAAAAGTAGACGTATGCAAATCATATGCTATTCGCTAAATTCTGTCACGTAATATGCCATAGACCTCTGTGGGTTATTACGTTTTATTGCTGCCAGTTTACCGTGATATTACATGCCGCCATGTTTACTTTGTCTCCACCATCGTATTATCTCCATTAAATCTTATCATTTAGGCTCCATATGTCATGATTAGACCTATAGGACAGGAGATACATAACTAAGGCTCTTTTGACATAGCATATATAGGAGCAAATATTTATACCTAAGGTCTTTTTGACGTGTTGCTGTATTTGATCTACGTCGTAGCATTCTATTGGTTAAATGATATCATTTGAGGTACTGTATGTCACGATTGGACTAATAGGATAGAAGATACATAACTAGGCCCTTTCACGATTGGACTAATAGGACCGCGGATGCATAACTAAGGCCCTTTTGACAGGCTGATGTATGCTGTATTTTATTTTTCTGTCTCATAGTATTTGATTGGTTAAATCCTATCATTTGAGGTACTGTACGTCACGATTGTGCCACTACAAACGAAGATACGTAAATAGGGCCCTTTTGACATGTTGCTGTATTTGATTTCTAAGTCATTGTATTCTATTAGTTAAGTGCTACCATTTGCTATATCGTACGTGACGATTGGACTAATAGAACCGAAGATACATAACTAAGGCCCTTTTGACATGCTACTCCATTTAATTTTTATACCTTATTGTATTTTATTAGCTAAAACCTTTCATTTGAGGTGCTGCACGTCATGATTAGAATAATAGACCCGAAGATACACAACTAAGGCCCTTTTGGCATGTTGCTGTATCCGATTTTTCTATTTCATTGTTTTCCATTGGTTAAATCCTATCATTTGAGATACTGTACGTCACGATTGGACTTATAGAAACGAAGATATATAACTAAGGCCTTTTTGACATGCTGCTGTATTTGATTTTTCTGTCTTATTGTATTTTATTGGTTAAATCCTATCATTTGAGATACTGTACGTCACGACTGGACCAATTGGAGCGAAGATACAATAGGTAGGTACAATATATCATAACTCGTTACTTTTAACAAAACATGATGCCAGATTGATTTATGGATGAAAACAATATATATATATATATATTATATATATATATATATATATATATATATATTTTTAAATTTACTATTTCGTTGTGGGTAATATTATATTCAACAGCGATGCCAAATTTCTGATGCTAAAATGATTGATAATGAAAGTTGGATATACATTTTTATGTATATAATGACATCGAGTAAACGGTAAAACCCTGAACTAAATATATATAATATTTTCACCGTACCATCATTTTAGACTCAAACATTTTCTGGAATAAACTTATATAACTCAGTAAGGGATAAAAAGAGAAAGCCGATATTTTAAAATACCAACACGGTATCAAATCAAATGCTATTTTGCAAGACGATGCTAAATTGATGGTAAAAGCATAATGTATCGATGCCAAAATGATAGTAGGATGTATATATATAATATATATATATATATATATATATATATATATATATATATATATATAGTATATATATATATATATATATCAGACGCCAGTATCAAATTGGCATCCGTCTTTCGAAGGAAGTTCGGTCGAGTTGCAGAACTTCAATGCCAAGTGCCAGGTCCCGGAAAAGCCTTGAAACTCCAAGATGCATCACGTTACCTTTTCTACCTGGTAACAAAAGACACTGCCCGTGACCAACCTACCTACCGAGATGTATGGGAAGCCTTACTTCAGTTGAGAGAGCACGTACTAGAGTCCGACGTGCAAAAGTTAGCCATGCCAAAGTTGGAGTGCCGCCAATTAGATTGGAGGGTTATACGAAATATGGTGGAGGAGATCTTTAAAGACACCGAAGTCCAGGTGTTAGTCTGTTGCAATCCGCATAGTTCCTGGTGCGGAGAGAAAACCATCCCTTGTCATTTTTATACAACTGGAAGTTGTAAAAGAGGGTCCAGTTGCCGATACCAGCATACCGTTTCAGTTCCAGTCCCGACAAGGTTCCAGGAGGAACCATCTTTTAAGAGGGGGGCAATGTTACGATAAATAAATAATGAATATATTATGACGTATAAAAACTGTAAATATATTTACTCATTCACGAATGTTCTAGGTCAGATATTACCGAATTCTACAAAAGGGTCGGATAACCAGTTTAGCCGTCGGCGACGATTCTCTGAATTTACCAGAATGCGATTGACTTTTCGAGACCCGCTGGATGAGTCACCTACTGGATGTAACGTCATCGGTGCATCCCCAGACTTTTCGAGATAGCGGCATTTTATATATAAATACCATGAATTTTATTGAGGGAGTCAGTGAAGAAAAGAAACTCGCGGAACGTGGTTTAAATTGTATCGAACGCAAATAAATTATTAGCAATTATTAAGTGTAAAATAAATTAGTATAAAATAAAGACGTTTGATAAATTATCGTGAGTTTTAATAAATTAGAATAAAGACAATAAATTAGGACTAATAAAAACATTATAATATATATATATATATATATATATATATATATATATATATATATATATATATATATATACATTATTTTATGTACATTGTACTCATTCAGTTTTTATTTCTTCATCTTAAGAGCGTAGGCGCAAAATTTGGGGCCAATGCTTTTTAAATGCATTCATTTTTTTCGAATCTTGAGAAAACTCAAGTGCCGAAAGTCCCTGAAAACTTCTACAATGTTTATTTTAATAAGTTACAGGTGTGACAAAAAAAAAGAGAAAATTTAGTGTGATTTTTAATTTCAAATATCTCATTTAAAAAAACTTTTTGTTTATTCTAAGGGACTTTCGGCCCTCGGTAATAATGTAATCTTTCAATCTGCGTTTAAATTTTTCAAAAATATTTGTTAGTTTTCTCAGGATTCGAAAAAAATAAATGCATTTAAAAAGCATTGGCCCGAAATTTTGCGCCTACGCTCTTAAATCGTTAGTCTAGATATGTGTCCTGCCCATCTCCATTTTAGTCTGGCTATCCTTTCTATGGCGTCAGTCACCTTGGTTCTTCTCCCGAATCTTCGTTTTTTATTTTGTCTCGCGTAGTTATTCCTAACATGGATCGCTCCATTCTTCTCTATACAGACAAGCGTAGGTGGCTTTTGTTAAAGTAAGTGTTTCTGCACCGTATGTCAACACTAGGAGGATGCATTGATCAGATACTTTTCTCTTCAGGCATGTGGGCAGCTCACTTTTAAAAGTTTCTCTCAGTTTTCCATATGCTGCCCACCCAAGACCGATTCTTCTCTTCAGTTCATAGGTCTGATTCACCTGCCAATCATAATTTCAAGTCCTAGGTATTTATATTTATCTACAGGTTCTACTTCTTGCCCACCAATACTGATGTTCTGGTTAGGTAATAAATTTATCATTATTTTTGTTTTCGAGATGTTTATAGTTAAACTTACATTTCCTGTAGCCACAACGAGTTCCTGTACCATCTCTCTTGCCATTCCTAAGTCCTCAGCTATTATGACTGTATCATCAGCGAAACGTAAGTTGTTTAGATATTCTCTAACTCTATCTATTTTTATTCCCTTTGTCAGCCAATCCAAATTCTTAAAAGCATGTTCCAGCACACTAGTAAAAAGTTTAGATGACATTGGGTCTCCTTGTCTAACCCCCCGCTCTATTTATATGCGATTACTATTATTATGTAATTTGACAGGAGTTGTTGCCTGTAGGTATATATTATATAATAATTTTATATACCTATAGTCTAGCCTGCATTCGTTAAGCGCCTGTAGTATTTTACTTAACTGTGTCAAAGGCCTTCTGAAAATCGACAAATATTAGCACTAGAGGTTTGCTGTATTGAAGTACTTTCTCTATTAGTGTTTTTATGCTTTGTAGATGGTCAGTAGCGCACCTAGAATTTTCCTGTGGGAGAGGTTTTGGTTGGATGCTATTTCCATTTTGAGTCCTTAAAATTTGTGAGTATAAGTGTGGGAATAGGGCCCTGGGGGGGGGGACCTCCAAATCCCCCTCCCTGGGTGCACTACTGTAGATGGTCATTAGTTCCGTAACTTTTTCGGAATCCTGCCTGTTCTCTTGGTTAATAAGTCTCTAATTTTCTTTCCATTCTTTTAACTATTATTCGCGTAAACAACTTATATTTATATATGCAACAACTTAGTTTGCGTATTGTTATTTTTCTCTTGATCTATATATCTCTGTGTAAAACTCTTCGACCATTGTTACTATTTCATCTCTAAATTAATTACTATTAAACTGAGAATAAGCCACAATTAAAGATAAAAATACGTTTATTGACGTTTCAATTTCCACTTCGGAAATTGTTCTCAAAATACAAACAGTAAATTAAACAAATTTTGTTCTTTGTTACATAGTAAAATTTGTTTAATTTACTGTTTGTATTTTGAGAACGATTTCCGAAGTGGAAATTGAAACGTCAATAAACGTATTTTTATCTTTAATTGTGGCTTATTCCCAGTTAAATAGTAATTTTAAATACCACAAGAAAATAGCTTCAGAACAATATTAAGAAACCGTTATGGCCCAGCGTTATTCAAAATTTTCGGAGATTGGAAATTATATACAAGAAACTGGCACATTGTCAAAATTCAATTAAATTTTTACGAAGATGTAGAGACAACAACCTAATACCAAAGGGCTTGAAGTTACGTCCAGCATATTCAAGCAGAAGGTTGGAAAACATTCTACATAGAGCCAGTTTGTCCATGATCCGAGAAAGATTACAATATCATAGATCGAATTTATTTTTTGTTGAACAAGATATTGTAAGTATTGAAGATTTGCTTTTCAATGTTATAACAAGAAATTTGCTGAGCGCCAATATAACAAGAATGGGATTTGTTTCTGGTGAAACAATGTAACAGGAAATGTGAGAGTAGGGAAATGTAACAAAAATGAGGAATGTGTAGCAAAAATGTGCAGTGTAGCAATAGGGTAAACTCTAAAATGTACCTTGATACACCAACGAACTAATATGTGGAATAACAGAAGATGGAAGGGATTAGATAGAAATAAATTATGTAAAAGAAATAAATAAAGGGTAAATATGAATTTTAAAATATAATAAAATTAATGCTGGCTAGCGACTATGCAGGAGAATGACCACTTGACACTCAAAGAGGGATTCGGCCAATTTGCATGCCCTACAGAGACCGTAAGATATAAGAATTAATGACTAGAAACTACCAAGAAATAAACAGATGAAAGATAAAGTTGCTCTACTGAATGTTTGGGCGCCAGGAAGTTAAATGTTTTCTTCCGAGATATCTTGTATTGCTGAAATATAAAAAGTTGGGTACTAATTGAAATATTAAATTTTTAACCACAACTTTAATAATTACCAAAACTTATGTACAGACTATGTTAAATGCTTATCTATGACCCACCACCTCTTATGTACAATTAACTTATCTATATTTACAGTAAAATCCCTGAATATAATTATAAAACAATTTCCCCCCTAATATACCTCTTAATTTTAAATTCTGACAAAGGTTATACTCAATAATTATGTATAAATAATAAATATAAAAATACTACTCACTAATAATTTAGTTTTCGTTTAATAAATGTTTAAATTTTCAAATGAAACTCTCCGGATATGTGTGCACACGATAACCTAACAAAGAGAGATTCAAGGGAGAGTTAAAACCTCATCCCTTGGTAGACAATAAATAATTAAATTAAGTTACAATGATTAATATTTTATGAAAAAGTGAATGTAATTATTATTAATGATATATATTGAAATTAAAGTGAAACAAAAGTTAAACCTTGAAGAGGATGTAGAAAGTTATTAAAAATATTTGAATAGGAAATAAAAAAAATAAAAATAAGTTCTTCCTGCCGGTTTCTGTAGGTTTCCCTGGAGATGATCCGGTGAAGAACTAGGGCAGGTGGGTAAAGTTACTCCAAACCTGGATTCTATATATAGAGGTACTTTTAAACCAAGTCCATCAAATTCTCCTTAAATCCGTAAACTTAAAATTCTCTTCCCCTTTGTCCCAATAAATATAACCCAATAAAACAAACTGAAAGGTTTCTTTCCTGACTTGTCACTGGATTTCTGGAGTAGGCTAAAAAAAAGGGAACAGTTGTGTTACTTCATGTCCTTTGCAGATACAAAAAGGTAGGAAAAAAAACAAGGTTTATTAGCCTTGAAAAGCACTACAAGAAAGGTCAACAGGTGGCCTTAAATTGAAATAAAAACCATAATGGTTTTCAGTAAATAATGACCTTGGGATAGTATGACAATGTTTTTATAGGATATATTAAATAGATGGTTTTACGGAAAGCATGGTCTGTATATTTTATAGAATAGAAAAAAAAAGAAATATTAGCCGGTTTAAACGGTATGAAATTGAAATAGATAATTGTTTGTTTTCATCCTTGGAAAGAAATAAAATTTGAGATAATTATAAAATCTAATACTTGTAATGTATTTAGGTATTAATGAAATAAAGTGAGATATTTCACATATATAAAATATGTGAAATATCTATCGAGGCGGAATTAGAATAGATCTGAATTCGCTAACAATGGCGGATAACATGACAGGTTTTTCCATATAATTTATTTATAAATTTATCTTACCGGCTGAGAGTGATCCAACTTAAAGTATATTCACCAAAAAAACAACAAAGTAACAAATGGTTTCCTTCTAAAATAACAGCTTCTTCACACAAAAAAAAATAAACTTAAACCAAATTCGGGAACATGGCACCCCAGCCGCTCTACTTTGATCGATGTTTATTCGGTCAGATCCAGCGAGCAAGTGCCTCTCTGACGGTGCTACAGCTGTCAAGATGATGTACTTTCCGAATCTTACACAGAGGGCGGGATTTAATGCCAACTTTAGAAAATAAAATTTACTGGAGTTATTTAAATTTTTAGTTTAAGAATATTTCAAAGATGAATTTAATTTATAATTCAATTAAAAAATTCCAGTGACAAAAAGGTAAGTGGTTATTTAAGTAACGGACTCGTTACAATGTGATATTAAATTCTGATTTTGATCAAATTATTTTTAGTTTACATATAGTATATGAAAATTCACATAGAAAACAAAGAAATATACATTTAAATAAATTTAACATTCTTTTAGAACAAAACAGTATACACACTTTAGATAACCTCAACAGAAATGATGACATATTAGCGACAGTTGTCAATCTATCAAATAGAAATTTAAATGCAACGGAAAATTTAATACTGTCAAAGGGTCTAAGCTTTGCTATTACTCAGCCATCCGTTCCAAAATTAGACATAATAAGCTCAGTGGAGAAAATATCTCAATGCTTACCAACCCACGAAAAGGAAGAATACAGAGTGTTAGTTAAACTTGAATTGGAAAAATCTACTAAAATTGAACAAAACATAAGCAAAGAGGAACTAAAGGCTATAAGAACTTTAAAAAATGACGACTCCATAATCATTCTACCAGCAGACAAGGGGAATGCAACTGTGATAATGGATAAAATTCAATAAGAAAACAAAATTAAAGATCTAATAATAAACGGACCTTATACAAAATTAACAAAAGATCCAACAAAGCCTTTGGAAAACAAAATATATAGAACTTTATTCAAGTTTAAATATTTTTTAACAAGTTATCAGAGAGGATTAATTACACCTCATTACAGTAAGACTCCTCATTTTTATGGAGTACCGAAAATTCATAAAACGAATATACCACTTAGACCCATTTGTAGTACCATGAATTCTCCTTGTAGTGAACTATCAAAATTTTTATTAAATATTTTAAAACCATTTACAAATAATACTTTGGTAAGTTTTGACATAAATAGTTTATTTACGAATGTGCCATTAAATAAGACTTTAACTATAGTCAAGACAAAATTAGAGAGTGATCATTCATTGGCAACTAGAACAAGACATCGGCTATAATGGAGTTAATAACATTATGTACTGATAATACATATTTTCAACTAAATAATGAATTCTATAAACAAAACTTTGGTCTAGCAATGGGCTCTAGTTTATCTCCATTCTTAGCCGATATATTTATGGAAGATTTTGAAACAAATATCATTTCTAAACAAAATTTAAAACCCACATTATGGTGGAGGTATGTAGATGATGTATTCTCAATATGGCCTCATGGATCAGAGTTGTTGGACACATTCCTAAATGATATAAACGATAAAGAAGAGACAATAACATTTACCATGGAAAAGGAATATAATAACACGCTACCTTTCCTGGATGTTTTAATCTCTAAGAACGATACTGGATATGAGACTCAGGTGTATAGAAAATCAACACACACCAATAGATATTTAAATTTCAAATCAAATCACAATATTAATGTAAAAAAGGGAATAATTAAATCCTTATACGATAGAGCCAAAATTACTTGTTCTAACGAAAATTCGTTATTGGAGGAGAAACATTTGTTAACATCTGTTTTATTAAAAAATGATTATCCTTTATCGTTTATAAATAAGGAATTTTCAACAATCGATCGAATAGGACAGAACAACTTCGAACGAGATCCTACAGCATACACAAGGAATAATACGAGGAAAATAACAATACCGCACATAAAAGGAATATCAGAAAAACTAAAGGATAGGAATAAATCAATTCAACAACATTCAAAACAACAAACACGTTGAGATCTATTTTGTCCAAAACCAAACCTAACAATGAACAAGAAAGGGCAAAGAATTGTATTTATAAAATTCATTATCGCATTACCTTGTGAATGCGATCAGTTTTATTTAGGTAAAACATCAAGGCCATTAAATGTTAGAATAAGGGAACATCAATGTTATATTAAAAATAGAGAATTTGTTAGATCTCAAATATGTAAACACGCATGGGATAATGAACATAGGGTTCAATGGAATAATTCAAATGTAGTCCTAAAAGAAACGGATGGTAAAAAAAAAAAAAAATCAAAGAAGCTGCTCTAATTATGGTAAATGAGGCCATTTGTGTCGCAAATTCCTCAGCAGAATGTAGTAGGATCTGGTTACCAATATTGAAAGAGGAAGTTATTAATAAGAAAATACCAGTATTAGTAAGTCAGTAACATATAGAGGATACATCATTTATGTTTTTTAAATAACGAAACATATAAAATCAGAATTTTGGTGTTTATTGAAGGTAAACTAAATGCACGAACAATACTTACATGTCGGGATAGTATTATGAGGTTTTTTTCCTGGTTTTTCCCTCATAATTTACTATGGAATCACTAACAGGAGAATTTTACTGTCATCATGTCATGTGTTTGTCTTTTTAAAGACGAATTACATGCTATGATTTTTTTCTGACGGATATTCTCAAGTTAAAGTTGATTTCATGTAATCGAATGAACTATCTTATAAGTAAAGTCGTCCCAGGAGCGCAACTCAACAATATTGGCAATATCATTTTAAAGTCGTCTACTTTAAAATGCATAATGTATGTCTGAATTGTCAATATAAATGAGTCAGATAAAATTAAATTATTAGAAGAATTTTTCACTATGTAACAAAAAACAAAATTTGTTTAATTTACTGTTTGTATTTTGAGAACGATTTCCGAAGTGGAAATTGAAACGTCAATAAACGTATTTTTATCTTTAATTGTGGCTTATTCCCAGTTAAATAGTAATTAATTTAAAACGCCACAAGAAAATAGCTTCAGAACAATATTTCATCTCTGTTCGTAGTTTCTTCTCCAGTTCTGTTTCTTAGTTTGTTAATTTTCTTTATGTCCTTATTTTGCTCTATTGCTTGTTTAGTTTTTTCTACTTTCTTTTTTTTTATAGTCTTCGTGATCGACTTTTTTATTTTATTTTGTACTTCTTTGCTTGTACTGTTACCTCCTTTCATCTGCCGCCTTTGGCATATAAGGGTTTTCGTCAATTGACTTAGTTTTCATCCTTTTTGTTTTTAGGACAATATTTAGTTTATGCCTGTTGCATTGTGTCGACTATTTGTTGCCTGTTGTTGTTGTGTCTTTCAATGAAGCATCAATATATTTTTCGAACTCCTAAATATTAGTTGGTTTTGTTCATTTCTTTGGTTGTTTCTTAACACATTTACGTCTTTAAATAATTATTTTTTGTTAAAAAAGAGTCTATTTCGTTCCTTATATTTCCATCGGGGCTTTCACATGTCCATCTTCTGTGGTTTTTCTTTTTAAAAAAAGCTATTTATTTGATGAAGATTGTTTTCCAAAAGGAAAGTTAACAGTTGTTTGCCTCTATCATTTCTGCCTTCGCTTCCAAATTTTCCCAATATTATTTCAGAAGGATCTTCCTTAGTGTCTATTTTGGTATTGAAATCGCCACCTATTATTAAGAAGTGGCCAGGATTTTCCTTGATTGCAGAGAATAGTTGATCGTAGAATATTTGGACTTCTTCGTCTGGATGTCCTGTAGTAGGGGCGTACACTTGAACGATCTTTAGGATGTATCTTGCGCTTATTTTGATGTATAAGTAGACCACCCTTGTTGAGATTTATTTTATTGACACATATTAGAAAATACGTGACATAAGTAAAAGCTTGCTTTAGATTACGAACGAAGATATTAAAGTGAATAGTGGACTTGTGAATAAACAAGTATACGGAATCTTCTGAAAATTAATCATTTGGTCTGCAAAAGATAAGCTAAAATTGAGAATATTAGCTAACACAGAGAAATTTGAAAATAGTCCAGGTAAAGTTGAATTGTATTTCGGTGATACTGTATAAAAATATATTTGGCGAATCTATAGAATAAAAGTATACGGAATCTTCTGAAAATTAATCATTTGGTCTGCAAAAGATAAGCTAAAATTGAGAATATTAGCTAACACAGAGAAATTTGAAAATAGTCCAGGTAAAGTTGAATTGTATTTCGGTGATACTGTATAAAAATATATTTGGCGAATCTATAGAATAAGTGCCGAGAATTTGACATAAACGTCATGTCAAATTTGTGTCTGCGGTATTGCCATGTCCTTATTATGTGTATGTTTTATGCCTCAAATATGCTTTGAAACAGTACATTTTTATTATATTATTTTATGAAATCGGGTATATTTTAAAATTTTTTGAATTTATATGAAACACGAACGAATGAATATTTGTTTCTTTTGATATTAGTTGCAGTTAGTTATTAGAAAAAAAAATTATAATTGGCCTTTGGTAGATTAGTAAATAAACTTGGCAATACTGTCAAAATT
Source organism: Diabrotica balteata (assembly GCA_918026665.1). Lineage (NCBI taxonomy): Eukaryota > Metazoa > Arthropoda > Insecta > Coleoptera > Chrysomelidae > Diabrotica > Diabrotica balteata. The sequence goes on from OU898277.1 coordinate 97,620,459, forward strand.
TTGAAAACAGTAGTTGCCAGATTGCAACAGATGTTTAGCAGATTTCAATTTTATGATTTTTATGACTATTTTCTTATAATTTTGGGGTGAAATGGTACCTGAATATCGTTTTGTTAATGTATTAGCTAGTTACTGGAGCTTGTTCAGATCGATATTTTTTCTTTACGTTGCAGAGATTAAATTATCATTATTGACAATTTAATCCTTAAAATGTGAATAACAAAGTAAAAATATATCGGTAAAGATGTTTAATTAAATTTAATAACTTAAGAATTTAAAAGCTTAAAAAATTAAAGTTAATTTAAATTATAATAAATTAAATTTAAATTAATTAAACTTCTTTCAAAAACTTAAAAAAATGTTGAACATTAATTAATATTATATCGCATGCTCTTTCAAGGATTTATTTGTGATATGGCAACACTGCCAAATACAGATCTGTCACTAATCTTCTGTCAGTTCCTCGGCACTTGTTCTATAGGTCTGCCATATATTTATCTGTAATAAAAGCAGACAATAAGAATTAAAATAAAAGTACTCTACCAGACGCAGTTATTAACTACAAAATTATCTAGACTCTAAAAAAAATACAAAATTTGAAGAGTGTCCTATGTTAGAACTATGTCCTATGTTCTACCACAGAATAATAAACAATCAGAAGGGCCACTCTCAGATGCCGCCTTTGAAGTTTTTCAGCACGCGCGCCATGTTTTAGGAGGACACAAACATATGATTTGTGAGGTTATGCAATTGTTTACATTTATGTTTAATTATATTATATTTATGTTATTATATTTAAAACTGTTAATATAATTGTATAGTATGTCTATGATTGCCGTAAGTCAAATAAACCTGGTTTTTTTTCCATGCACACCACATAAACAACACTGGTTCCCTTTAAAATCCTCGTAAAATATGGCGGAACGTCTGCGCGAAGGAGATGCGCGTACTTAATTTTCCTTGGAGAGTGGGCGTTCTATTTGTTTATTATTCTGTGGTTCTACGTTGTTTAAAAAACATGATTGCAAATTTAACATTTATTTGGATGAGAGGCCATGTAGGTTTACCAGGGAATGAAAAAGCTGATATTCTAGTTAAGGAAGCAGTACAGAAAGGAGTGTTTTGCAATATTTATACAGTGACAGTAAGGGATATATTTAACTCAATAAAAAATAAAATAAGGCTGAAATTGGAACAGCAATGGGAGAATATTGTTGAAAACTCGCAAAATACGTATTTCCAGATACAGCCCACTTTACCACTCACACTCCAATACATATTCAATTACTCGACTACCAAATTCTTCTCGGCAAGTGTATTTCGCCTAAAAACGAATCATGGTCGATTCCCGTCGCATTTATTTAAGCTTGGCATATTACCGGCACCATCCTGCAGTTGTGATATAAGTTCTTACGGAGATCTTAACCATATTTTCTTTGGATGCAACAAATATTTAGAAAAATCTAATAAATTAATTCAAACTCTTATTGAAATGAAATATTTGCTTCCGTTAAGTGTATCACACATTTTGTCAACTGCTAATAGAGAAACCTTAGAATTGCTAATAAATTTTATTAAAGATGTAAAAGTAGAAATATAAATTAGTATACTTCAGTGATTTATGACTATCTAAAAAAAAAGGACCAAACAAGAAAAAAAATCTTTAAACATAATTAAAACATTCTGTGGCCGATGGACTTGTTTCCGTACCATATCTTTCAAACACACCCACACACAATGACTGAGATGTATAATAATTCCTATTCTCATCGATATTTACATTCAGATATGTCTGGTATTATGTTTGAAAATATGGGCAGTCGCCCAGTTAAAGTTTTCATCGAATTGTTGTTTATCCCCGTGTACCAAGAGTCAATGAAAACATCGGATATCGTTATTATAACAAATCATAATGCGTTATCTTATATCGGCAAACTTATGCACTCTTCAGGTATGCACTTTCGATAGCATAGTGGTTTACACTTGGGTAGGTATGTATATTTATTTAAAAAAAAAAGCGAAATCAGATATTGCGAAACAAGAATATTTTTAGTCTAACCATAACTACTACAGCCTCAGTTAAATTCAAATAGTGACTGCAGTGGTGGTGACTTCATCAGTGTTATTTCTAAACTTATTTTATCATTTTATGAAGATACTTTTAAAATGTAGTGTCCACTATTTGATAATAATTCTGCAGCTGAAGAGCCAGTGGAACCCTCTAATCAATTGGAAGATTTACAAAGCTGTGTAGTAAAATGTAAGCGACATGTTCAATACCTCTCTGATGATGCAAAACGTATGCTGAAACATGTTTATGAAGGATTGTGTTCTGAATTGCCTAAATTAGAGACAATTGAAGAAGGATGTTTTTCATCCTGAGTGCCCAAAACAACCTGCTACAAGATATACGAGAAACATATTCTTCTAGACAGAGAAGAAAGACAAATAGAACCGCATTTAATTGAACCTATAACAACAACCAGGTACAAAATGTAAGCAGCTATTATTTTTCCAAATATTGAAAGCCTTCGAAGTGAATTGGTTCGAAAGGACATTCTCTCACATTCAGATAAAACAGTTCGATTATTTCTTTAAGCCAATTATTTAAAGCACAAAACTATATACAAGTGCCAGACACTAATGGAAAGTAGTAGAATAATTTCTTAAAGAAACAATTATATCAGACAGATAACTGAGTATCGAAAAATGAAACGAAATATTGTTTATTTAGATGAGATCTGGTATGATACGTATGACACCATAAAAAAAAGTTGGACGAATAACAACAAAAAGTGTTCTAATTCAATACCGCCCAATAAAGGACAGAGAATTATAATTTTATACTGCGGTGGAAAAAATGGAAGGAAAATGTTCAATTTTTTAATCATGGTTTGCAATTTTTTTTTGCGAAATTACCTAAACAGTGTGATTGTAATGGACAAATCATACCATTCAAAACTAACGAGAAAAATTCCGAATATTACTTGGAATAAATTACAAATTCATGAATTTTTATTTGAGGAAGATTTTTATTTTGAGGCATCATATAATAAAAAGCAATTGTTGGAGGATGCTCATAGTAGACAGTACCAGAAGTAATATGTTGTTGATAATTGTGCTCGCAGTAATGCGCATACCGTGCTTAGACTTCCTCCTTATTATTGTACATTAAACCCGATAGATTTAATGTGTGCTCAATTAAAATGAAATATCAGAAGAAGAAACGTGGCTCCTAAATTTTCGTCCACTGTTCTCCAGTTAATTAGAAGAGAAGTGACAAAGATCATAGCAACCAACTGTCAAAATGTAATCGAACATGTAATCGGAGTGGAAAATGTCTATGTTAAATATTTACCAGCATTAACAAAATTAACTATAAATTTAGAAGATACTAGTGATACTAATGATAACAGTGACTCTGAGTAGTACATACTTAATTCGAATGAGGTGTTAGTTGAAACCTTTATTTTTATTATAATTGTAAATGTACTCGTTTTGCATATATGTATCTTTGAAAATAGGGTAAAACACACTTCTTGATTGAACAAAAAGGTACAAAGTATTTAATTTAAAATAGTCAAAGTACTAGTTGGGTTATTATAAAATACCTGCTAGGTATATATAAAAAAAATATTAATAAAAGTTTTAGACCTCCTACCCATTTTAAAATTATGGAGGTACTAAGCACGGTGTCAAATCAAAGTTGTGGTTCTTTAATAGAACACCCTGTATTTAATTTAAAAATGAATTCTCTATTTTTCCTGATTAAAATAACACAAAAGTTATCAGATATAAAATAGGAAGTTGTGTTAATGCTGTTAAACGAGCGATAAATGAGCAGTTGTGTTAATAAAACGTAAAAGTTTAATCATACTGTATAATTGTATAGGATAATTACTTTTATTAACAGTTTTTTTATATAGGTATTATTATTTTAGAATAAGTTTTGTTCAGTCGAGTCGATTAGTGGTATACCTACCACTACCTAGGTATATAAGAAGTTGATAATACCGATATTTTTTATTTCTCTTAAGAAAATGAAACTTTCTGGTAAAATAAAATATTTACTGATATCCACATAATTTCGACTGTTCCGTTTACACTTAAAATCAAATGTTTGCAAAATAATATCTTTTATTTAATTTAAAATTAGATATCTACGTTACTGTTCAGTAGAATATCATAGTGGTCACTCTAACATTGTTGCCAATTTGCAAGTGTCTTACTTGCTCTTTTTCACGTAAATTTTCCAACGAAATATTGTGCCTACTATAAATAAGATTTTTCTCGTGACACTGGCCCCTTCAGGCAAAAGGCAAAAGGAGTAGTATAGAACTCTATAAGTTTCCTGCGATTATTTGAACATAATTAGTTATTAATAAATTAAGGTTAAAAACCGGTAAATCTTTACTTTTGAAACAAATTCAAGAGTAAGAAACTCATAAGTCATATAAAAACCACCAAACTAACGTTTTTTAAATGTTTTTATCTGTATGTGTTGCATAAAAAGTCAGAAGTTTCAGTTTATTACATGGAATACTGGGACTTGTACTGATGAAAAATTCAAAGTAGGTAATCGGTCAAACAGTTTAAAAATCATTTTATTTGTTTATCCCAAATTACATTTTTTTGCAACAGTGTAAGTCAGAAAATATTGAAGTTACATAAATTCTACGGGTAACTTATGAAAGAAGAAGATTTATACTATCAATAATTAAAAAAAAAATAAAGAAAACAATTTTTAATATTGCATAAGGATTTTGCAAAAACCTATCTATTTTTTGCTTATAAACAATTAAAATAATTTTTAACCTCTGCATGCAGGAAAATTATTTTTTAATATTTGAAAAGTTTGGATTTTTTCACAAATTTAAAAAAGAAAAAAAAATTGTCCTAGAACAATTTATTATGAAGTTAGTCATGTTTTTAATAACACATAGCAGCTTTGTTTATAACAATTAAGAGATGTGAGAGATATAAAAAAAAATTAATATCGAGATTCATCAACAAGAACATGCAGTAAACAGCTCCTTTCCTGTTCCGCGAGTTTTAAAGTCGACTAGTTTTTGAAGCTGGGGACTATTCCAGTGGAAAGCAGTATTTTTCGAATTTGGCACATTAAAACTTTAAAACGTATTTTCTTTCAATTGTTATAAACAAAGCTGTTATGAATTAAAAAAAGGGACTAACTTCATCCCAAAGTATCCTAGGACAGCTTTTTGTTTTTTATGTTTGTGATAAAATGCGTTTTATGCATAATGCAATTTAATATTAAATTGTATGATCAGTTTTAAATTCGTTCAATCTGTATATATATATAATATATATATATATATATATATATAATATATATATATATATAAACTTTAAATATTGGGTATGCAGCAATAAAAATGAAAGGTGTACTCAATATTGGGTATTGCTGCATACCCAATATTTAAAGTTTACTTCCTTACGTGGTCAGCAAATACTTCTGGTTTATATATATATATATATATATATATATATATATATATATATATATATATATATATATATATATACAAGGTGGTCCAGAATTATGTACATTAATTTCTAGAGCTCATAGTACGTCCAAAAATAAGGGTACTTCTTTATGTACACTTTTTTATAAAACTGAATAATAAGGGAGATACAACTCTTTAAAGGGGTGAATTGAAATTCTTATTTTTTCAAATATCTTCCAAACGGTTCTGAATACGGAGTTCATATTTTGGAAGTGATTATAAGACATTAGGATAATTAAGTTCATGTCACCACCTACCACATCCTATATTAATACAGGGTAGTTTTGGAGGGTAAGTGGGGGTTATTGCGTCACATGTTTTTTAATTTTTACATATTTTAAAAAAATATTTTAAAAATTGTTTCCTTAGACTTTTCTACGCAAAAAGTGCTCCTGTAATATTTCGATAGATATCACCGTTTTCGATTTATTTAAACTTGAAGGTATACATGTATTTTATTGTAATCGTTACATTTCTTAATATTCATCAAGTATGCTTTGGAATTGGCACTTGTGTTAGCAACAACACAAATCTCAAGTAGTCTATGAATTGTCAGTGACGTTTAATAACAATTAAATTATTTTATCTACACTTTTATTGTACTCGACAGTGAAATTTGTTTAACACGTCTCTTTTGCTATATTTTTAAATTTGTTTGCCCGCAATATGGCACACTATTCAAATTCTGAGATGACAGATATACTTTTAGTATTAGGGGAATGTTCGGGAAATGCTGCTGCCGCTGTAAGACGCTACAGAGAAAAGTATCCGAACAGAAATATTCCCAATGCCAGGACTTTTGTAAGTACTAAACGACGACTGAGAGAAACAGGTTGTCTTCAAAGAAGGAATACAGATGTTGGTCGTCGTAGAGAAGCAAGAAATGTTCGCGTTGAAAAGCAAATATTGGATGCTGTAATAAATGACCCCACAATAAGTACACGCAGGTTAAGATTAAGAACGAATATTTCCCATCAAAGTGTTTTAAGAGTTTTGCATAAAGAGCAATTACATCCTTACCACTATCGACAGGTGCAGGAATTGTTACCTGACGATATACCACTTAGAGTTGATTTTTGTGAAGTATTGCAAAATAAAGTTCAAACTGCACAACATTTTTTAAGCAACATTCTGTTTACAGACGAGGCCACATTTACAAGACAAGGTATGTTCAATTCTAGAAATATGCACTTCTGGGCTGAAGAAAATCTAAGGGCTACAATGGAAACTCATTTCCAACACACGTTCAAGATAAACGTTTGGGCAGCTACTTTAGGAAATAGTTTCATAGGATATCACATCTTTCCCGAGAATTTAAATGGTAACATGTATTAAAATTTTCTAGACAATATTTTACATGCTATTTTGGAAGATATTCCATTACAAATACGAAGAAACATGTTTTTCATCATGAATATGCATTTCACATGATGGTGCTACACCACATTACACAAGAATTTGTAGAAGGTAGTTACATGAACATTTCCCTGATAGGTGGATAGGCCGAGGTGCGGATGCACCGATTCATTTTCCTGCTCGTAGTTGTGATCTTAATCCAATGGACTTTACAGTATGGAGTTATTTGAAATCAAAAGTGTATAACACTCCAATTAATAAAGTAAATGAGTTAAGAGACAAAATTGAACAAGTATTTACCGGTTTACAAAACGATCCAGTAACAATAAATGGATTAATGCGTTCGCTAAATAAAAGAATTAGATTATGTATTCAACAAAATGGAGGACATTTTGAACAGTTGTTGTGAAATATTATTTTCGCCATTAATTAAATGTTAAGTATTAATTAAGTTTTCCATTAAATTGTAATATTATTGCTAACACAAGTGTCAATTCCAAAGCATACTTGATGAATATTAAGAAATGTAACGATTACAGTAAAATACATGTATACCTTCGAGTTTAAATAAATCGAAAACGGTGATATCTATCGAAATATTACAAGAGCACTTTTTTGCGTAGAAAAGTCTAAGGAAACAATTTTTAAAATATTTTTTTAAAATATGTAAAAATTAAAAAACATGTGACGCAATAACCCCCACTTACCCTCCAAAACTACCCTGTATTAATATAGGATATGGTAGGTGGTGACATGAAATTAATTATCCTAATGTCTTATAATCACTCCCAAAATATGAACTCCGTATTCAAAACCGTTTGGAAGATATTTGAAAAAATAAGAATTTCAATTCACCCCTTTAAAGGGTTGTATCTCCCTTATTTTTCAGTTTTATAAAAAAGTGTACATAAAGAAGTACCCTTATTTTTGGACGTACTATGAGCTCTAGCAATTAATGTACATAATTCTAGACCACCTTGTATATATATACAGAGTGAACGAATTTAAAACGGATCATACAATTTAATATATGTCTGTTTGAACTGCATTTGAAATAGTGGACCAATATAAAACTTGGACAAAAATAAATCCATACCTGGGTATAGACATTGTATAAAATATCGTTCAACTATCTGTCTCGCAACAATGTTACAATGTTGTTTGCGTAAAGGAAGCGATAATAGTTCAGGAAATGAAGCTCGAAAAAAGTTAAAACTTCGCAATTTTTCGTCCTGCATGCATTGAGTTGAAATTTTAACAGAAGGTAGGTGATAGCCCAAGGATCAAAATCTATATCGAACCGAAGTGCGCTGAAGGGTTTTAGGGGTGAAAACTACCCCTAATTGTCAAAAATTATAAAATAACATATTAAACCTGAATATGGCTAAGATTTGGTTTGAATTAGTTAAATAATGATTATTTTATACTTTTGAATAGAGTTCCATCATATTTCAACCCTTAAAAAGCAACCCTTGTTAGAGATTAATGTAAAAAAATTACTAATTCTAAAAAATGATTTCGCTTTGGATCGATTTGGATAAAAATTTGAATTTAAGCTCAATTCACCCACTGCTTTATAGTTTATGTCATGTCGACGAACCCTGATTGTTCTTAGGGGTGAAAACTACCCCTAGTTGTCAAAAATTATAAAATAACATATTAAACCTGAATATGGGTAAAATTTGGTTTGAATTAATTAAATAATGATAGTTTCGTGCTTTTGAATAAAGTTCCATCATATTTCAACCCTTAAAAAGCGACCCTTGTTAGAGATTAATGTAAAAAAAGTAGTAATGCGAAGAAAATGATTTCGCCTTAGAACGATTTGGATAAAAATTTGGAATTAAGCTCAACTCACCCTCTGCTTTATAGTTTATGTCATGCCGATGAACCCTGATTGTTCTTAGGGGTGAAAACTACCCCTAATTTTCAAAAATTGTAAAATAACATTACAAATCTTAAGATGAGTGAAATTTGGTTTGGATTAGTTAAATAGTGATTTTTTTATACTTTAAAATACAATTTCATACATTTTCAACCCTTAAAAATCAATTGTTATGAGTGCTATAGGTGAAAACAATTTTTTGCCAAAATTTTGCAACTTTTCAACTTTTGAATATCACCCTTTATAACATTGCAGTTTTTATAAACTAATTTAATAGATATAAATTGAAAAAAGTAGAATTAAATACAAAAAAATTTATCAACATAAAAAGGCACCATATATTCTTATACATTTACATAAATAGTTGAAAATATTTACATTTATAACAACAACAACAAAAGTTCATCGGGTGCAGGTTGTTTGTTCATGCGTACGGGTAATAACAAACCATCTTTGGAATACCATCCCCAATCTGTTGCTCTGATATTTTCATTGCCAAGCCATAGACATATGAGCAGATGTTTTATTCTGTTGTATGGGATTTCAAAATAAGAACGCTTAAAATTTCGAATGTATAACGCCCCACTACCTAATATACCGGTTTTGTAGATTATTATGCTCCGAAATGTACTGTACTATACTAATGGAATTTTCCGGAAAAAAAATTAATTGCTTTTTTTAACGTATTTCCTTCATTTTTAACGATAGAGTGTTTCTTCAAAAACGGTTTTGTAGAGGTTTTTAAGAGCTACAAGGATCTGTGAATTAAATCTTTTTGGAACCCTTGGTTTTTAAATGGGGTGAGTTTAAAGGGCTCGAAAAAGATGGTGCTTGATCGTAAATCGATGCTTTAAACGGCTATATCTCGCCAAATATTCATTGTACAACAAATCTAAATAAAGGAAAATTTTAGTCATTAAAAAAGCTACAATTTAGTACATTTTTATTTTTTTCATATATTCAGTATTTTCGGGCATATTTAAAAAAAGAAGGGTAAAAAATATGAAATTGTAAATCGTTTCTCGCTTTATGCTGTACTTTTTCTAAAACTAAGCATTTTAAATAGGTCAAACTTCTTGGACGTATTAACAATACATGTACAAAGAGAATTGCAGAAGGGTAAAGATCGATTTTAATTATGGGGTTGGTTAGGGGGTTGTTTTCGTCTATTTTTTCGTAAAAAAAATGAGGTATTGACCTTATTTTCATCGTAACTCACTCAATTTTTGAGCTAGAGTCTTTTTTTTATGAAAGGTCTATTTATGCTCTTTAAAAAAGGTTTTGTGAGTTTTCTTCCAAAAATGCATCATTTTCCCGATATTTGACTTTGAATCTTTCAAATTTGGTATTTGAAGAAAACCGCTGAACATTGATAGGCCATATTTCGTTTTATGTTATATCGCAAAACCACCCCTAAGGCTTTGACGCACTTTGTTTCGATTTAGATTTTGGTTCTTGGCTATTACCTACCTTTTGATAAAATTTCAAGTCAATCCACGCAGGACGAAAAAATTGCGAGGTGAAATGCTTCATTTCCTGGACTATAAGTGGTTTGACAGCATAATAAAATCGTAGATTTATGTGTAGCTTTCAATTTTTATGATTTCAGAATCCAGCAGCCCGTTTAAATATTGGATTTTTATAATATAATTATTTGACAACCTTTTGTTGGTCAACCACCTACAGCAGAATTGAGCCGAAATACATAATATGTTCCGAATTTATTTCGTTCAATCTGTATATATGCATATATATATATATATATATATATATATATATATATATATATATATATATATTTCTATTTATATTTATAATGGATATTATGTTTCTACTGCCGATACATTCAACGTTCTGAAATCCCAACCTGAGTACCTAGTTCGTAAAAATTATATCCTTTCTACAAACAACACCAGCATTTGGATAATCCAGGTTGTACCAATTTTATATTTTAATTATTGAACAGTGAAGAGTATATAAAGTATTGTGCGAATTAATAGAATCATTGTGACATTTTTCAATATTTACAGTTACAACACATGTCTACACATTTACAACTGACCAATCATTGAAAACATAACCTTAAATTTCTCTGTATTTTATTTGGGGGGTGTTTTAGGGCATTTCCCACTACGTTTATGTTGTTTTGTACTATTTTGTGTTGTTTTCGGTAAATAGTGAGTTTGTTTCGTTTAATTCCATCATAGATATTACGCCTAGGAAGCGTGAAAAGATTATCACGTCAACACACTTCTATGTCACAAAGAGAAATCGCAAGAATGTGTGAAGTGAGTCAGGGGATAGTAAGCAAGATTTTGAAGCGTAAACGAGAAACGGAATCAATGGATCTGAAAGGGTTAGGAAAATGCAGAAGAAAGAGAAAAACAACGCCAGCAGATGAAAGATTGTTACTTCGAAAGAGCAAATTGGACACAAGAAAAACAAGCCAAAAGCTTAAACAAGATCTAGCAGCAACTGTTCAGAAATTATTTTGGTGAAAGGTAGAAGGGCAATGCGTCCAAAGAAAAAACAGCTTCTAACTGAACGAATGAAGAAACAAAGGCTATTGTGGGCCAAAAAATACCCTAATTGGACTGTAGACGACTGAAAAAAGTCCTATTTACAGATGAAACTCACTTTATAGTTCAGGGACAGCGGTCGAAATTCGTCAGGAAGTCTGACAATGAAAACCTTACACCATCTCATATTGATCAAATTGTAAAACACCCAGTCAAAAAAATGTTTGATGGGCATGATGAACAGCCAAAAATACAAATCCATGTTGGAACAGCGTTTGAACACAGAACTCCAAAAATTTCAGCCCCAAGGGGAAGTGATTCTTTAATAGGACTCTGCTCCCTGCGACACGTCAGCAATAGGGTGGAACGAAAAAGGCCAAAAAAATAAAATAAAAGAAAAATGATTGTGGCTATCGTTTAAAAGTTGTGTCAGGTAATGAAAACAAACGGTGCGAAAGCATTTTGAAATAAAAAAAAATCTTGAGGTTCCATATTGGATTTGAAAAATGAAAAAAACAAAAAAAATATTTTTGTTGAAAAAATCGATTTGGCTGTGATCAACAGTCGTCTTTAGGATTGAAAGCATCTTATGCAAAATTATTTTGAAATTAAACGATGTTTTCAGGTTTCAGAGGCGTCATTTGATAGGTCAAGGGGCATTTTCCCCCTCCCCCTGGCCCTAAAAATGACTGAAATTTACAAAAAATAGACCAATTTTGTATTATGTTTGCATATATAATGTATGGTATATATAATGCTTGCCCCACCCCCATATCAAAATTTCAAATGACGCTCCTGTCAGGTTCCATAATGCCATTGAAGCTTGATGGTATGAAGTACGTGTTTCAAACAACGCCAGTTGTAGATCAAGTAGGTAGAGAAGGGAAAAACGCAGACGCAGATGTTACATCAATCTTGCAACCATTCACGCAGGCATAGTGACACAACAACAGATAACAGTAATGTTGAGTTTCTTATCTCACACAGACGTGTCGTATATAAACATATTCTTCGAAATGTCAACGCGAAGTAGTTTGAACTGTGAAATACTAGGAACAATTATTGGTGTTTTCAATGATCGTGTTTTACCCACTAAGTGTGACATTCTAAAGTGCTTTCTCTTTATTCGTAATGAAAGTTGACAAATAATAATAAAGATCCATCTATCGCCGACGCCTCGAATGCCGTTGCAATGAAAGTAGAACAAATATGGATAAAAGCTTCTATTCCAACATTATCGCATAAGCGCATTCAAGATATGATCAAAAATATTTATACAGAGTATCAAAAGCTGAAGCGATACACAAAAAGTCAGCAAGCATCTAATTCATACAAAGAAAAGATTTGCCAGTTTCGAAATGAGTGTGAAAAGTTATTTGATATCGCGGCTTGCAAGTGCAACATGAGTGGAACACTGTGTGAGTGTACTTGTGATAAAACCAAGAAAGTACCACAAAATGAGCGAATTTTTCTTCAAGATCAACGATCCTGTAGAAAAATGGCGATTGGACCAGTGGATATTGCAGCATCTGCTGCAATAAGGAAGAAAATGGAAAGAACCACGAAGGCAAAGGCAAGTTCTCAAAAATATAATACTGAAAAAATTGTTCTTAAAGCATGTACCGTTGATTCCTCAAATCGTTCCATAAGTAGCAACTTGTCTGACTCAAATTTAGCTTCGGCGTGTGACAGAACCGGGGTCTCCGATCGTTCTGCTGCAATTATAGCAGCGGTCTTAAAAGATATGGGAGTTATAACTGTGACTGATACATCGAAAGTAATTGATAGAATGAAAATAAGGCGACAGCGTGCATCTCATAGATGTTCACTCCAAAAGCAGAAGGAGGGACTGTCAATCAGAAGTATATTTTTTAATGGGCGTAAAGACAAGACTGTCTTGCAACAAAAAAAAAGGCAAAAAGTTTTATAGAAAAGTAGTTACAGAAGAACATGTAACAATTATTGAAGAACCAGGCTCTCGATATCTAGGGCACGTGTCTCCTTTCAGACATTCATCCTGAAAAATAATATTAATATATCGAAGTTAAGCGCAGTTGGATGCGATGGTACGGTAGTGAACACTAGCCCTCAAGTAGGCGTTATAAGAAAACTGGAAGAATACTGCGGCACCTCACTTCAATGGCTAGTATGCTTATTTCATTGCAACGAACTACCTCTACGTCATTTAATACAACAGTTAGATGGACGCACCAGTGGACCACTTGGTTTTTCAGGGCCAATAGGAAAACTTCTGGCACGCTGTGAAGAGAAAGCTGTCGTCAATTTCGTTGCAATAGAAACCACCTACCAGTATTATTAGAAACAACAGACCTTAGTACCGATCAGAAGTACTTGTACCAAATCAGTCAAGCAGTTTCTGCAGGAAAATGTCCTAACGATTTGAGCCTTCAAAAACCTGGGAAAATATCACACGCAAGGTGGCTTACAGTTGCTAATCGGTTGCTTCGATTGTATGTTGGCACTGAATGTCCCAGCCCTCAATTAATTATGTTAGTAAGTTTCATCCAAAAAGTGTATGCACCAGTTTGGTTTTATATAAAACTGTATCCTAGATGTTCTGATGGTTCGAAACATTTATGGCGAATGATCCATTATTCACGATTTCTACCAGTTGACCAAAGAAAAATTGTCGATGCAGTTATCCAAAGGAATGCTTATTTTGCCCATCCCGAAAATTTATTACTCGGAATGATAAAAGATGAACGAAAACATATACGGGAGCTAGGACTACGCAGAGTGCTGAAAGCTAGACAAAGTCAGAAAGAAAAAAAGATCCGGAGATTTAAAATACCAACATTAAATTTTAGTGCTGAAGATTATATTGACTTAATTTCTATTTCTGAATGCAGTGTTACAGCTCCGCCTTTGCTAAAACATATTTCCAATGAAAATGTAAGGGATACGATTGATTCCGGGAATCACAACAAAATAGAGGTCTTAAACTGCCCCTGTCATACCCAATCTGTCGAAAGAACTGTTAAGTTAGTAACTGAAGCATCAGCTGCTGTTTATGGACCAGAATCAAGGGATGGCTTTATTCGTTCAAGGTTGCAGTCTAGAAATATTATGCCGTTTTTTAACACAAAATCAGACTACCAATCATAAAATGTATATTGTATCATAAAACAATTATTTTGATTAAAAAAACTAATAAAAAAATAAATTTTTTAAATTTTATTTTTTTTTGTTATTTCCAAAAATTTAAATTCAATATGGAACCTGAAGATAGGGTCAAATCCAAAAAATATTTTTTACAGTTTTATTATACATCAAAACGCATCTTTTCCGCACTAGCCCCAAAAAAAATAATGACTTCGACTTTTTCGTTACACCCTAGTCAGCAACTGATCTAATTTTTCAAAAATAAGAAGGATAATGTTTTAGATTGGCCCGGTAATTCTGATAATGAAGTTAATCTTTATAATTTTGTCAAAATATAATTTTTTTCTAAATAAACTGTTTTTCATTAAAACAGCCTATGATTATATTAATTCGCACAGTACTGTATGAACTAAATAACAGTGAAGTGATTTAAAACTGATCGTTTAATTAGAATAAATATCTATATCATATATAAATATCTACATAATATACAAATATATGATTTTATGTGAATGAATTTCGAAATTAGGGATAAGGTATAATTTTACTTTCATATAGGTATTTCTCATTCATAACCTAATGCTAAGATATAAAATATATATTAGATATAAAATGTTTGTTTTCTTGCGATATTATTTTAATTTTAGTTTCGTATAAGAACTTCTCATTTTTGTAATTTGATAGCTAAACACAGACTGTTTATTTCTTTTCTGAGATGACGTAACCATTTAACGTAGAATCTTTTAATAACTTTTTGTTGGTTACAAAATAATAGATGTTAGCTTTGTTTTAAATTTTTCATTTTATTTCTTTGTCTGAGTTCGCTTCCTTATGAAGGTAAACTATTATGGAATAGTGCCCAATTCATTTTAATTTTAAAGATAATACAAACAGCTTGTATATGAATTTTGAAAGAACCACACCTAACCTCTATCTTACACCAGCAGAAGGGCCTAGTAGGTTGTGTACATAAGTAAATAGTTTGCTTACGTAACATACTCTCAAATTTGTTTCAAATGCTTCACTTTTTGCTAATAGACGAAACAAGCGAAAAGTTACTGTTTCTTGACCTTAATTTGTTAATAAATAATAAAGTATCTCCAAAAAATCGACTGCAGGAATATATGTTCTTGTTATAAAGCTCCATACTACTCAAAACAACTACTTTGCCTGGAGGGGACTATGTCACAAACAGGGTACGTTTTTTGGTTATTTCCCTAAACTAATTATAAAATATGTCGATTGAATATCTAAATAGAAAACGTACCCGAGGCTTGTCGTTATGAGTGTCAGTCCAATATCTGTGGAATTTGACAATGTTGGGATGCTCCAGTTGTGTGAGATTTTCAAAAATGAGTTGGATTTTTTCCTCTTGAGATTTGAAATTCTTCCTCTCCGAAAACTGCACTTCGTTCCATACGACTTCTACACCTTCTTCAGTATCCATAGCTAAGTAGGCACAGTCGATACCAGGAACATCTCTTTGTTCAACCTAAAAATATACAAAAATAAATATTAAATAAATATACTTATTCCCAAGTAATAATTTAAACAGTTTAATTGAAAGTTTGTACATATATTATACGTATACAATAAGAAAACATCATTAATGTTGAAATTAGTATTCGTTTAATTGTTAATAGATCACATGCATGTATGTGGCGCTAGCGTCAAGATTTGGTATTAAAACGAACCTTATTTTATGCTGCTATTTATTTACATTGTTTGGTATTTGTTTCCTAGTAGTTTTGCAATTTTTTGAGTGACTTAAGTTTTATTAAGTTATTTAGGACATTTTAATTGTTTGGATACTTTTACTAATACTTTACAGTATGCCTTACAATAAATTGTTGTGTTCCACAATGCAATTCAGTGTCCAATAAAACTGACAATGTTAAATTTCATAAATTCCCCTTGAATAAAGCTTTAAACAAATGATGGTTGATAGCTATCAGGTCTGAAAAAAGTATCAGCAAGCACACAAAAATCTGTTTCAGGCCCTTTTCAGATGAAAGTTATACCTTTATAAGTTTTTGTGAGTTAAACAATACTTATCCAAATTTTTTGCATTGTCATTGTCTTGTTTTTCTAGGACAATGGAGGATCCTTAAAAAATATGCAGTACCTTCTTAAATTTACCAAAAAGAATGTTAAAAACTTCAGTGAAGGACTCTGGGAGAAGTGATAGATATAGAAAAAGATTTTGTGTAGCAGTAAGGCCACCAAACAAAAAAAAAGAGCGAACAGAAACAAAATTAGTACTGTTAAGAATGATACACAAAAGTGTGGTTCAACCGAGACACCTGCTAATGAAAATCAGAGAATTCAAAAACATGTATCAAACTGTTAACGCTTATGAAATATAGACTTAATTTGTTTTATTCTACATTAAACCAATTTTTGCAGTAGACATTCGAACTGTCCGAAAAATATTTGTTAAGTGGACCAAGCATCTTTACACTTGCTTAAAAAAACTTAATTTTGGACAATGGAAGTAATTTAAAAGACAAGTACAAAATTATTCTGGAATGTACCGAAATTCCAATAGACCGAAATAATGATCCTATTATACAACAGGCAACATATTCTACATATTATAAAACCAATACCTTCAAAATACTAATACTCTGAAAAAGGTAAAATTATGTGTATCTGATGTTTACAGAGGCAGTATTTCAGATAGAAAAATTACTGTAGGATGTGAAACTTTAGAACTTATTAAAGCATGAGAATTTATTTTAGCGGACAAAGGTTTTGATATATCAGATCTCTTAGAGGAAAAAGAAATACATTTAAATATACCTCTATTTAAAAAAGGGGTTCAGTTAACAGAAGAACTATTGGCTATAAGGGCCATTGTTTAACGTAGAATCATTGTTAATATATAGGATTGGCAAAAAAAACATAAAATACTGAAATACAGAATTCCTTCTAAATTATTCCCATATCAGAATGAAATCATTTACAACTGTTTCCTAATCCTATAACTAATTCCTGGTGGAACAGCATTTATTTTTTTTTATTAGTTTTACATATTATAGTGTTACGATTTTAAATGTTACGATGAAAAACATACCAGTTTTGAGACCAGTCGCTGCTCTGTCTAGTCGAGAATGCCATCGAACCTTCGCCGATGTTCCATTTTAACACATGATTTCATATAAATAACGGAAGATTTTCATTGAGCGAGTTAGTCAACAAGAAGATCGCGATCTCGCGTTAAATTGTTCGAACGCAAATAAATTATTTGTAATTATTCAGTGTAAAATAAATTAGTATAAAATAAAGACTTTTGATAAATTATCGTGAGTTTTAATAAATTAGAATAAAGACAATAAATTAGAATAAAGACAATAAATTAGGACTAATAAAAGCATTATAATAGTATTTGTGACTTGTTACTATTTATCAACTATAATTTGTTTTAAACTTGGAAAATGTAAGAAGATTTAAGTTTGTGTAAGACAAAATATTAAAAAAATTGTTATTTATTGACAAATCAAAGCGGTAAATATTCACCAATATTTCAAAAATATGTGAATCACTGAGGTGGATCCTTTTGTTAAAGCTTTTTTTAAATTATATAGGTACATAGAACGTGGATAGTTAAAAGGAGGTTTATTTACTTGCTTACAGTTGTAGTTCAAATTTTAAAAATAATCGATAAATTATATTATTGCAAAGTTGAAAAATGTTTACCAAATTTTGTTACAAGCCACTTGGATGTTGTTTAATTGTTTAAGATCCTCTTATTGGTATTTGTAACTCAAAAGTTATCAAGCGCACCATTTTGAGACTTTTAAAAATTTTATTAAAACGATAAACGCAAGTTTATTTATTTCCACACCACAGTATCCTTAAGATAAATGTCCCGTAAACTTTTTTATTATAGTAGAAAGTTTTGCCAGTGGACTTATTATACCCACTGACTTCAAAAAGTCCAAAAGATTACAAATTAAATTCTTCTTAGATATTGACTGGGACAGTTTAGATATATTTTCTGAACTATAGATTAAATAATTCACTAATTTCACAAATTTTAAACATTGTGAAAATCCTCAAAAATGTATTGAAATGTGTATCTGAATATAAGGAATAATATTAGGTTATGATTTAATACCAAACCTCGACGTAAGCGCCCCTTATGGATATTTTTTTAACTGATTTATGGCATGTGATCTATTTTTATTTAATTCTAATAAAAAAAGCTATATTGCAGTACACATTGCATGGCTATGTTCTGCACTGTAGTGTTTCCTACCTAAATATGATGTTTTTTAAGGAATCGTTTCAGCGGCTTATGCTTTATATTAAAGTAGACATGTCTATACATCGCTGTCCCGGTGGAACATTGACGTAACTGCAAATTTATTGAAAATGAGTTTATGTCGTGATTGGGTCTAAACTTGGTTACCCCGTCAGATCACTGATAGACGTGTTGTTCAGCTTTTAGCCCTAGGGAGCAGACGCGTCTCTGAGAAACAATGACAGAATGTATAGTTGTGCTTCGATAGGTCAAGTGTTTGCTTGTACCTACAGTGCTACATAGACGGAATTGTATTTTATGTTATTGTTGCTCTAAGGTTTTTTCACGAATACGAGGAAACATTGACGTAACTGTATTCTGTGTCATTTTTCATCTAGATTTCTCCTTATTGTGAGGCAACATTGACGAAATGTTGCCGTTTGAAATATCCAAATAGGGTATCTGAAGAGAGAGACACAGTTTAAAGAGTATTGGTCATTAGGGTCCTTGCAAAGACAGCGAGATTTTTTGGCTTCTTGTATTCAGCCACTTGAGTTGAACTACCGACATATTTCTACATCAAAAACCACTCCCAGAAATACAAATTGTGCATTTTTCATTACAGGTAAGGGAAAACAAGAACGGGTATGTAAAACGTTTCTGATTAATACATTTGGAATAACTGAAAGAGCTATTCGCTCTATAATTAAAGTAGTTTCAAGTAAAAAACTACTATTATACCAGAAAATAAACGTGGAAAGCACGAAAGTCACAAGAAAATAAGTGACAAAATTTTGGATCCTGTTCGTAGCCATATTCAATTCAATTCCACTAATTGAAAGTCACTACCTTCGAAGTGATTCTTCGAGGCCATACATAGACGGTGGTTTAACCATTGCAGGAACTATAAAAGGAACTAAAAGAAGCAAAAGAAGAGTCAGCAACCTACGATATTTTCAACAGCGAATTTAATATACGGTTTTTTTCCCCAAAAAAGATCTTTGTGACCAATGCGAATATTTTAAAAATGCCGTAGCAGAAGAAAAAGAGAATATGTAAACAACTATTGAAATTCACTTAGAAGAAAAGGATCTAAGTCGTAAAGAAAAAACTAACGATAAACAACACAAAAAATTCTGATAACAATATACATCTGACATGTCTACAAGCAGTGTTACCTGTACCAATAGGACAAAGTTCTGCATTTTTTTACAAATCTCACTTAAACTTTTATAACTTTACAGTAGTAGAAGTAAAGGCGAAAAAAGGTCCAAGTCTCCGAAACAGATAGCACTTGTGAAATTAATAAAGCTAGCTTTTGGAATGAAGTGATGGGGAATAGAGGGGCAATAGAAATCGGATCTTGCGTTTATTAATATCTAAAAGAATTGTCAATAACCAGCACAGAAGTTAATGTAATTATTTATTCCGATAACAGTGGGAGTCAACAAAAATAATTTCTAATGGCCATGTACCTGTTTGCTGTCAATACTTTGGACATCAATTCTATTACTAATAAGTAACTTGTTCGGGGTTACACCCAAAATAAAGGTGATTCAGTCCACAGAATAATAGAAAAAGCAGTGAAGAGGACAAGGAAATCAGGGCCTACATACATTACCGAGCAATACGTTGAATTAATTATTAAATGCTACGAAAACAGGAGCTCCTTGAACCGTTAAAGAAATGGATTTCACTAAGTTTTATGATGTAAAAGCACTGTACAATGAAATGAGACTAGATTTCACCAAATACGAGGAAAGCCGTGACTTCAAAATCACTGAAGCAATGTTACTTCAAATCTTAAAAGGGAAAGATTACATCCTGTATAAAAAAGTTATAAACAACCAACGTGGACGAAAGTTGATGTTTGCCAAAAAAGAAGGGGTCGGAGTTAATCCGAATTGTTTTCACCGAAATGCCACTTGTATAGTAAAAATTCCTTTAGGTGATAACAAACTAAAAGATTTGAAACAATTGCTTTCAAAACATATTCCTGGATTTTGTAAAACCTTTTACGATTTAACTTTTCGTTGATACTTTTTTGTAATTTGAATTTTATTTTTAATTTCTTTTTTATTAAAAATGTTAGCTTTAACTACAATTTTTAATTTGTTTAATAAACTTTTTCAATGACTTTTTGTTCTTATTTCGATTTCACCTTTCAAAACTAGCTAGGTAACTAAAAATTTTACAAAATTGTATACATGAGTATGTATGTGGAATATTTTATCTTAAAACTAAATTCAAAATTTTTTTTATAAACTAAATTCGAAATTCTTAACTTTTTATCCCTAAATTTGATCCCCAATTACAATTACGTCATTGTTGTCCAGTTATTTTGTGGCAACAATGACGTAATTGTAATTGGGGACAAAATTTAGGGATGACAAATTAAGAATTCATTTCGAATGTGTAGTAGAGTAACTGTATATCACGGTGGCCAAGTATAACTGCAATACTAATCCAGTAACTTTATTATGCTTCATTGCATGAAATGTTAAGTAAAATAATTTTATATTTTTGGCTCCCCTGAAACTTTACACTTTTGTAAATGCGTCATTGTTCCACCGGGGCAGCGATATGAACGTAAGTCATTTTATAGATTGTACTTTGCCATATTACTCTTCACTTAGAAATTAATGACTTTTGTATTATCGCGTTACGTTAGAATTTAGCTCTGACAGAGTATGGCAAGGAAATTCACCTCAAATGATCAGTAAAATGAATTCAACTTCACCCACCAAATCATATGCTTTATGGTCAAAAAGCATTTCAGCAGTCTATTGCTGCGAATGCGGAAATTATTCAGATGTGAGACGGAGCGAAGGTTCTTCGCCTCCATCCTTGTTCTCGTAAATATATTTATGTTTTCTCGTTCTATACTCAGCGAGAACCCCACCGGTGGCTCTGTGATCACCAAAAGACCACCGGCAATGCAGAATAGCTTATCAGTTCGAGGGTTCTTACATGGCAATGAATTTTCTCTTCTTCTTAGGGGACCTGTCCGTTCCGAATATTGGCGATCATTCTGGCTATGATGACTTTGTTGGTTGCTATACGAAATAGCTGTGTTGAGGTCTTTCTATACCATGTTCTCAGGTTAGCAAGCCAGGATATCCTTCTTCGTCCTGGGGCGCTTTTTCCTTTAATTTTACCTTGTAAAATGCATTGAAGTTGCTCGTATCTGCCTTGATTTCTCATTATATGGCCCAAGTACTGCAGCTTACGGCCCCTCACGATGTTGACCAAATCCGCAGTTGTGTTCATCTTTCGCAGTACTTCTTCATCGGAGACTTTGAATTTTCTCTTAAATGTATTATATTTGGTATTCTGATCACGGTCTACGTCTTGGATCTCGCAAAGATGCCGGCCCTTCACGCTTCAACGTGTGGTCGATTACATAACCTTATGTCCCGTAAGGACTTTGATTGTTTCCGTCGAAAGGTTTCTAGCGACGAAGTGCTACCTCAGCTCGGCAACCGAGTGAGGAGTAATTCTAAGTCCAACTGGGGCTTTTATTTACTCCTAACCGTCGGTGGTCGATTAAAATGCTGTGCCAGTTTGGCACGATCAGCAATAGCTTTAAGACAAACTGTGTTTTCCTATTTCGAGGATCCATACCTATCGGGACAGCTCGTTCACTCCGAGCTGTTAGTTGCTTCCGTGAGGTTATTGATATCACTATTCAATATAATATAATGTATTAATTTGGTGAAAACCATGTAAAATAAGTCAAATAGAGACTGTAAAGTGTTTGAAAATGATAAAAGGAATGGGCTGACCTTGTTTTGCCGTGAAAACACAGCGACTTAGATGGGCTGGACACATAATACGAATGTCAGAAAATACCATTGCTAAAAAGCTAACCACAGGAACACCTGTAGGAAAAAGAAGCAAAGGCCGACCGCGAATTAGGTGGTTAGATGGAGTAGAAACCGACTAACGAATATTAAAAATCAGAAGATGGCAACATGTTGCCAAAAACCGAACAGAATGGCGACGAATCTTAAAGTAGGCCAAGATCCACAGAGGATTGTCGAGCCAAAAATGATGAAGATGACCTTGTTTTTATCCAGTTTTAGTGTACCTAAGCAGTTTTTATGCAAAATACAGCTTCGTGGCAAATATGGCGTCGTATTTTTAGGAATAAAGATGTTTTTTTCCTTATAGTTTTGCCAATAGCTGGTAATAATTATTCATCCGTATTTGAAGTACTATGAAGGAACTTGTGAAAGGTGTTGAGAATTTCACATAATTTTATTAAACAAACACTATAAACAACAAACTATAACTGTATAATAATAACTTAAATATAATTTAAATGTATTTTCATTTTCATTGACGCATGGGTGTCGTCATCTCTTTGTGGATGTAACGCGTTCGCTTCGATCAGGTTAGAAGGGGACGCAGTCGCACAATTGGTAGGGTTTAAACTATGTGCGCGAGCAAGTCCGTACTTAACAATCATTACCCCACATACAACAAGACGGAGTCCCTCAGGCTCTGTATTTTTTTTTAATTGCCGTATTGCCAGATTCCAGTAAGAGCCTAAGAAGGTATCCATTGGATTCTGACAGGCAACGGTGGGGGAAATCTTTTTTGGACCTCTACGTCACGGAACAAGACACCCTGGTATCTTTCGGCCGAGTGGGATACTAAGCCAGAAGACCCCAGGGTAGTGCCGGATTAACCGTGTTCCGGCTAAAACCTTAACCACCGTTCCAGAGAGGTGGTCTTGCCACTCAATAAACAACTAAAAATTTATATATAACCATACCTATTACCGTAAATCAGAAAATGTTTAGACGTTAGACCATAAACTAATAAACAATATTAACTATAAATTTTAGATCGCTGGCTTAATTTCCTCCTCTGTCATCCTGTTCCTTTTTCTTCATCACCCCAGAAATCAGACAGTGTACTTCTCTCCATTCTTTCTCTCCTCTCAACATTATGTTTACAATATTTCTTTCATCCAGCCCGAAACCCATTCGCCTCTCGAAATCTCCCATCTCATTTGCCCATCTCTGGCAGTTAAAAATGTGGGCGGGAGCATCCGGTACCGTACAAACAGTACAGTCTGCCGAGGCAGATTTGCCTATTCTATTTGTGAAGGTGCCAAAACTACCATGTCCGGTCAGAAACTGCGTCAGGAAGTAGTCTAGTTTCCTGAACTTACATTCCCACCACGGTCTCAGATCGGGAATAAGATCCTTCGTCCACCTTGTCTTTCCACTATCATTCGCCCATTCTCTCTGCCACTCTACTATCGTTCTTTCTCTTTCATTCTCATGTATATTTACATCCATCCTCCTCGCATACATCCTCGCTCGCTCTTTACACAACAAAACGATCGGTATCACCGCTCCAATAACATATAGAGCCTCATTCGAGACTGTCCTATATGCACTAGACACCCTGAAGAGCATTCGCCTTTGCGAGGTCTTTATCAGCTTAGCGTATTTCGCAGTGTTTAGTAAACTACACCACACAGGGACAGCGTAGGTTACTACCGACTGAAAAACTCCATTTAGCACCTTTTTTGGTGCTTCCTGGGACTCCAATGTTTGGCATCAACCGTATCAACGCTTCCAGATTTCGGTTTGCCTTCTCTACTGTCTTTTGGATGTGTACTCCGAACCTTAGACCTTCCGACAACCAGACTCCCAGATATTTAATTGATTTAACCGGTGCAACCTCCACACCCTCCACTATAAAACGAAGAGAGGATCTCTCCCTGGTCCCTTTGAGAACTAACACCTCAGTTTTCTGAGGCGCTAGCTGTAGATCGTTCTCTCTGATCCACCTACTAATGCGACGCAGGGCTGTATTAGCCGCATTAGCCATGTCCGTTTTCTGACTCACCTTCACAACCAGTGCAAGATCATCAGCATAAGCTACAAGAGTGCATCACCTTGGCATCTGTAACTTCAACACCCCGTCGTACACGAAATTCCACAGGATGGGACCTAGTACTGAACCCTGTGGAACACCGTCTGTATTAAGCACCACATTGTTTATTTTATCGAATGCCATAGTCTTCCCTCCCCAGTCAAATTTACTACATATGCTGATAACATTGTAATTTGCCATGGTGTTGCGACCACTACTACGTGCAAACTTCTCCAAACATTATTACAAAATAGAATAGGACTAACTACAAAATAGATTGACTGCCCTCGGCCTGTCCCTCTCATCTAAAAAATCATAACTCATCAAATTCACCAGAAATACACTCTGCACTGCCCCTAAAATCTTAGTGCATAACCATCCTCTTCCAGTCGTCAATCACCGCAAAATTCTAGGACTAATATTTTTAAATATTAGTCCTAATTTTTAAATATTATCAAAACACTTTCCAACTACTAATGGAGCGCTAGCGAATATACACTATTAAAAGTATATAGGGCTCTTATTCGCTTTAAACACTTAAACACATAATACTGCTATCCGCCTCTCCGTTTAGGAGCTTTCCGTAGTAGTCCGGCTGAGAGCCTCTACCGTGAAGCCAAAAAACCCCCTCTTTGGCTTCGACGCCAATA
The DNA here is from genome assembly GCA_918026665.1 of Diabrotica balteata. NCBI lineage: Eukaryota > Metazoa > Arthropoda > Insecta > Coleoptera > Chrysomelidae > Diabrotica > Diabrotica balteata. Next base: position 97,645,661 of record OU898277.1, read on the forward strand.
TCTCTTCCTTTCTTATGCTGACTACTTCAGCAAACTTTTCTAATCCAGTACACACACTGCTGATATTACCCAACTATACAAGTACTCACCCTCCTGCTTCACGCATACATACTATCCTCCTCCTACGTCCAACTTTAATACCACATATAAAATTATCCGTAACTAACCCTCTACCGATCCCGCAGGATTCTACTTGGACCAGAACTTTATCGAAATTTAATGTGTCACTACAAAGTTTAGTAAGGCTGAAACCGGCCTAGATTTGATTAGGAAATCCTTACTAGAAATTCGTAATTTTAAGAAAATCGATCGGGTCCTCTACACTGACGCATCAAAGAGCGAAATAAGGGGTTGGGTGTGTGGTTACCACTACGGATAGATCATGTCAAATATCTGCCACGTGCAGCGTTCACACTGGTGAACTGTATCTATTCTATTTACCAAGCCTTCAATTTCTGCACAGCACCTAATCAAAATATTGCCATCTGCACATATTCCCTCGCCTCTATCCAGTCCATCAATAATCTATTCACTTATCACCCTCTTGTAGAAATAATACATGACACTTGTACATTACGTACTATACAAATCGCCAGTCACCTAAAAACTAGTATAAAGAAACTAGTACGAAATTACTGGCAGAATCATTGGAACCAATCCACTACACTATTACATCAAATAGATCAGACGATTGAGATCAGAAAAAACTGAAATACAACTTAGTGAAATGGAACCTAGAAGCAATTAACGTAAACAAAGAGAAGACTCAGATAATGAAAATATCAAGGAAACAAGGTACGGAAGATCAACTAGAAATAATGATAGACCAACAAAAAATAATACAGACAAATTCATACAAATACTTAGGAACAGTAATCAACAACAAAGGAGACATCGAGGACGATCTTAACAACAGAATGGAAAACACAGGAAAACTATTCCAAGCACTAAATAGAGGATTCCTTAATAACAAAGAAATATCAACAAAGACCAAGATGACAATATACAAAACAATATATAGACCTACAGTGACATATGGAGCAGAAAATTGGATACTAAACAAAAGGCATCAAAGCAGAATTCAGGCAGCAGAAATGAAATACCTCAGAAGAACGATCGGAGTAAAAAGAACTGATAGAATCAGAAATGAAGAAATAAGAGAAAGACTAAAAATCAAACCGATTCTCGAATCAATCAAGGAGAAAAAATTGGCATGGTTCGGACATCTAACCCGGATGGACAATAATAGACAAGTAAAAAGAGTGTGGGACGCCAAACCAATAGGGAAGAACAGAAGAGGAAGACCCATTAAAGAATGGAACAGTGACATCTCGCAGATACTGCAGAGTAAGGGTAAGTGAGAGCGCCCACCAAAGTGGCGTGGCAGTGGCAAGTAGCAAGTAGCACGCGTCTAGCATAATGTAACCAATGAAAACGAATGATTCAGTTTACACCAAAATGACAGTAACGTCATTCATTCTAATCATTCGTTAGGATTGGTTACATTATGCTAGACGCGTGCTACTTGCTACTTGCCACTGCTACGCCACTTTGGTGGGCGCTCTCCCTTAGACTTGGCAGGAAGCAACACAGATGGCACACAATAGGAAGGAATGGAGAAAGTTTGTCAAGAGCTAGGACACCTCAGAAGATTGTAAAATATTGTAATATAAAAAATTGTATTATAAACGGCCCAATACCGAAAGGTACAAATGGGTCTACTGATTAAGTAAGTAAGTATCAACTCTATGAGATATTAAAACGATATTATCGACAAATCTTAGGTGGTGCAGATCTTCCCCATTTTATCAGAGTCTTTACTCCGACGATATTCCTACACACATCGTGGGGTGTGTGCTCATCCACACGTCAAAACGTGAAGGGCTGGCATCTCTGTGAAATCTAGGGCGTACACCGCAATTAGAATACTGATATCCAATACATGTAAGAAAATAATACACCGTCAAGTAAGAACCATCGAACTGTTAAAGTATTCCGAATTGTTGGTGGGCCTTTGAGGACTACAGAGCCACCGGTGAACTTCACGTGGAGTTTGGTACAAGTATACATCATAACCACGATGTCTAGAATGGAGGCGAAGAACCTGCGCTCCGCCTTACGAGCGGCGGCCGAATTACATCCAGATACAGAAAATACCTCTGCGGATGCAACGTACGACAAGTTCTAAAATCAAGAGGAATAAAGACAATATTTATCCCCCAACAACTACTTTCATCTCTTGTCCGATCAATCAAAGACAACATTCCAAATAAACAACACGGAGTTTATAAAATTCCTTAAGCAGAATGCCCCCGATCCTATATAGGCCAAAGAAATTGTAAAATCCAGAATAAGATTCATGAACATTCATTTCTGTTCGCAATTCCGACTCAATTTCAGCTATAGGTCAACACCACCTTCATACAGGTTACAACATTTATGTTGAAAACTCATGAACCATAGCCCCCATCCGCTTCTATAAACCAAGAATTATCCGAAAAGCCATAGAAATTGAAAAAATCCCAAATTATCTCAATAAAAAATATTTGATAATAATATATTTTATGTTACTTTACCCCAAAGAAATATTGAAGAAAGTATTTTTAAATTTGTAAAAGAATATATAGATCCCAAAAAGATTTATGCGTTGTACTTTAAAGAAAATATTTTACCAGAAACATTTGTAGTAACAGTTTAGAATTATTTTAAAAATTCCGCTTTTAAATTTGTACATTCCACAAAATTTTTAACTGACATAATAGATACTCAGGAACAGAAAGAAAAATTAGAGTATTATCACAAACACAAAAAAGGACATCGCGGTATAAATGAAGTAAAAATGTCCTTAGGATCACGTTACTATTGGCCAAAAATGGCAGAAGATATCAAACGATTTATAAATAATTGTGAAACTTGTCTTAAAAATAAATACGATAGAAATCCTCCAATTATAAGATTTAGTCTAACTCCCACTGTATCAAAACCCTTTGAACATGTTCATGTAGATGTCTTTAAAATTTCTAACCAATCATATTTAACGATTATAGATTCATTTTCGAGATATGCCCAAGCATATCCTTTACTTATTGTCAATGGCACCTCCGTAGTGGAAAATTTACTTCTCTTCGTAAGCCACCACGGTTTACCTTATAAAATTACTGCCGACTGTGGCACAGAATTCAAAAATAATGACCTTAAAGATTTTTGTAAACTTCACCATATAGAACTACATTTCACAACTTCTAAAAATAGTAATTCCAACTCCCCCGTAGAAAGGTTTCATTCTACACTAATAGAATGCTTTCGCTGTCTTAGAGAAGAAAATAAAGAATTAACCCCTAACCAATTAATAAAACATGCTATTCTAAGCTATAATAATTCAATTAATTCCATCACTAAGTTTACCCCATTTGAAATAATAAAAGGACACATTAATAGCCCAGATCCTTTCGACTTGGACGATAACCTTATTTTATCATACTATGTACAAAACCATAAAAAAGCAAGTAAACAGTTATACGAAATAATAAAAAGTAGAAACGAAGAAACAAAAGAAAAAATAATTAACAAATTAAATGAAAATCGAAATGACCCTCCAGATTTCTCTAACCAGGACGTTGCATACGTCAAAACAAAATTGCGCGATAAAAAGGCACCAAAATTTAAAAAGACTGAAGTAGACCAAAATTCAGGCCTTATCTTACAAACTAATAAAGGAAATTACCATAAAAATATAATCAGAAAACCCAAAGTAAAACAAAAAATATCTTTTCAGGAAAATGAAAATCCGGACAATTAGGACATTAGGACCCTGTAAAATTATTTACACTAAGCATACCTTTATACACTATCTAGATTTAAGAGAAGTAACTAAACAGATAACTAGTTTAACTAACCATTTTTATAGCCTTAAGAATAGTCTAATAGTAAGTAACGCTTCTAACCCTATATCTTTTCATAACTTAGCTAAACAAATGACAAAAAGAACCGAATTCGTAATAAAAATTCTCGAAAGAAAATTTGAAAATTTACATCCACATATTCGCTCTAAAAGAGGTTTAATAGATGAAATAGGCAAAATTAATAAATGGGCTTTTGGAACTTTAGATGCTGACGATGGAGAACGATACGATAAAGCAATTAGTATTTTACAATTAAATCAGAAAAATGTAATTCATGAACTTAACTTCAGTCAACTTTGTACAAAAAGCTTGTTAATCATTATAATCAATCTTTATCAACCTTGTGGCAAAATCAACAAAAATTGCAAGACAATATAGAAAAATTTAAATATTTATTAGAAACCAAAATAATCACTTTGGTTTGGATAATTACATAACTTATCAAAGTATTCTTTACCAGATTAATCTTGATTGCCAAAATTTAATAACATTTATTGACAATATTGAAAATTCGATCGTTTTCTCTAAATTAAATACTCTACATAATTCAATAATATCTTCCCAACAAATCTCAGAAATGATGTCATATTTATCACATATATACAAAGAAGAACAAATCGCAAAATTTAACAATATGCTAACATACTATCTGTTTCTCAGTACCCAAGTAACCTTTTACGAATCCAAGCTTATATTCGCTATCCATGTTCCTATATTCAAATCAGAAAATTACGATTTTTTTCCATGTTTACCCCGTAATACAAAATCATCAAACATATATTCCTTTATATCCCTACTTGGCAAAAGGAGAAAAATCACTATCGATAAAAGAAGAATGTCCCATCCTCGAAACCAGTTACTACTGCCAACAGGACTACACCCAAATAGATACCTGCACCTATAAATTAATTGATGGACGTAACCCAGAGAAATGCTACGCCACTGAAATAAATCTACAAGAACCCATTATCGAGCACGTCATGGAGAACCAGATCTTAATAATCCCATCCAGTACTGTCAAATTAATCTCAAAATGTGAGTCCAATTCGTTTTTGGAAATAAAAGATCCTTCGTTAATAGAAATCCCGCCAAAATGTGAAATAGAAGTTGGAACCTTAAAATTTTCAAACAATCCACGAATCCAATCTGGAAAAATCATAATATTACCAAAACTAGAAAATTTCTCGACTGAAAAGGTAAATTATCAAGTAACCAATTTGAGCAAAATCGATATGGAAGGACTATACGAAATTAACAGAATTACCAGAAATCTTTCACCAGTAGAAGAAATTGGCTTTCCAATTACACCCATTATCAGCACCGATTCAGTCATCTTATCTATATTAATACTAATCGTTATAATTTACATCATCACCAGATACCGAAAGTATTGCAAAAATAAGAAGGTTCCTGACGAAATTCCATTGGAAGAAAGATGTTCCCAAAAATTGGAATCCAAAAATACCTCCGTTATTTTTTCCTCTTAAGGACGGAGGAGTTACATGGTACGAAAGTCCGGACCTGGCAGAATCGCAACCAACACCTGCAGCTTACTCTGCAGTTTACCCCAGAAGTCATATTGTTTCTTTGTTATTTGCATTGTAAAAATTATTATTATTCTTGGTCTTGTTCAGTTTAGATGTATTAAAATTGTAGCTTAGAAATTAAAATATTTTTAAAAACAAATTTCATTTTTTGAAATTTAAAATTTAAAACTATTTAAGTTAGAAATAAAAAAATAATAATAATAACGGAGGAGGAACTGATGCAATTAAACTGATGTAAGTAAATAAATTTCTAAATTTGTGATTTTGACAAAATTTATTTTTTAAGCTTTTGATGAAGATTATTCAGAGAGGGAAACATCAGACAGTGAAACTGAAGACAATGTCGAAGAGGAATTGTAAAATGCTTTGGAAAATAACATTGAGAATAATACTGTTGAAGAAAATACTGAGTTACATTCCAGGATCAATCACGATACATGGATAGAAACTAGTGAAGGTATGACTATCATGTTTCACTAATTGACATATTTAAAAGTACTCTCTGTTAGTAGTGGACAACGTTCAAGAATTTCTGCGTGGAATCCGCTGACTGTATCAGAATTACTTATTTTTATAGCATTAACTCTACACACGGTAACCATAAAATTGCCTCGTATAAACGACTACTGGAAAAAGCATAGGCTATTTTCAAATCGTTTTCCTAGGTATATGAGTAGAGACTGATATTTTTTAATCATGAAGTGTTTACATTTTTGTGAAAATGTACCAGCTACTGAGCTACCTCCTGCAGATCGTCTGTATAAAGTACGAACTTTGATGAACCATTTTAATATGAAAATGCAGCCATTATATTATCCTGTCAAGCATTTCTCTTTTGACGAGTCAATGGTACTCTGGAAAGGAAAACTTGCTTTTAAACAATATCTTCCAAAAAAAAGCATAGATATGGTGTAAAACTCTATATGTTAACGGAGACAGATGGAACTGTATTGGATTTTACTATATATGCCGGTGCAAACGATACTTTAAGTGGTAAAAATCATACAGAAAAAGTTGTGCTGGAAAACTTTTTAAATAGTGGGCATTCCCTATACATGGATAATTATTATAATAGTGTTACCCTAGCCAAAGAGTAGTTAAATTAAAATACCTTCTGTACAGGAAAAATTCGTAAGGATAGGATCGGTAATCCATCTGAAGTCACAAAAGCAAACTTCACAAACAAAAAAGGAGAATCCAAGGGTATGTATTGCAAAAAAGTTTTAGTAGATAAATGAAAAGATAAGAGGGATGTGGTGTTTATTTCAACCGAATACGAGAATATAATAAAAACTACAACAAACAGAAGGGGAAATGAAGTAGAAAAACCTTTGCCTGTACTTATGTATAACAGACATATGGGAGGAATAGATCACAGAGATCAGATGTGTGCTTATTATACAATTTGTGATTTAGCATCACAAAAGCCATGTGAGGAAATGAAACATATGGTTTTGTTGACAATTAGATATCTAGGTATAGACATATTGGAAATGTCATATAACAAAAAAAGATCGTATAGACTTTAATTTAGTTTAGTAAGATAGTTTAGTGGAATAATAATAATTATTAAAATAATAAACTATTGTAAAAAATATAATTAATTTTCTACAAATATTTTGTAAAGTCAAAACCTCACTGTTAGTTTGTAGCATGCAGAAAATTTCTTAAAGTATATTTTATAGTATAAAATTTTCTAGTAAGCTCTTGGGCTATATATAAAATTTGGTGTTCTTGTTTACACTCGCAATTCCCCAAGAACGAATTTATAATTATATTTGGTTTACATTTGCACCTGTTAGTTTTGAGCTGGAAGTGATACAAGGTCAAAAACGTTAGTACAGAATTTCGGGTTTCCCGACCCTATTGATACGTGGTGATGCGAGGGGTGTATACTAGTTCGCTCCCGCGGTCAGATTTTAATACCCCACAGAAAAGAGGCATAGATAAAATCGTTCCGGCCATATAGCTAGCCACATTAGCTTTGATGTGTTTTCCCTATTTACAAGAGTCCCCCTAGAAGACGTTCTAAATTTAATTAAGGGACTAGTTTCCAAGGATATGGTGGAATTATACCGTATTTGCCTCACTACCACCTACTTTTCATGGGAAGATCAGACTTATGAACAGATGGATGGAGTAGCAGTGGGAAGCCCACTAAGCCCGGTCGTAGCGAACCTTTTCATGGAGTATTAAGAAGAGGTAATGGAGTAGATAAGCGGTGGTTTAGATACGGTGATGACACTTTTGTGATTTGGGGTCACGGAGTAGAAAAACTTAACGATTTCCTGGCTTATATAAATACACTACATCCAAATATTCAATTTACGATGGAAACAGAAAAAGATCAACAACTAGCGGTCCTGGATGTATTAGTTAATCGAGGAAGGTTACTTAGGACATAAAGTGTATCGAAAACCTACATAGACGGACAGATACCTAAACAGGAACTCAAACCATCATCCAAGCCAAAAACAGGGCATCATCAAAACTCTGGCGGAGAGGGCGAAAAGAATTTGTGAACCACAACATCTCCAAAGTGAACTTCTTTATATTGAAAAAGCGCTCACCTCTAGTGGTTATACCAGAAGAGAAATACACAAGGAGATGAACAACGTCTCTAGAAGAAAGGACGAAGAAACAGAATGTAAAGGCAAAGCGTTCTTGCCCTATATATCGGGGGTAACAGACAGAATTGGGCGAATACTTAAGAAAGCCAACGTTAAGACCATTTTCAAGCCCACAAGGGAAATCAAGGATTGCTTAAGATCGGTGAAACACAAACGTGACCCATTAGCAACGGCCGGAGTATACCGAATACCATGCACATGTGGAACGGTATATGTGGGAACCACAAAAAGACACACAAACACAAGAATAAACGAACATAAAAGCCATTGTCGTTTAGGACATATCGACAAATCTGCCGTTGCCGAACACGCTTTGGGAAGCGGAGAACATCGGATACTATTTGAAGAAACGCAGATGCTGGACAAAACTTCACAGTACTACCCACGGTTGTATCGGGAAGCGGTGGAAATATATAAGCACCAAATAATTTTAATCGGATAGAAGAAGGACTGAAAATTAACAAGACATGGATACCAATATTAAAATCCACAAACGCCCTTCCCGCCAAACACGAAGAAAGAAAAGCTTCTACAAACAACGGCACGCCCCCTCAAGCCGAAACCAGTGGAGGGGAGGCGAGTGGGAAATATAAATATTGCCTTCGTAGTACAACACAGCGTCAGTTTATGCTTACAAGCGAAGCATTAACTCCAGAAGATGCCAACCCCTAGTGTTGGCGAAACGTCGAGAACTAATCTCAGAAGACAACGGCCTAACAGCCCGAAAAAACAGGTTACCAAACTACCATCATTGTTGAAAAAAGAATGAGTCTTTTTTAAACAATGCTACTATATAACACTACTTCTTACTTAAAAAAATATTAAAATTATAACGATAATATTGTACCGTTTTTAAATAAAACGAGCGGTTCGAATTTATATAAATATATTTATTTATAACTTTACAGTTCGGTACTTCGTACGTAAATAACTTCGTTTTTCAATACCATTTATACCAGCGGACAACTACCTAATGGTTGGTCTAACTCACTGTTTATAGCTCTACCTAAGAAGACAACAGCAAAAACCTGTGCTGATTATAGAACCATCAGTTTGTTAAACCACTTATTGAAAATTTTTCTGAAGGTAATACATGGTCGTATCTACAATAAATGTGAGAAATACCTGAATGACACTCAGTTTGGTTTCCGTAACGGATTTGGAACGAGAGAGGCACTGTTTGGAATGAACGTACTTGCTCAAAGATGTCGTGATATATCTGTAGACATATACTGTTGTTTTATTGACTTTCAAAAGGCATTTGATCGTGTTAAGCACTCTATATTGATCGAAGCTCTAAAAGACATTGGCTTGGACGGCAGAGATGTTCGAATAATTGCAAATTTATATTGGAATCAAACAACATCAGTTTTAGTAGATGGTGTGGAATCACAAGCTCTCAATATTAAAAGAGAAGTACGGCAGGGATGCCTCTTGTCACCCCTGCTTTTTAACGTTTACTCCGAAAGAATTTTCAGAAAAGCACTTTCTGAAAAACAAGAAGGAATACTTGTGAACGGCGAAGTCATCAATAATTTGCGATATGCGGACGATACAGTACTCCTAGCTTCTAGTCAAGAAGATCTGCAAACACTACTTGATAGTGTCGTTGAGAGTTGTAGGGAGGCAGGTCTGGATCTTAACATAAGGAAAACCAAAATACTCGTAATAAGTAAACAACAGAATATAAAACCGTCTATATATGTAAATAATACCAAACTTGAGCAAGTTGATAAAATCGTCTACCTTGGACAGCAATTAAATTGTAATGCAGAAAATCACGGCGAAATTAGATCCAGAATAGAGCAGGCTAGAGCTGCTTTTAGAAGGATGTCCAAGGTGTTATGTAACAGAGACCTAAAATTGGCATTAAGGATCCGCCTACTTCGCTGCTACGTGTTCTCGGTCTTACTTTATGCTGTCGAGTCCTGGACTGTGAATAAAATCGATCTAAATCGCCTTGAGGCTTTCGAAATGTGGTGCTATCGAAGAATTTTAAAAGTTTCCTGGGTGGAGAAGATTCGTAACTCCACAGTACTAGAACGTCTCAGCAAGACTACTGAGATCATAAAAAGCATCAAGCAGAGAAAGCTGGAATATTTCGGACATGTAATGAGAGGTCCCAAATATAGATTGCTACAAAATATCATGCAAGGAAAAATAGCAGGCAAACGCAGTCCAGGACGAAGAAGAACCTCATGGTTGAAGAACTTGCGAGATTGGTATGGTGTAGATACAAGCATGCTATTTAGGGTGGCAGTGAATAAAATTAAAATAGCTATGATGGTAACCAACGTTCTGAAAGGACATGGTACATGAAGAAGAAGAAGTTCGGTACTATCTTATCAACTAAACTTAACTCCTGATTTCGTTACATATATATACCAAAGTTACTATGTTCTAGAAAGTTCCCACCTCTAATCCTAATTCAGTCAAATACGTGACGGATTGTTATCTTGCGGTCGAGGGATCTATCGATGGTTCTCGATGTCTGAGATGCTTCGAGATGCAACCGTTAGGCGGGCCACGCTGAATGCATGTTCGTAACACTGCTCCCCTCTTAGATCTGAGCGTCCCGATCAGCAACTCTATATGGAGGCTCAGTATGGCGGAATCTACAGGACTCTCCAACGCTGCATAAACCCCTCAGAAAGAAATAACAGTCTACTGATTTTGAAGGACACGATCTCTTTGGGTTAATGCAACACACAGTAATTCGTACGCCGGTTTCTCGAAAGATCACTTCAAGCATGCTTCTGGCAATCTTCCAGTCCAGATTATCTAGTGCATGGCCTATCTTGGGTAACGCCAAATTCTTGATGTAATTGCAAACAATTTTCTTCAAATTAGTTAGAGCACGCCATATATCCTTGTAGCTTGCCCGGTCTGTATACGACTTTCTGGTCACCATATACAGCAAAGATCGAGAACCATCTTCTAATCTCAGTACTCCTCCAACTTTAGGCTGCTGGTTTTTTAACTCGTCCAAACGACCGAACTTCTTTTAAAATACAGATGAGATTCCTTTAGTCATCTCAAGATCTTGGGCAACACAGTGGGCTAGAGAGACGTTATGTGAAACACTAAAAAGATCCTGCTGAACTTCTGTCGTCACGCCGAATCTAGCACTCTTTCTTTCTGCGTAATTTGACATAAACTCATTAAATCTTGGTCGCCGATCATCTTTGATCTCATGTTGAAGGGTTCGGACTTCTTCAGTTTCATTTGAGCCAGCATAAGGTGCAAGACGATTTATGTGAACTACTTTTGGTTTACCTTTCGGCAACTTTTTAATTCAGTATATTACGTCATTTATTATCTTTTTAATTTCATACGGACCCTCCCATTGTCTTTGCAGTTTAGGAGACAAGCCACGACGACGTTGTGGATTATAAAGCCAAACAAGATCACCTACTTCATAGCTTTCATTCTTGCATCGAGAAACATATTGATCTTTCATTCTGTCACTGGCTAACTAGATGTGTTGTCGGGCAAGTTTATGAATGCTGTTCATTCTTAACTTTAGGCGGTCGACATAATCTTCGCTTGCAACATGTTCTTCAGAAGGTCTGCAGCCAGACTCTAGGTCGCAGGGCAAACGAACTTCACGACCTAACATCAGGCAGGTTGGAGTCTGGCCTGTAGTTTCATTCACGGCCGAGCGGTAGGCCATTAGGAATAAATGAATGTGCTGGTCCCAATCTCTTTGATGTTCTGATACAACTTTGGACAGGTGTTTACCCATCGTTCGGTTCATTCTCTCGACCATTCCATCTGATTGAGGATGCAGGGGTGTCGTTCTGGTCTTATTGACACCAATCAATTTACAAACGTTTTGGAAAAGGTTTGACTCGAAGTTTTGCCCTTGGTCGGACTGGATCTCCAAGGGAACACCAAATCGGCTAAAGAATTCTTTAACAAGTACCTCTGCAACGGTAGCAGCTTCTTGATTTGGTAGCGCATAGGCCTCAGTCCATTTCGTAAAATAATCCATGCCTACCAGGATATATTTATTTCCATCATTTGTCTCTGGAAGTGGACCTGCAATGTCGATTTCTACTCTTTCCATAGGACTACCAACATTGTACTGTTTCATGGGTGCCCTCTTTTTACCAACTGGACCATTACTGATTGCACACAGTTCACATTTCCGGCACCATCTTCTTACATCATCTTTACAGTTCACCCAATAGAACCGTTCTCGAACCTTTTGCAGAGTCTTCGTAATACCAAAGTGTCCACCTGATGCACCGTCATGCAACTGACGTAATACTTCTGACTAAGGTATATGGACCAAGAGGACTTTCCATCAAATGGTGGCAATTTGAATCTCATATGATGTGTCGTTTCGTCTCTCGGTGATTCTTCTTTCACTACCGGATCTAAAGGTACCGTATTAATTGGTGGTAGCATTTTCGTGTTAGTTATCATGTCTCTAACTCTTTGATCTTTTCTTCTACTTTATCGAATGTTTTAGAGACTTCTTCAAACTTCTCACTGTTCTGAATACATACTTCGTCGAATCTTCTATTTAGTATATTCATATTTTCGAATTTCTCGTCGTTTTGTCTAGCTGTTTCTTTAATAATTTTCTTCAATCATTTGAGAGACGTTTTCAAATTTCTTATCATTTTTTCTGGAACTCTCTTCGATCTTCATTAAAACTGCTTCTTCTGCTGATTGAAAATGGAATGTCTCTGGGTCATCCCCATTATTGTTAAGAACATTCTTTAGTCGTTCTTGGAGGATCTTCTTGGACCCGCTGCAGTCTTCATCGCGTTCTTCTAGTTGCTCATGCAACTGTTTTACTGAAAGTTGTACTAGCAGCATCTTTGGTCAGGCACACACGTACTTTTTAAATGTTCTTTCGTACAACGATCACTACCGAACTACGCGGATTTTCCCGACGAACAATACTTTTCAAAAGTTCAAAAGTCTTTTCTTTTTTAAAGTCACTGCTGAATTTATTTTTTTAATAAATCAATTGTCCTCACACTGCGACACCAACTGTACCGTTTTTAAATAAAACGAGCGGTTCGAATTTATATAAATATATTTATTTATAACTTTACAGTTCGGTACTATCTTATCAACTAAACTTAACTCCTAATTTCGTTACATATATATACCAAAGTTACTATGTTCTAGAAAGTTCCCACCTCTAATTCTAATTCAGTCAAATACGTGACGGATTGTTCTCTTGCGGTCGAGGGATCTATCGATGGTTCTCGATGCCTGAGATGCTTCGAGATGCAACCGTTAGGCGGGCCACGCTGAATGCATGTTCGTAACAATATCATTAACGTATTATGATATTAGAGCTCATATTCCCTTGTTCAATATTAGATTTGGTTTTCCCGTATTAGAAATTGCAATTGATATATTTCTCTGAAAAGATTGGTAGGTAATTAGTAGTCTACCTGAAATTTTATGATAAGAAATAGGTTTGGTGTGAATCTTAACATTATTACTTTAGTTCCAGTTTGAATGTCGTTATACTTAGTTCATGATGGAGAAATCTGAAGTAAGTGAAATGCTTGCTAATAATATCAAACGTTGGCAGTGTGTAGAAAGAAGTTGCAAAGCATTTGTTAAAACTTTAAATATTTGTAACAGTGTAGTCCAATGCAGTCATATTCATACCCATGAAAGTTTATCAAAAACAGTGGGAAACTGGCAAAAATTAAGTAATAGTGTTAAGCGGAAGGCAATGGATGATTTGTGTGAAAAACCATTGAAGTTGATACACAGCGAAACTAAACAAACATGCACTAAAAGTCTTACTGTGGAAGATGTACATTTGATTAGAAAAAATATTTATAATGGCAGAAAACAAGTTATTCCCAAAATTCCGAAGTGCGCGCAGGAAGTACATGACTCTTTAAACTCCGTCGAGGTGACAATCAACCAAAAAGAACCGGTAAAAAAATTTGTTGCTTTTTCTTGTGTATCTACTTAACATTTTTAAGTAAATTAGAAACAATTTATGTTGATGGAATTTTTAAATACTGCACTAAATTTTTTATCAACTATTTACAGTTTACGGATTCGAAAATGGACACTTGTGCCGTTGGCATTCTTTTTGTTTTCAAATAAGTTAACAAACTCATATGTGACTACCTTAAATTGTTTAAAGACGGAGTGTCAAACTTAAATTTTAGTCCCATGGTTGTGTACGCCGATTTTGAAAAAGCGATCCATGCAGCTGTAAGTGAAGTGTTTCCATCTGCGAAAATAAAAGGATGTAGGTTTCATTTCGGACTCTCATGGTGGAGACAAATTCAAAAAGTTGGTCTGGCTACTGAGTATTCAAACGACAATAAAGTCTCTTAATATTGTTCTGAAGCTATTTTCTTGTGGCATTGTAAATTAATTACTATTAAACTGGGAATAAGCCACAATTAAAGATAAAAATACGTTTATTGACGTTTCAATTTCCACTTCGGAAATCGTTCTCAAAATACAAAATAAAAACTTTGTAGTTTGAGAACGATTTCCGAGTGGAATTGAACGTCAATAACGATTTTATCTTAATTGTGGCTATTCCCAGTTAATAGTAATTGACAATAAAGTCGGACAATACCTTAGATATATGTTTGGTCTACCTTTCCTAGATCCACTAGAAGTAGGTTCGTGTTTTGCTTTAGACTTTAGTGAAATATTACCAGCACAACACCAAGCCGTACAACAATTTGCTGACTACTTGGTGGACAACTATATTTCTGAAGAGGCAGGCTCTTGAGATGTGGGCGGAAAACAGTTCATCACTTGAGCGTACAACCAATGCCTGTGAAAATTTCCATTCTAAATGTAATTCGTTGTTTTACAATACGCACCTTAATATATTTCAATTTTTTGAAGTTTAAAAGATATTCAAATTAACACTTACATACGAAATTCTGTGAAACCAAAAAAGTGTACCGAAAAATATTTCTCATCATCATCATTGGTGCTACAGCCCTATAAAAGAGCCTCGACCTTCCAAGTCTATTACGCCAGTCAGTTCTATCCATTGCCAACTGTTGCCAGTTTGCTGCGCCTATTTTTCTACCATCCTCATCTACACCATCCCTCCATCTGAGTTTTGGCCTACCCCTACTTCTACTTCCCACAGGTTGTGACATAAGGATTCTTCTAGGAGGGTTGTTCTGCTGTGATCTTGCCAGATGTCCTGCCCATCTTAGTCTTCGTATTTTTATAAGAGATACTACGTCTTTACCACCAAATATATATTTATATCTGTGATATATCTCGTAGTTGTACCTCCTTCTCCAAACACCATTTTCACAGATGCCACCGAATATTCTTCTCAGGATCCTTCGTTCAAATATAAGCAGGAGGTTTTCATCTGCCTTGGAAATGGTCCATGTCTCCGATCCATATGTCAACACTGGTTGTATAAGGGTTTGTATATGGTTATTTTGTTTTTGGCTTAAGTTTCTGCTTCTCATATGTCTACTCAATCCAAAATAGCATTTGTTTGCTAGGATTATTCTTCGCTTGATTTCTTCCGTCATGACGTTCTCCTTGGTGATCAGGGAGCCTAAGTATGTGAATTTGTCCACCACTTCAAAGGTAGAGTTATCAACAGTGAATTGGTGGCCGATGTTTCTGGCTCTATTGTTGGGTGTTGATGCCATTATCTTAGTTTTCTCCTCATTTACTTGCAGGCCCATATTTTTTGAGGCATTTGACAAGGTGGTATACATTTCTTCTAGTTTGCGTGTTGTGCGGGCAACTAGGTCAACATCATCTGCATATGGCAAAATTTGGGATGATTTATTAAAAATGTTTCCTCTGTTGTGTATTTGGGCATCCCTCTCCGCCTTTTAGAGCTATATTCAAAAGGAGACACGCCAGCGTATCTTTCTGTCGCAGCCCAACATGCGTTTCAAATGCCTATGAATGTTCGCCCTGTATTTCGACCTGTCAAACAGCTTTGCGCATTGTAGCCTTAACCAATCTTATCAGTTTATCGGGGATGTGGAATTCATCCATAGCTTCATACAATTTATTTCTTCGGACACTATTGTCAATATTGAATTCATTGGTTTTTTCCAGTGTTTGCCTTTGCACAAAGATCTGGTCTGTTGTTGATCGACCAGGCCTAAAACCACTTTGATATTCGCCAAGAAGCTCCTCTGAATATGCACTCAGGCGACTATATAAAATACTCGAAAATATTTTGTATGCTGTATTAAGGAGGGTTATTCTCCTATAGTTTCTCCATTACAATTGATCACCCTTTTTGTGTAGCGGGCAAACGATCCCAATACACCACTCTTCCGGGATTTGTTCCTCACTCCAGGCTCTCAGTATGATATATATATATATATATATATATATATATATATATATATATATATATATACAGGGTGAGTCATCACTAACGAGACGGTAGATTACAGCGAAACGGCAAGATTTTTAAAAAAATTTAAATTTATAATTTAAAGGTTGATAAGGGGCTACATTTTAAAATTATTTTAAAATATACAGGGCCTCGCAATAAAGTGTGGCGTAACAAAGTTATATTTTTTTCTTATGGGACACCCTAGACTTTATTCCCTTTTTTAATTGTCTGCAAAAAATAAGGTATAATTTCATTTCATAAGACTTTCCTATACGTATGTACAGAGTATTCTGAGTTTTGTGGAATATTCTTAAAATATAAAGCTTTAAACAAAGACTCATTCCTAACTTATTTAAGAAATTCCAATAAAAATTTTTATACCTCTAAATAGTTGCATATCGGTTGAATGTATTTCTTGATTAATAATTAAACATTTATTTACAGGGTGTTCAAAATTTGCAGTTTAACTATTGGATTATTCAATGTGTAATATAAGGCTTATTTTAAATAGAACACCCTGTATATTAATGAATTATATTAAAAAAAATTTCCACATTCTAATGGTATATGAATGTCATATAACTAGGAGTGATAGATTTTCCGTAATTTAAAATTTTCGATTTCACAATATTTATAGTTGTTACTCTAGATTTTTAAACCAATCATTTTGACATACCTGTTATAAATAAAACAATGTAGTTGTAAACAAATGTGTATACTTTATACTTTTACTTGCTTATACACAACCAATCAGAAAGAATTTTAATAAAACAAATAATACAAAATAAACCACAACTTACTACATTATATATAATAAAAAAAAATTTTAAAGGAGACTCATTCTCGACTTATTTAAGCAATTATAACAAATTTTCAACAAAAATTATTGATTATTAAATATTTATTTACAGGGTGTTAAAAACTAATCTCAATTTTGGATTATTCAATATCTAATATGAGACTTAATCTGATATTAATTAATCGCAATACTAAAAGTTTCCTCTTTTGAATGGTATTCAGATATCCTATACTAGAACTAGACTAACTCCTATACTGTACTAGAAAAACACCAAAAATAAAATAAATATTTACCTGTACATAAATTACACCTCTATGTATAATATGTTGCATACCATTAAGACAGGTTTAAAAAGTATAGTCACCTAAGAAGGGCCTCTAGTATTTCTTGAAAAGAACGATAACATCAATTACACCTAATTACATATTAATTACAGTGTTTTTACTTTCCATTCTCTGTATGAGTTAATATACACCAGTAAAACATGCCATCAACCAAGTTTTACTATTTTTACAATAAATTTTAAAAATTTTATAATGTATTATGTCCATAATTGTATATTTTAATGTGTGGTATAAATGTAGAGTGTCAATGCTTATAAAAATAATCTCAACGACTAGTAAGTTACACTGAAAAATTGTGATATTTTTTAAATATTTACATAATTGTCATTTACAGTGTCTTGAAAAAGGAATAAAACCATTCCGAAAGCTCGACAAAAAGTCAAAAGAGTGTTTTTTTAAGATCACGGCCAATATTCTGACTGCAACCCTAATAAACTGTGTTGTTTGTTTATATCGACAGTCACTAATATCCAGTATTTCTTATTATATATATATATATATATATATATATATATATATATATATATATATATATATACATTTCGACATTTCTAAAATTTCACGGTAAGGTAAATGTTTTTTATTAGATAATATATGGTAGCTAATTATTATTTTTTATTCTCTTTCAGCCCTGAAGAAGCCAAATTCTCTTTGGCGAAAACGTTAGGTGAAATAATTGATACACATTAGAGTTTTTTTGCAGATTTCCCCAATATTTAAGAGTTTACTATTTAACTTATATGCAAAGATTAAATTTCTTTTCTTTTCTATATACAGATTGAACCAAATTAAAACGGAACATATAATTTAATACATGTCTGTTTGAACTGCATTTAAAATAGTGGACCAATATAAAACTTGGACAAAAATAAATCCATACCTGGGTATAGACATTGTATAAAATATCGTTCAACTATCTGTCTCGCAACAAAGTTGTTTGCGTAAGACGGGTTTGTCTAAGGAGGCGATAATAGTTCAGGAATTGAAGCTCGAAAAAAGTTAAAACCTCGCAATTTTTTCGTCCTGCATGTATCCAGTTGAAATTTTAGCAGAAGGTAGGTAATAGCCCAAGGATCAAAATCTATATCGAACCGAAGTGCGCTGAAGGGTTTTAGGGGTGAAAACTACCCCTAATTGTCCAAAATTATAAAATAACATATTAAACCTGAATATGGGTAAGATTTGGTTTGAATTAATTAAATAATGATTATTTTATACTTTTGAATAGAGTTCCATCATATTTCAACCCTTAAAAAGCAACCCTTGTTAGAGATTAATGTAAAAAATTACTAATTCTAAAAAAATGATTTCGCCTTGTATCGATTTGGATAAAAATTTGGATTTAAGCTCAATTCACCCGCTGCTTTATAGTTTATGTCATGTCAACGAACCCTGATTGTTCTTAGGGGTGAAAACTACCCCTAATTGTCAAAAATTATAAAATAACATATTAAACCTGAATATGGGTAAAATTTGGTTTGAATTAATTAAATAATGATAGTTTCGTGCTTTTCAATAAAGTTCCATCATATTTCAACCCTTAAAAAGCTACCCTCATTAGAGATTAAAATAAAAAATTAGTAATGCGAAGAAAATGATTTCACCTTGAAACGACTTGCATAAAAATTTTTAATTAAGCTCAACTCACCCTCTGCTTATGTCATGCCGATGAACCCTGATTGTTCTTAGGGGTGAAAACTACCCCTAATTTTCAAAAATTGTAAAATAATATTACAAATCCTAAGATGAGTGAAATTTGGTTTGAATTAGTTAAATAGTGAGTTTTTTATACTTTAAAATAAAAATTCATACATTTTCAACCCTTAAAAATCAATTGTTATGAGTGCTATAGGTGAAAACAATTTTTTGCCAAAATTTTGCAACTTTTCAACTTTTGAAAATCACCCTTTACAACATTGAAGTTTTTATAAACTAATTTATAAGATATAAATTGAAAAAAGTAGAATTAAATACAAAAAAAATTATCAACGTAAAAAGGCACCATATATTCTTATACATTTACATAAATAGTTGAAAATATTTACATTTATAGGTAAAACAATTATAATATTAATTTTATTCGTCATCAATTACATCTTCATCGTGATCTATGTCATCATCATCTTCCTCAATTATTGGTGGACTGTTATTGCACCCTTCACCTGAGCACCCAGAACAAGTAGAGTTACAGTATAAACCAACTTTTCTGCACCCATATGAAACGCCGCATCCTTTTTTGCATTGGCAAAAAATAATTTTCAAAAATTTATCGGGTGCAGGTTGTTTGTTCATGCGTACGGGTAATAACAAACCATCTTTGGAAAACCATCCCCAATCTGTTGCTCTGATATTTTCATTGCCAAGCCATAGACATATGAGCAGATGTTTTATTCTGTTGTATGGGATTTCAAAATAAGAACGCTTAAAATTTCGAATGTATAACGCCCCACTAGCTAATATACCGGTTTTGTAGATTATTATGCTCCGAAATGTACTGTACTATACTAATGGAATTTTCCGGAAAAAAATTAACTGGTTTTTTTAACGTATTTCCTTTAATTTTTAACGATAGATGTTTCTTCAAAAACGATTTGTAGAGGTTTTTAATAGCTACAAGGATCTGTGAATTAAATCTTTTTGGAACCCTTGGTTTTTAAATGGGGTGAGTTTAAAGGGCTCGAAAAAGATGGTGCTTGATCGTAAATCGATGCTTTAAACGGCTATATCTCGCCAAATATTCATTGTACAACAAATCTAAATAAAGGATAATTTTAGTCATTAAAAAAGCTACAATTTGGTAATTTTGATTTTTTTCATATATTCAGTATTTTCGGGCATATTTAAAAAAAGAGGGGTAAAAAATATAAAATTGTAAATCGTTTCTCGCTTTAAGCTGTACTTTTTCTAAAACTAAGCATTTTAAATGGGTCAAACTTCTTGGACGTATTAACAATACATCTACAAAGGGAATTGCAGAAGGGTGAAGATCGATTTTAATTATGGGGGTGGTTAGGGTGTTGTTTTCCTCGATTTTTTCGTAAAAAATGAGGTATTGACCTTATTTTTTTATGATAGGTCTATTTATGCTCTTTAAAAAAGGTTTTGTGATTTTTCTTCCAAAAATGCATCATTTTCCCGATATTTGACTTTGAATCTTTCAAATTTGGCATTTGAAGAAAACCGCTGAACCTTGATATTGTATTTGTAATTGTATTTGTCTTTTTAAAAGCTACAAATTTGTTCTCTACAATTTTTTTGATAAAATGCACCATTTTCGAGTTATTCGCGAAAAATCGATTAAAAACGTGGATTTTTTCGTCTAAAAGTTGTTACTTTCAATCGCGAATAACTTGAAAAATATCATTTTATAAAAAAATGTATAGCACATTTTTTGTTTAGAATCACTTTTCTAATCGAAACCTGTAGTTAAAACGTAAAAAAAAATTTCACCCCGGAGATGGGGTGGCAACCACCCCCTAGGCTTTGGCGCACTTTGGTTCGATATAGATTTTGATCCTTAGGCTATTACCTACCTTCTGTTAAATTTCAAGTCAATCCACGCCGCACGAAAAAATTGCGAGGTGAAATGCTACATTTCCTGGACTATAACTGGTTTGACAGCATAATCGTAGATTTATGTGTAGCTTTCAATTTTTATGAGTTCAGAATCCAGCAGCCCGCTGAAGTATGGGATTTTTTATAATATAATTATTTGACAATCTTTTGTTGGCCAACCAGCTACAGCAGAATTGAGCCGAAATACATTATATTCCTATGTTCCGAATTTATTTCGTTCAATCTGTATATATATATATATATATATATATATATATATATATATATATATATATATATATATATATATATATTGGTTGATTTGGATCTTCTACTTCGATAGTAAGTAGTTCTTCATAGTGTTTCACCCACCTTTTTAATACTTTTTTTGTATTGAGTATATGCCCATCCTTATCCTTACATGTCCGATCCTTGGTATAAATTCTTTTCTTTCATTATTTAGATTTTTATAAAATTTGCTTGTTTAATTTTCCTTTTTTAATGCCTCAAGTTCTTCCAATATTCTATTTTCATAAGATCTCTTTTTTCTTCGATGGATGTACTTCTCTTCTGAGATCTTTATATTTTTGTTCTTTTTCTCGGGTTCTTTATTGCTGCATCTGTTTATATGCATTGTTCTTTCTTCTTGTGATGTCCTCGCACTCAGCATCGAACCACTCATTGTGTGGTGGGTGGTCTTTGCGGTCCTAGAATGTTATTTGCTGCGTCTTTAATATAATTTTTGCACATTTTACATTGTTCACTAATTGTTAGATTCTCTTTAGTTATGTATTTAGTTTCGAAATAGTTTTGAAACCTTTCCACCGTTTGCGGATTTTTGAGAAGTTCAATATTACGGCGCCTTGTTTTGGTACTTCTCTCGTTCTTCGCATTTGAGATTCTATCCCGAATTCTTGTGCCAACTAGAAAATGATCTGAATTAATATTGGCGCCTCGATAGGTGCGAACATCCATAAGGTTGGATGAGTGCCTAGCATCTATGATCACATGATCAATTTGGTTGTTCGTTAATCCATCAGGCGAGGTGTAAGTCCCCATATGTATTTTTTTTATGTAGAAAACGTGTGCTTCCTACGATCATGTTCTTTGAGGCTGCGAAGGTAACTGCTCGGTGTCCATTCGAATTAGTATTATTATGGAAACTATATTTACGTTGATCACAAAATAGCGGAATTAAAGCAAAATAAAATTAGTAGATTTGATTTTGTCAAATGTATTTCATTTAGATTTCTAGCGAAATAAATGCCTCCTTTTAATTTATATTTGTTTAATTTTGTAATGGTAGAAAATATCCCATATTGTGTTAGTTTTTACACTTGTATTGCTTTCTTATTATACCTATATTTTAGAATTAAAAAATTATTTCAGTAAATTTTAAAAACAATTCAAAATTTCTAATATAATTTCTAAATCAATCACTAATATTTTTCAAAATACATAACAGTAATGAGCGCGCTAATAACCGGTAGTTCAGTTAAATTGTATTTTTGCTATGAAAGTATTGGGGTAGTTCTGATTTTTTTCATTCCATATGTTTTTTGGGGTGCTTAATCCGAATCTGGGGTTTGCGGAAAAAAATTCGTGACGCAACATTAAAAAAAACCAGAATAAACCGTTTTTTTTTTTCTTTTTTCGGGTTTTTTGCTTAAAACTCGAAAACTATCAACTTTTGGTAAATGGTCTGTTTACAGAAATTAAAGTACTTGAAATTTTCTACAAATATCAGTATTTAGTTTTTTTTTTCAGACGAATCGTTCGGTTTCTAGTGCGAGTTGAAAATTGTAAATTTTTAGCATTTTATGCAAAACCCACTTTTTACATTTCAATATTTAATTTTTATGGATGCTGTCATTTGATAAATGTCACCTAGTTTTCCACACAAGTAATTAAAAAGAAAAAAGGGAAAAATTATGCAAATTCAGTAGGTAGGTAGAACTCGTAACAAAATAAAACTTAAAATCTCGTTACTTATGATCATATATTATTATGATTATAAATTATAATATGCAAAATTTATATGAGCCGTTGTCTTTTGGAAGGCCCTGGCTGAGGTTCTTCGATAACGATGAGTCCTGGTTCTGCTTGTTCTGGAAAATAAAAGTTTAAAGTTAAGTCATTTATCAAGAAGAGATGAAGATTGCAAAATAGATTGTGAGATTAAACATACCTTCCGCATCGTAGTGAGGTTCTTCGATGGCATCGGGTCCTGGCTCAGGGTCTGATTGCTCCATCGTCCGCGTCGGGAGTCGTTCTCCTGGAAAATAAAAAGAGGAGAGACACATATCATATATCAAGGAGAGATGAATGACTACAAAATAACTTGTCAGATCCAACATACCTCTCCCTCTTTCTTCAGTTTCTTCTACGTCTATGTCAGAGCTGTCTTCTGGGGGCTCAACATTGTTACACAGTCCTTCGCATGATGCGCATATTGGGGAACAATGGAGTCCCGCCTTCCTGCATCCACAATTGCGTTGACAGCCCTTTTTACATTTACATGAAATGTACCGGAGTATTGAGTTTGGTGCAGGGTCCAAAGTAGTTGGTACTGGCACAAGACCACTACTAGTTTTTTGCCATCCCCACTCACTTGGGTCTTTTTGTTGCTCGTTAGGTGTGGCTTGACCGGATAACCACTGCTGCACCTGATAGTAAACTCTCAGTGAATGTTCTCGTGCAGCAGCTTCAGTTGGGGGCAATGAGGAAATGTTGGTCTTATTTTTGAATGATGAAGATACGTATTGTTTATATCTTAAATCGTTTAGTTTTGTCTCTTTTTTTCCATATAGAGCCGTGAGAAACATGTTTCCTGCTGTGGCAATCTCATCTTGACTTGAATTAGGGTATTTGAAAGATTCAATTACCGATTGCAAATCTTTGTTCTTCTGCAGGACTTTAAGAAATTTCAGTTTCCCTTGATTAAACAATGCAGAAGTAGTATCACAACCACTCATCGCATGCAGGAATAAAATATGATCCAATAGGATTTTCTCAGCAGCCAGATGAGGGTTGTAGAGGCTTTGCGAAACCTTTCCTTTTCCTGGCTTCAAAAAAAATACATTTTTTATATCAGGGCTACAAAGGCCAATCAAAATGACCAGTAGGTCGATATCTTCTCCCACCACTGTCACATGTTCATTTGACGGGGCCATCTCAAGAGCTGTTGAGATAATTAGGATATCAGCATCTTCCACAGCTTGCTTTGAATGAATTTTTGCATCATGAAGTTTCTCCATTAACATAGATATAAACCGGCTCTTGTTTTTTGGGTTTGCAAGAAAACTATCCTGCGACACAGTGGGCACCATCATTTCTGTTAATGATATTGCAGCAGATTGTTTTCTTTGTGCTCTTCTCAATCGTTCTAAACGCTTGGTGCTACCACAAGCCTCGTCAGGGTAGCCATCAAAAACGAC
This sequence comes from Diabrotica balteata, assembly GCA_918026665.1. Taxonomy (NCBI): domain Eukaryota; kingdom Metazoa; phylum Arthropoda; class Insecta; order Coleoptera; family Chrysomelidae; genus Diabrotica; species Diabrotica balteata. The sequence continues at coordinate 97,670,225 of OU898277.1, forward strand.
AATAGCACTTGATTTGTAGTTTGATTTGACATATGATACATAACTGCTGCATATGTCTGCATATGTCTGACCTTGGCGCCATTTTACCCGGTGTAACAAAAAACCCCGTCGATGACATATTTTGTATCGTTAAACTCAGTCTGTTCAGTAGGTGTAAAAGCCTTGTACAAACTGGATTTTGTTCCTTTCCTCATCCCATGCTCATCAAAAAGAGCAAGAGGATAGGGGCTAAGTTCGTAACGTAAAAACTCGCACGATCTCAAACTGACTCGCGTAGGTAGTCGTATAGTGTGTATGTGTGTGTGCGGTGCCGAATGCCGATCGAGTGCCATCCAGTTTATAGTGCGCTATACGTACACATATACTACAACGTCTACAACAGTTTAGCACATTGTTGCCGTTTGGAATGTAAAGCGGCTTTAACTGCTTTTTAACTGAGTTATTTTGATTTTTTGCAATCTAGCTATAATATTTGAGTCAAAACGTGAATTATCCGTGTGACTCGGTCTTTATTTTAATTAACTTAAATACTAGGGGAAATTAACTGAAAACCTTTCAATACAAATCTAAAAAGTGGGTTTTGCAGTCACACCGGTACAAATTGCCAATTTTCAACTTGCACTTGAGACCGAACGGTTCGTCTGTACAATAACCAAAATAGTGACATTTGTACAGAACTTTAAGTACTTTAATTTCTGTAAACAGACCATTTACTAAAAGTTAACAGTTTTCGAGTTTTAAGCAAAAAACCGGAAAAAAGCAAAAAAAAAACGATTTCTTCTGGTTTTTTAAATGTTGCGTCACGAAATTTTGTCCGCAAACCTCAGATTCAGATTTAGCACCCCAAAACACATATGGAATGAAAAAATCAGAACTTCCCCAAAACTTTCCTACTAGTATCACTTTACAGTACAAATTTACTGAATTACGGTAAAATAACGCAAAAGATGGAAAACATATTAAGTTGTGAGATAAATAGAAATAGAAGCTAGTGGAGATAAGAAATTTAGCGATAGAACCTATAAATTTACATTTCATTTATTGTTTCCCACCTTTAGACGTAAGAGTTTGGAAACTACGGCTGTGACAGTGACAGTTTTAGTTGACATCCTCCTCTGATACGTCTAAAGGTGAGAAACAGTGGATATAATGAAAATTTCATCTCTTTTAACTTACAACTTAAATTTTTTTCCATCGTTTGCGTTATTTTGCCGGTTATTAGCGCGCTTATCACTGTACTTATTATAAATATGTAACTAATAATATTTGATATAATTTCTAATATAAAATACAAAAGCCGCAGTACCTATTTTCCTGGTGTTAATTTTCCTAGAACTTAATAGATAAATACTTAATCCGCTTGACCACGGGAGCGAACTAGGTTATGGTTTTCGGAGCGAACTAGTATGTAATTAAGAGGGATTTTTGACCTTGGGAGCGAACTAGTTTGTTCAGGACGCGGGAGGAGAGGTCGGGTAGACTCAGGTCGAGGTCGAGGGGAATTCAAGATTTTAGGTTGAAAAGGGTAACGAAGGTATGCAGAGGTTTTAGTTAGTCGGTAAAGAGACCGGCAACATTTTTTTAAGTACCTAAGAGATTTGTGTCGCCTGCAACGATTTTGAAAGATAACCACATGTCCACTGGCACATTGTGTCCAGATTTACATATTCCAGTTTTGTAAGAAGCCGAGTTAAATAGCTAGGGGTCCTTCTTGTTGTTTTTGTGTGTCCATTTGTCAAGGAGATTCGTGTAAGTACCCCTTTGTTTCAATTTTTTGTAGTTGCCCCTATATAATCCAATTGCTTAATTCACTTATCCACGACCCTAGCTCTCCAAATAAACCCTGAGTGCCGTTCGCATAAGTAACGTTTATTTTTGCTTGCCCTATTTCCATCCCCAATAATTTCCGTCCCAAGCTTTCAGTCCCCATAGTAATACCCTATGTGGTAGGCAAAATATTTCGTTACAAGTTCTTCTGTATAAGTATCCTTCTTTGACGCCTCTTAACACACTTTTTAAAATTATCCTTTTTTTTTCTTTACTTTTGCTTTCTTTCTCTTTTTTGTTGTACATTTATTTTCTCTTCTTCTGTTATTATGTCTTCTATGTTCTATGTTCTTCTGTTATATGTAATAACACCTTTAGAAACTATACCGTCAATTTTTATCGGTACAGGTGGCTACACAGGTAAGGTAAACTTACTACTCAAGATATTTTGGTCAAACATTTTTGTATGGCATTTACAACTTACGTAGCTAATACAAAAATCATTGGCCTGCCACCTAATGCCGTACAAAAATATTGGTACTAGTAGCAGAGACAATCTTTGATTTTCCGAAAATTTTGACCCCCTTTTTGGGTAATTTGATACAGTACGGCATTCATACACATAGTTTCGGATCGGTATTTAGATTACTTTTTTGCAGTGCCGTATATATCGGCTTGTACAGGGGTGAGAAATCTAAGGCGCATCCCTCTATTTTTAGGCAGTACAAATAAGGTCATTTGAACCACTATGAAACTCATTGGTTTAAATTTAGTTATATAATATAATAACATTTTTGGAAATTATGTACATTTTTCACGTTATATGTGCTTACGACAGGAAAATTAAAATGCCGTAAAAAATGGTACTAAATGGCTTTAAAAGTTAAAAGTGAAACTGGCACAAAACCATGAAATGGATATATCCAGGAGTGGCTAAGTATAGGATAAACTAAATCTTCTCTTTTCATGGCGCCGTCTCCTTTCGAAGGTTGGCGATTCAAATGGCAATTGTGGTTTTGGAAACGCAAGACAGAAAAAACGTAACATCTAATCATTCGGATTCTAAGCTGCAGACTAAGGTCTGATCTTGTAAAAAATGTTTTCATGCTCATGAATGTTTTCCTTGCTTGTTCGATTCTTGATAGTATTTCTTTTTTTGGATTACACTGACTATTGATATTTGCTCCCAAATATTTTATGGAATTTACCTGTTCTATCATTTGACCCTTGGCATACACATGTACGTTTATTGGTGTCTTTGAAAATACTAAAGTTTTAGTTTTGGAAACGTTTAGATGTAAACCGAACATTTCGCTGTGGTGAACTACCGCATTTATTATATTTTGTAGTTCTTGTGCGTTGCTTGCTATTAAGACAGTATCATCAGCATATCTGATGTTGTTTATGCTGATTCCGTTAATCTTAATTCCGCCTTGGACCTGGTCTAATGCTTCTCTGAATATAGACTCCGAATACAAATTAAACAGTAGCGGTGATAAGACGCAACCCTGTCTCACTCCTCGTCGGATTTGTATATCTTCGGATGTTGTGTGCTCTATTTCAATTGTTGCCGTTTGGTGCCAGTATAGTTCTGAGATAATTCGCAAGTCTTGTTCGTCAACTCCAGTTGTTCTCAGAATTTCGATCATCTTTTGATGGTTAACACAGTCAAATGCTTTTCGATAGTCAATAAAACATGCATATACATCTACATTCATGTCTCTGCATCGTTGCGTTAACACATTTAAAGCAAAAAGAGCCTCTCGTGTTCCCAATCCGTTTCGAAATCCGAATTGAGTGTCACTCATCTGGAACTCGCACTTCTTGTAAATTCGTGTATGGATAATTCTGAGAAAAGTTTTAAGGACATGAGACATCAAGCTTAATATTCGATAATCATCGCATTGTGAGGAATTCGATCTTTTTGGTAATGCTACGAATGTTGATTTTAGCCAGTCTATTGGTACTTTACCTTGTCATATCATCATCATCAATCAGCCCTGAGTTGTCCATTGTTGAACATAGGCCTCCTCTAGACTTTTCCATCTGCTTCTGTTCTGCGCCTCTGCTATCCAATTGGTCACGATTCTTTTGAGGTCGTCGGTCCATCGCGTTGGGGGTCTTCCTCGGCTTCGCTTGTCAGCCCGTGGTCTCCACTCAAGCAATTTTTTTGTCCAACTGTCGTCTTTCATTCTTGCAACATGTCCTGCCCATCTCCATTTTTGCCTTGTAATATGTTCGATAATGTCTTCCACTCCGGTTCGTCTACGAACTTCCTCGTTTCTTATTCTATTTCTTAAGCTTATTCCAATGATGTTTTTGTGAGAGTTAAGGTTTCTGCTCCGTATGTAAGGACTGGTAGAACGCACTGGTTAAAAGGTTTTCTTTTTAAATGGATCGGTATATTTGTTTTAAATACGTATTCGTATATACGATAGTATATCAGTGTGAGATTCTGAATTTTTCTTTCTACTCACCTGGGGTAAATCTGTTTTTGTATTCGTATCTGACATAATAAAGGGGTAATAGCAATTAAAACGTCACGCTTGCTTTGCGTATTGACGAATTTTTAGTTCAGCCGCCCATTATGGGTACAGACGCTGTTGACAACCGCCCAATATGGGTCAGACGCTATCGGTTTGATTTTATACCATCCCTAAAATCCAGTGATGCCACTTCCGCCATCCACGTCATACCGAAGATCTTCTTCTCTGCCGTGCCTACCGTTGTGGTCTTCACCTGTATACCTAGGTAGGGGTCCGTGTTATACCCCACAGAACTGGGTCCCGATCTGGACTTGGCCATCTATTCACTCCGGCCTACTGAAATAATAGATGCCCACCCCCGCGACATGGACGCGCCAGATTGGAGTTACCCACGTGAGCGACAGAGAAGGTGGCTCTGTGCTCCGTGAGCCGGGTTAATGGACATGTATGATTCCATGACCAAAGGACTTTGTCATATATCTTATTGAATAGTGCTGTTATTCAATCTATGCTTTTACTTTCGTTATCTGCAATTAATTTTAGTATTTCGACATACTAAATTGTCTGGACCGGTCTGGACACTTCTCCAACCTTATGGATGTTCGCACCTATCGAGGCGGCAATATTGATTCAGATCATTTTCTAGTTGGCACAAGAATACGGGCTAGAATCTCAAATGCGAAGAAGGAGAGAAGTACCAAAACAAGGCGCCTTAATATTGAACTCCTCAAAAATCCGCAAACGGTAGAAAGGTTTCAAAACTATATCGAAACTAAATACATAACTAAAGATAATCTAAAAATTAGTGAACAATGGGAAATGTGTAAAAATTATATTAAAGACGCAGCAAATAACATTCTAGGGCCGCAAAGAGCACCACCACGCAATGAGCGGTTCGATGCTGAGTGCGAGGACATTACAAGAAGAAAGAACAATGCATATAAACTGATGCAGCAAAGAAGAAACCGAGAAAAAGAACAAAAATATAAAGATCTCACAAGAGAAGTACATCCATCGGAGAAAAAAGCGAACTTATGAAAATAGAATATTGGAAGAACTTGAGGCATTAAAAAAGGAAAATCAAACAAGAAAATTCTATAAAAATCTAAATAATGCAAGAAAAGAATTTAAACCAAGGATCGGACTATGTAAGGATAAGGGGGGCATATACTCAATACAAAAGAAGGGGTGGAACACTATAAAGAACTACTTACTATTAAATTAGAAGATACAAATCACCACCTCCAGGAGCAAGCAACAATACACCATTGGAGCCTCCATCAATTCAAGAAGTGCGGGATGCAATAAAATACTTAAAAAATAATGAATCTCCAGGAAGTGATGGTATACCCGCGGTGCTACTCTTACCAACCATATATATAAAATCATACTGAGAGCCTGTAATGAAGAACAAATCCCGGAAGAGTGGTGTATTGGGATCGTTTGCCCGCTACACAAAAAGGATGATCAATTGGAATGTAGAAACTATAGGGGAATAACCCTACTTAATACAGCATACAAAATATTTTCGAGTATTTTATATAGTCGCCTGAGTGCATATTCAGGAGCTTCTTGGCGAATATCAAAGTGGTTTTAGGCCTGGTCGATCAACAACAGACCAGATCTTTGTGCTAAGGCAAATACTGGAAAAAACCAATGAAGTCAATATCGACACATACCATCTTTTCGTAGATTTTAAATCGGTCTATGATAGTGTCCTAAGAAATAAACTGTATGAAGCCATGGATAAATTTCACATCCCCGATAAACTGATAAGATTGATTACGGCTAAAATGCGTAAAGTTGTTTGCAAAGTCGAAATACAGGAATAGACAACAGAGGAAACATTTTTAATAAATCATCGTGTAACCTCGGAAACCTTTTTTGGATGGTGCTAGAAAGGTCACCAATGGAGACACTGCGGACGGCAGCCAGATGGTTGGTGGAGAGCGAGTCGTGGGTTCGAAACTAGCTTTTGGAACCGGGAATGGGTCCAATGGACGAAATAAGCAAAAAAGATAGATGGGTAAAATTAAGAAAGATAAGATAGAAACAGGGCGCCACTAAATTTTTTGGGTTTTAAGGAGAAAATTAAGAAACCTTAGAAAAGAAAAGGGATAAGGAAAGATATTTAGGTTCAGAAATCAAACCCAAGAAAATATATCAACAGTTAATTATTAAATAAATTTGGTTAACACATTATATAAACAAATAATAAATATATTAGGTATTACCCTTACTTACCTACGAAACTTAATCAGCCTGATCTTTCTACTGGTCAAAGGCATAATAATAATTAAAGGTAAAAAGCAAATATTCAGAGTTACTATTTTATCAGGGAACTTGTTAGGAGCCGACAAATAAAATACATACATAAAACAATAACAATATATTTAACAACAAAATTATGACGCCGCTGAATGCAACACAAGTAATAAAAATACACCAACAACTATGAAATGGTGGTATACATATAAAAATAAGCAGTAATATAATTGGAAAATACCTTTACAAAGATATATAATACAATCATGCACAAATAAAGTTTTGGCGTATCTCGAGATATTACAGCAAAAAAAATGAATAAAAATTATAACAAACACAAAAGATAACAAAAATTAATAAAATCTAAATTTACGAAAATACAAAAAGGTTACAGAAATGAAAACATAAAAATTTAACCAAACCGCACTTGGTTAAGTCGATTAGCTATCTCGCACTATTATTTAATGATAAACTGAGACTTAAATGTTCATAATTAGTACTTATTGAAATTTCTTAGTAGCTGATGGAATTTGGTTCGTAACAAAATATTGACTGTTCTTTAAATTGAATGCAAAATTCAGTAGTTACTCTCAACTACATTTGAAGACATGGATGAACTTTAGATACGTCCAGATAATGGAAGATGATATGATACCATACCATATTGCTCGCCCAGATAAGTGGAGATATTAAGATTATGGTAACTTACAGTAATTCCTGACGGTTGCTGCACTAGGTACTTCACTGAAGCTATATACTGTACTTTATTCTTTACTTGCATCAAACACTGAATTTAATTAACATTAAAGGTACTTTACAACTATATTTAATCTAATATAGTATAGGATCAAACAAACTCAAATATACAAGTATATACACACTTATAAAGAAAAATGCACAGAGAACGGTACGATAACGGAGATACAGTAAGATCTAGTCCTTACGCAAAGACTGTTCCACCAGAAGTAAGTCTTTCTTGCAAAAATTTACCCAACTACAAAAAAAGGAAGAAGGGATATCTCCCACTCAAAAATAATCGGACAGTTGTACGTATTTCTGAGAAGGTAAAAAGTTCTAACTAACATCGAATATGACGGTACCCTTCTAGCTACAAACGTGATGATATATAACTTCTAGATTAGGTTTTTCCCGAAAAATATTACCACGGGCGTTCGACGACAATTACCGAATTTATGAAAAAGAACCCGGAAAAGTATTAACTAAGAATTAGCCAAACCGGCGTCTTTAAATATATAGGTAGGTAGATTCTTCAATCATTTTCGGTATTTTCCCAATAAAAATTTCTGATCGTAAACACGACCATCAGCGTATCATCCACGTGGGTAAAAGGAATTAAAAATAATTTAATATATTAATTTAAAAAAAAAATTACAATCGCAAATTTTGGCATATGCAGATGATGTTGACCTAGTTGCCCGCACAACAAGCAAACTATAATAAATGTATACTACCTTGTCAAATGCCTCAAAAAATATGTGCCTGCAAGTAAATGAGGAGAAAACTAAGATAATGGCATCAACACCCAACAATAGAGCCAGAAACATCGGCCACAAATTCACTGATGATAACTCTAGCTTTGAAATAGTGGACAAATTCACATACTTAGGCTCTCTGATCCATAAGGAGAACGTCATGACGGAAGAAATCAAGCGATGAATAATCCTAGCAAACAAATGCTATTTTGGATTGAGTAGACATATGAGAAGCAGAAACTTAAGCCAAAAATAACACAAAAATATACAAAACCCTTATACGAGCTTTACACCAACAATAAATTCATGAAGAAATTCATGAAGTCACTTCAAGGTCAAATTTGACGCGTGTAAAGCACAATTTGACATCAAATTTTGCCGTGAATAAATTCATGAATAACTTCGTGAAGAAATTGACGAAATAGAACAAGAAACACTATTTTTCTCATTTATTGGACGTGAATTCAGTATCACCAACCTGTGTAGATTTGGCGCGAAGTAGGGATAATAATTATTTTGCTTTTGATTATGGAACCAAATTGAACTTTGCATTTTTAAGTCGTGTGTAATAGTTATTTTTTATTAAATTTTTCTTTGCATAATTTAATTTTTAAACCTAATAAATCTATTTCTTCTCAATGCATGTCTTCGCCAGTTCCATTTCTCTGACATGTTTCTGTTGTGTTCTTTTCTCCTATTGTTCTACATGAAGCTGTTGGGCTGCTACTAATTTTGTTCTTTCTTATTCATTCTTCTTATTCTCATACTTTATTATTCATAGTTTTCTTCTTAAATTGACTATCTTCTTTAAAAATGCAGGATTCCATATCCTACGGATAATATCTGTATACATGTTATCTGTATTTTTTATTTAGAAAAAAATCATAGTTGTTTGTGTATAACAAATATTAAAACTAGCTTTTATTCGTGTTATTATGATTTTTTATTTACTATTTAAATTATATAATATTTAAAAATTATTGTATTTTATACACCTATTTAGTTTAGTCCTATCCTACCGTACTATTCAATAAAGCAAATTGCAACATGTTAAAGACAAATTATTAAAATTGTGTAACGCATTGCAGGTTATTTCCATGTTTTATTTATCTTTAGGTATTCATTTCTTTACAACGTCTCTTTGTGATTATAATTGTACACATCTCTATATTCTAACAATAAACATAGCTATTTGTTTATATTAGGTAAATATCTCTTGGGAATATATTATGAATAGTGGTTAAAATATTATAAAAAGTATTGTAGCTTTCTTTCTTCTTTACTTCGACTTGGCGCAGGCAAGTATTGTATTTAAATAAAGGCTTTCATCATTCTAAAAGTCAAAATGAATAATTGATTAACATTTATACTAACTACAGTTAATTTTTAGTATGTAATAAATGCTAGATTTTCTTGTCCTTTCATATAAAAAAATAAAATTACCACTTTTTCTGTTTCTTTGGCTATGTTGTCCTTATTAAAGTTATTTGAAATTATCTATTTTTACTAATTATTTACTAATCATATGTAATTTTTACGTCTTGTTCAAGCTCTTACTCTTTACAAAATTCAGCATAATTTTTTATATAATCTTAATCACTATTTTCTTTTTAAAACGATATTGTTTTCTGATTATATTTCCAAATCCAAATATATCTTTATTCAAACAAACAACAATAAATAAGATCCAATAATAAAACCATTGGTACTACTGAAATAATGACACTTAATGTAAAAATTTATTTGAAGTCAAAGAAACTTTTACGTCCAAGAAATTCACGAACTTATTGACAGAAATTGATGAATACATTCATGAATTTCTTCGTGAATTTATTGTTGGTGTAAAGCCCGTATTATACAACCAATGTTGACATATGGATCGGAGACATGAACCATTTCCAAGGCAGATGAAAACCTGCTGCTTATATTTGAACGAAGGATCCTGAGAAGAATATTGGTGGCATCTGTGAAAATGGTGTTTGGAGAAGGAGGTACAACTACGAGATATATCACAGATATAAATATATGTTCGATGGCAAAGACGTAGTATTTCTTATAAAAATACGAAGACTAAGATGGGCACGACATCTGGCAAGATCACAGCAGAACAACCCTCCTAGAAGAATCCTTATGTCACAACCTGTGGGAAGTAGAAGTAGGGGTAAGTCAAAACTCAAATGAAGGGATGGTGTAGATGACGAGCAGCAAACTGGTAATAGTTGGCAATGGATAGAACTGACTAGCGTAATAGAATTGAGAAGGTCGAGGCTCTTTTATAGTGCTGTAGCACCAATGATGATGATGATTGTCTGAACCGGTGGCTTTTCCATCTTTCTGAGATTTTACTGTATGAATCACTCCTTCTTTGGTTATTTCTGGTAACTAAGTCTAATGGTTCGTGTTTATCGTATTTTTATGAGTAATCAAGAACCCGTTCAAATTTGGAGCGCTGTAAAACCCAGAAAAACTCTCTATAACATTGCTCTGATGGCATGTTCTCGTAAAATGATCAAAATGAAAAGTTAAAAGGCCCAAAAGAAAATTTTTAGTTATTTTTATTAACAAGAGTGTTTTTTGTTGTATTTATTTTCAATTTTACACTAAAAAGTAATAGGAATAAAGTTGTAGACAATTCAGTTTGCTACAAATAATGTCAAATAACGAAGTCTTATCAGAACAGTCAACGAGTAAGCACGTAAAGTGCTAATTATTCGTTTTTATATGTTTTGCAAAAAGTTAAAAATGCGTTTTGTGAATGTGTATTTTAACGATAAACATTGGTAAGGTGACTTCATTTAAATATATATCGAGAACTTATGTTTTTCCATCAATAAATCAAGCGATCGTATTTTATGCAATTGATAACACCAAAATTAAAGATTACCTTCACAGTTTTAGTCTAATAATTCGACCAATCAATATTATTTTATGTTCAAGGCTATCCAACCTTTGTCACCCTTATCGTTTTTAGGGATAAGGACATTAAGTTCTGACTTCCAGCATATATCTAGATTTAGGCGGCAAACTTACATATTCCAATTAACACCTACCTTATCAGATTATTTCGTTATCACTCATAAGGAGAAATAATATAGAATATACTTATCTTTAGAAAATCAGATTTGTCAAATATACAAAAATACCAAGTATTTAGCAAAAGACTGTACAGTAAAGGTATCTATATACTACACGATACAACTCACAATACAGAAGCGGGCGAGAACCCTATTACAAATAGTAACAATCAAGTGACTAAAGGAATAACTAGTGACATTCAACGGAAGCAAACCCAACTGACCGAACAAGTTGTGCAACATGAAACATTAAACACAAAACTCCTAACTAACCACATAAAAACAGATACAGTACCACAAAATGCACAGTTTCCGAGCGTTCTACACCGTCCCCAACTCCTCATCAAAAAATATTTTTAAATTACCTAGACTAAATTAAAAAAAGACAAGAAAACGAAAAAACGATAGACGAAATACTGAAACCAACAGAAGAATTATTTAGAGACCAAAATTCCAGTTATCCCTTAAACTATGAACAATTAATAGATTTCATCAAAACCAGTACAGGATCTGAAGACCCACTAAGCATTGCAAGGATGTATACCAATGAAATTTCTGAAGTCATAGATAAAAAAAAATATATACCCTAAACTAAATGAACCAAAAATTAAAAGTAGATGCACCCGAATAAGAAATAACATTCTTCGACAAATTGGTCCATCCATCCATATTGAGCAGACAGCGACAGTTCTACATATTAATGTAATTAAAAAATAGCGTTCACCTTCACAGAGCACTGTGAAACCCATGAGAAAAACATGAAATTGAAGAAATTTGTAGTGAAACTTATTCTTTAAAAAACCCTATATACATTTTCTTGTAAAATTACCACAAAAAAGTTGTAAGGCCCAAAGAAAATTGTTCCAAAATTTTTAGCTATTTTTATTTATAGCTTATTTATTTTCCATTTTATGTTAAAAAGTAATAAAAATAAAGTTGTAGACAATTTAATTTGCTACAAATAATATTCAATATAATTTTTTGTAGGGTTGTTAGTTTACGAAATACGGCTCGAAAACCCTTGTAAAGATTAGAAAAATTCTATCTTAGGTATTAGTTCGAGTATTTCAAAATCCTTTAACTTGAATTAATTTTATTTTAAACATTTTGTCTGACCCTAAAGTTGAGATTCTCTGCGACTTGCAATTATTAATTCGAAGGAATGATTTTGTAAACTTCTCAAAGTGTTGTTATGTGAGCACTTTAGTTCTCAGACAATGTCTCAACAAGTCGCTACAAACAATTACGGTTTTCCAAACTACTGTTACGATAAATATGTCTCATAATTATTCTTTTTAATTCTGATGTTCTAGATTTTACGACCATTCGACCAGCTGGCAGAAATTCCAGGTAATAAAACCGGTCCCCTACCATTCGAACGTTCCGGAAGCAGGTCGATGCTCTTCGCCCAGGGTCAGGAAGGTCGACATCCTTCGAGAAATTCCATGCTAACGTCTGTTTTCGTATCTTCTTCTTCGCATGCCATATCAGAACTACCCGACGTTGGCAATCACCATTGCGAAGGCTTCTCGATTTTCTGCAATATGGAATAATTGTCCTGCATTTGGTATCTGAGTCCATTCACGAATGTTTTCAACCAAGAAACTTGTTTTCTTTCTACACATCTACGGCCTTCTATTTTGCCTTTAAGGATCAGTTGTAAAATTTTATATCGACTTTCCCTTACTGTATGTCCCAGATAAGACATTTTTGAGAGAAAGAATAGAGAGAATAGATGCCTTTGAGATGTATATATACAGACGAATATTGAGAATTCAATGGGTACAAAGAGTTACTAATATTGAGATACTTCGTCGAATGTGTAAACAAAAAGAATTACTAAGAATAATCAAAGAGAGGAAAATGCAATACTTGGATCATGTGTTGAGAGGTGAAAAATATGAATTACTTCAAGTTATACTGGAAGGAAGAGTACAGGGGAAAAGATCAGTAGGAAGACGCCAGAACTCATGGCTGAAAGACCTAAGGAGATGGTTCGACCGCTCATCCGCAGAAATCTTTCGCGCAGCAGTTTCCAAAACCACAATTGCCATTTGGATCGCCAATCTTCGAAAGGAGACGGCGCCATGAGAAGAAGACATTTTTCGATGTTTAACAGTCTTTAGCAGTTTTCTGTCTTTGTTGACGCTCCTTAGTACTTCTTCATTAGTTTTTCTTGCTGTCCAAGGTATCTTCAGCATTCGTCTATGAACCCACATTTACAATGCTTCAATTTGGTCATGATCGATACTTTTAGCGTCCACACTTCTGCACTATACAAAAGTACAGACCAAACATAACACTTAACCATTCTTTGCCTTAGTTCTAAACTGAGATGGTTATTACAAAGAAATGACTTCATTTTCATAAAAGTAGTTTTAGTCATTGCTATTCTACCTTTTATTTCTATGTCTGGATCTAGTTGGTCCGTTATCACAGTTCCCAAATATGTCATTTTGTGAACTTTCTCAACTTGGACTCCGTTCAATTGAAGTTTTGCATCGGGACGACTAAACACTAAAAATTTGGTTTTGTTTGAGTTTATTTTAATGCCCATTTCCTCTCCTACCTCGTGAATACGATCAAGCAGAATGTGAAGACCTTCAATATTATCTGATAGAATGACTGTATCGTCTGCATATCTAATCACATTAAGTAGTTCCCCGTTGATTTTTATTCCATATGGTTGTCTTTCAAGTGCTTTTTTAAATAGCTGGTCCGAGCAAACATTGAACAATGTTGGCGACAAAATGCAACCTTGTCTGACTCCTCGTTGTATGGGGATTTCATCGGTGTAGTTATCTCCAATTTTTACGATAGCAGTTTGATTCCAGTACAAATTTTTAATGACACGAATATCCTTGTCATCTATTCCGATATTTTTCAGTATTTGCATTAATTTTACATGCTGTACTTTATCGAATGCCTTTTCGAAGTCCACGAAACATGCAAATACATCTTTTCTTTGGTTACGGCATTTTTGTAATAGGATGTTTAGCGCAAAAAGTGCCTCCCTGGTTCCCATAGCATTTCTAAAAAGAAATTGTGTATCTTCAAGATCTTCTTCGCATTTGCGTCTAATTCTGTTGTGAAGTATTCTGAGGAAAATTTTAAGAGTGTGGCTTATTTGGCTAATTAATCGATATTCTGAGCATTTTCTCGCATTTTGTTTTTTAGGTATTGCGATAAAGATGGATTTGAGCCAATCTGCGGGAATCACTCCGGTGTTATATATTGAATCTTATATATTGAAGTCTTGCTACTACTTTTATGTTATCATTCTCTATTAGTTTGAGCAACTTAGTTGGTGTATCATCTGGACCACAATATTTCTAATTTTAGCATTATTTATAGCATGTTCTACTTTGCATTTCATAATTTCTGCATATATATATATATATATATATATATATATATATATATATATATATATATATATAACGGAATTTTCATTGTGGAGTTAGTCAAAAGATAATAGCGCATCGGGTTTTTTTTTAAATGTAACGCTCGTAAATAAATTATGTAATTATTAGTATGAGATGAATTAGTACAAATAAAGACTTTAAAATAACTTGTAAGTGTTATAAATGTAGAACTTTTGATAATAAATAAAAAACAATAAGATTAATAAAAACATAACACTACGTTATAGTTAATATATCCGATTCTCCATCTCAGTCTTCCAGAAGGAGAAAAATACATAACATCTTTGTCTATTTCATGAAAAACAACAATTCCCAAATAGAAATAACTGTTAATAAACATTTGCAATAACTATAACTTTTAGACGGCATAAATGCCAAAAAATCTTACTCATCAAATATTCATTTGAAATTGACGTCCTACATTGTTCAATGGCCTTAACGAATGGGGGTTAAAACTACTGCAAAAAAGTAATCTAAATAACGATCCGAAACTATGTGCATGAACGCCCTACTGAATCAAATTACCTAAAAAGGTGGTCAGTCAAAATTTTCCGAAAATAAAAAATTAGCCCTGGTACCAATATTTTTGTACGGCTTAGGTAGCGGGTCATGATTTTTGTATTACCTAAGTTATATATGCCGTACAAAAATGTTTGACCAACATAACTCACCCCCCCCCCCATTGAGTGGTAAGTTTACCTTATCTGTGTAGCCACCTGTACCGTCATAAATTGACAGCAAGTTATTTTTTACATATTGTAGTATTGATTTACATGTGATTCACGCTGGGTCCAATACCCCTAAAAATGTCCTATGGGCTTGTATTCTATTAGTAATTCTTTGTTAACTAATTAGTGTTTAAATAAATTTTTTAAACTTTTAGGACATACGTTATTCCCCCTAATTTCACTGCGTTCTTCACTTATGTATCTTTGTTGTTTATTTAAAAAACTGTTGATTTTTAAGCCCTGAACTTTCAAGTATATTCTCTACTTATGCGTTTTCTTTTTTAAAGCCATCGAGCAAAAAGACAAAAGAGGGAATGTAAAGGTAGTGGGGGCAAAAATATTGTTAGACAGAAAGTGCGATCTTTAGAGGCCACATTAAACAAGGAAAGAGAGTCTCTCTCCTTGTTTGACATCAAATTTAGTTGGGTTATGTTATTGTTTGTCCCAAATGTCACATGAAATCTTATTTATATTGAAGTTTTTTAACAATTGTGTCGCGTTTTAGACTATTATCGTTAATAATTAATTAAAACTTTCTCGTCTAAGACACGTTCTGAAAAATATTATACAACTACTGTTAATAAGTGTCTGAAAATTTAAATTTAACACAAACATCATTTTTTCAAGCTTTGGACCTCCTGCCGATGCTCTAGAGAAAGTCTAGTATTATTTCTTCTATTGTTTCTATTTGTTATTTACTTATTTTTTACCTTTCCTTATCTCGTTAAATCGCATTTTCAATACGTCGTCCTTTTTTTGTTCTTAGTATTTTTGTTGTTGTTTCCTTTCATCCTGTGATTTCATCTTCCTTTCTTTCTCTCTTTTCGTATTCGCTTCCTTATCTATGCTGCAACCGTTGTCATCGGTTTATTTGCCTGTATTTCCCCAAGCAGTTATTTTGTAACATTTTCGCTTCGACAGTTTAGAAGCTTCAAACTCTTACCTACCGTATAATAACCAGTTTTTTTAGCTTGACAACTCTTTAGTACTTCATACATTCATTTAGTAGTTATTAATGTATTATAATACATATACATATATTAATACGCGCGGTGCATACAAACTTTTGTCATACTAGTTCGTTATTGCATCTACAAATAAATATGTTCTAAAAAATCCGAAAATTCGATTTCATTTTGACAATGTATTTACTAGTAGACATTCTATCGCCCGTGTTATGTTGCTACACTACGGAAATGCTGTCAAACATGTCAAACTAAAACCGTGAAAATGCAAGATATTTTTGAGATCCCTAACCAAATTAAAAAAAAAAGCGGAAACAGCAAGTAATCTAACTATCACCGGATCCTTTCAGAATTTCCAGTTTTATGTAAATTCTAAATAATGTTTTGAAATTTTGTTAAATAAAGATGTTTCTAATAAATTATCTTTTTGATTGTTACGCCTGTCCGGGCCATAGAGTACACTTTATGCCCGCGCGGGCATAAAGTACACTATTACGTAATTGGTAATTAGGCAATAAAAACACAATAATAAACTAGTATGACATAAAAAATATTTCGTATTTACAGTTGAGTTGATTTATAATTTAATATCCGTTCCTTACTCTGTATAACACTGATCACGCTTATGCCACTTTTAGTCTGAAAAATCGTTCTGAATTTAATTCGTAGAAGAATATTGGAGAATTCCACAGAACCATTTTCAAACAGGTTCCACTACCTACAGCTGTAGAGGGGGAGTCTTCAAAAAACTTTTGAATTTACGATTGAAAATAATAACACAATAATATATTTATATTTCCAAAAAAAAACACTCCATTTGGCAAATAATACTATAATAAACGCAATAAAATTTAAATTATGAATGTTTAACTTACACTTACAGTTGCTGCAAACGTCAATTATTCACCGCCTTACCTGCAAAAAACAAAAAGGTTGTTAAAAGTTCTATTTTAAATATATTTATAGAATTGTGTCATAGCTACACTAAGCAAAACAAAAATGTTGCTTCAAGTTCTACTTTAAATAGGTTTGTAGAACTGATTCCTAGCTACACTTAGCTTAACTGAAGAGACGCGAATTCTGGTTCTTGGGGGACCAGAACAAGACGGTCATAGAGAGAAGAGGTCGAAGATGCAATGGCCGCCAGAGATTTAAAAACTAAAGATTGCTTCGACAAAAAACGCTGGAAATAGTTAACGTTGTATTTTGCTTGTAGGTAAGGAAGTAACTCTTTCAGAGATCTATTAGTAGACAATATGCCTTTTTGAAATGGAATAAGTCCTTTATGTTTACCAACCCACATTGAATTGACCATTTCTGGCATTTCATCCAGTAGACGTGCCTGCTTATCTAAATCTGTATCATATCTATCATATATATATATATATATATATATATATATATATATATATATATATATATATATATATATATTTAAAAGGAGATAATACTGGGAAGTACCCTTTTATAACTGAGGAAGCAAAATAAAACTAGGGTGCTTCGTTAGATGTGCTTTTTAATTAAAGGTCTAAGCTTTCTTCAATGATTATTGACATCATCAGAGTAAACTACAAACAAACGAGAGAACAAACAATGAACAAGTGGAACCTAAGTATACAAATTTATAAAAACACTTACCCTAATTCTAGCAAGTAACTCAGTGACTTGGGTTGAACACAAAGAAAGTATTGTCTATGTGTATATTAAACATAGTTGCAGAAATGGTATCCATAGTTTACAATGTGTTTTTTATTTAATTATAAACGATATATTTACTACAGTAGAATCCGGTTATAACGACAGCCAAGGGACCTGTGTCATTGCGTCGTACTAACCGGAAGTCGTTATAAAGAGATGGCAATTTTGATTTTTGTTTTTTACGACATAATATTTACATATTAATGTTTACATGATACATTACAGAAACAAAGACATTCAAATCAAAATATTTATTTCTAATAGGAATGAAAAGAAATGAAAAAATAGTTTCACATAAACTTTGCCAAATACATATGTATGTACCTACATATCTATACACATATAATACGTACATATATAAATATGTATAACTAAAAGTGAAATACCTAGTGGAAAAAGTCTGTAATCTTTGACTGTTTTTGATTTTTATAAAAACAAGTACGAACTGCATTATGCAAACGAGACATAAGACTTTTCATATTGTCGTCATTAAAATTAGAATGCACAAACACATTCAACACTTCTGCAGCTTTGAGAGCTTCATTTACACTCAGAAACGTACAATTTTCTTCCAGGCAGTCATCTGTATTATCGTCGCTATCTTGGCTGTTGACGATAATATTTTGTAGAATATTTTCGTCGGTAGGCTCCTCACACGTTGCGAGATCATCATCAACAGCAGAATATTGTTCAAGTTCTTCATTTGCTATAGGTAGTCTTTTATTTAGAGCTCTCGCCCAGAGAGACAGCGGAACCTGATCATCATCGTCGTTGTCGGCAGCCACTGGGACACTGGGACTATCTCGAACAAATCCAGCATGTTTATAACAGTTGGAAATCGTCGCTGTCGTAAGCTTGTTCCATGCATCATAAATCATTAGAATGGCATCCAGTATTGTGATCTTCGGAAACTTGGCACTCGTGTCTTCCTTTGCATCAAGACTGACGACAATTTTTAGAACCAGATTTTTACGAAAGTTTGATTTTAATGCTCGAATTATTCCTTGGTCCATAGGTTGCAACACAGATGTTGTGTTAGGAGGCAGGAAAGTAAGAGTTATGCTTTTCAAGTCACTGACTGAGGGATGAGCTGGACAATTGTCAACCAGAAGCAGGATTTTTTTCTTATTTTTAGTCAGTTCACGGTCCCAATCGCGTACCCATTTGATAAAGATATCAGATGTCATCCAGGTCTTGCGATTGCTCTCATAATATACCGGCAGAGATTGTACATTTTTAAAACATCTTGGGTTCTTTGATTTGCTGATAATTAACAACTTCTTTTTTATCGTACCACTCATGTTAGCTGCAACCATCACAGTTATTCTGTCTTTCGAAAGTTTTCCTCCCGAGCATTTTTCCCCTCTAAATTTTAATGTTTTATCTGGCGTTAGTTTATAGAATAATCCAGTTTCATCTGCATTAAATATTTCGTCGTCACTAAATTTTTCGCGCAACTTAGGCCAAACTTTGGTTAGCCATTCGTTCACATCGTTCTGCTCAACTGACAAAAACTCTCCAGTAATTTTTCCGCCGACAATATTGTGTCTATTCTTGAAACGGTTAATCCAACTTGCCGAACAATCAAAATTAAAAATGTTTAGCTCTTTAGCAAAAAAAATTGCCTTTTGTTGAAGCATAGGCCCATTTACAGGTATTCCTCGATTACGTTGCAGTTTAAACCATTCTAAAAGTGCACAGTCAACTTGTTTTTGAGACGACACCCTCACACGTTTCGGTTTTAAAACATTCGCACTGAATAAAGATTCTATCTTGTGTTTATTTTTCTTAATTGTCGATATTGTGGAATGATTTACACCGAATTCCTTTGCAATCGTTATATTTGACTCGCCAGCTTCTTAACGTTGTATTATTATACTTTTTTCTTCAATGGAGAAACATTTTCGTTTTCTAGAAGCCATTTTTGTATGCGTAATCACTAATAATCGTCTGCGAATTACTGTCGAATAATAAACAGTCGCATTCCAGTCAGCGACGTTGTGGTAAAGAAGGTGCGCGGGGCGGAGACAGCTTCTTATCTACGATTTTTTTAATGGGTTGTCGTTGTAACCGGACAATATTGTTTAAAATTCCGTCGTTAAAAGCGGTCGGTCGTTATAAGCGGAGTCGTAATAAACGCATGTCTTTTCATGTTGGCTTAAATTAAAACCAAACATTATGCCTTATTTACGTCGCTAAAAGCGGTTAGTTGTTATATGCGAAGTCGTACTAAACGGACTAAACTGTATAAATCTAACCACAAACAATTGAAAAATTTTACACGTAGTTTAAAAACAATCTAAAAGTAATTAACAATTTACGGCGGTGTCACTAAACTTGTTTGAACTAGCGGGATAATTTAAAATGTAAACATGACATATATAATCTAAAATGTTAACAACGAATACTGAAATAAATATAAAATATAAAAAATAAAATAATTAAAATTGTCATTAAACGGGTTGATTGAAAATATAATAAAATAATACAGATGAGGAATGTTTTTATAATAATGATGGAGATATAGTATTTTTTTATATTATATATTTTTAAATTAAAATAGTTAAAAATCTAACCTATATCACTCATATATCTAGGCGACAATTTTTTTATTCCTGAAATATTTTGTTTAAGCAGGAAGGTGTAGATTGAACTTAAATTATCCACATCCTTCTTGTGATTGATGACATTTTTCGCATTATAAATGTAACACATCTCAAGTATTTTACGCTGAAAATCTCTATTAGATACATCTAAGATGAATGTGTCATTATAGAGGGCTCTGAGGTCTTTGCTATTGACGTGAATACTAAGACTTGTAGATTGTGGTTTGAGTCTGCAATAACTTTTATGACGGGCCAATCTTTTACTTAACCTTTGGCCAGTCTGACCAATATAAACTAAGCCACATTCACATGGGATGCCATATATTACGTTGGAACGTTGTAAGGTGGGAGTAGGGAGTAGGACAACAAGTAGGAGTTGTTGTTGTACTTGGCAAGTATTTCGACAAAGATTGTGTCCGATCATCAGCGAGACTGGGACCAATATCTTCCGTTCTTCACAATGGCCTACAGATCTGCTGTTAGCGAATCGACAGGCCAGACACCAGCCAGAGTCCTATTCGGACGCGAGATGCGACTACCTTGTGATCTAGAGTTTGGGTGTCGACCTGGAGAAGATGTAGCAGGTGAAGATTATGTGATCGAATTACGAAGAATAATGGACGATGTACACGAGTTGGTCCGTTCCCATCTCCAGATCGCTAGTGACCGAATGAAGAAACGGTACGATACGCAAGCCGAAAAGGGGTATTTTAAGAAGAACGACAAAGTCTGGCTTTATAATCCCAAAAAGCGAAAAGGTTGTTCTCCCAAGTTGCAGCAGTTTTGGGAAGGTCCATACCTCATTATGGAAAAGATCAATGATGTCATTTACCGAATAAGCAAGATTCCGAGGGGAAAGCCGATGATAGTACACCATAACCGGCTGGCGTCTTTCGAAGGTGACCACGACGTAGATGAAGAAGTGGAAGTAAACCAAGTCCAAGATGTGTCTGACCTCACGTTTGAGGAATTCATGGGTGCCTATGGAGGTACCGGTAAAGCAAGACATGGTGTTACCACTGAAGAAAGGCAAGATCTACTCGCGCTTCCCGATGACTACTCACTGGCCCTTACCATCCCGGCCAGTATCAAAGACGCACCAGGGTTGGCATCCGTCTTTCGAAGGAAGTTCGGTCGAGTTGCAGAACTTCAATGCCAAGTGCCAGCTCCTGGAAAAGCCTTGAAACTCCAAGATGCATCACGTTACCTTTTCTACCTGGTAACAAAAGACACTGCCCGTGACCAACCTACCTACCGAGATGTATGGGAAGCCTTACTTCAGTTGAGAGAGCACGTACTAGAGTCCGACGTGCAAAAGTTAGCCATGCCAAAGTTGGAGTGCCGCCAATTAGATTGGAGGGTTATACGAAATATGGTGGAGGAGATCTTTAAAGACACCGAAGTCCAGGTGTTAGTCTGTTGCAATCCGCATAGTTCCTGGTGCGGAGAGAAAACCATCCCTTGTCATTTTTATACAACTGGAAGTTGTAAAAGAGGGTCCAGTTGCCGATACCAGCATACCGTTCCAGTTCCAGTCCCGACAAGGTTCCAGGAGGAACCATCATTTAAGAGGGGGGCAATGTTACGATATAAATAATGAATATATTATGGCGTATAGAACTGTAAATATTTTATGACTAATTCTTTTTATTGATTCTCGTAATTTGTAGGTCAAAATCTACCTGAGACACGTTGGGTTCCCCTTCGCTATAAAAGCGACGAATAAGAGTTTTCTGGAACCGCTCCGATACCAGTTTTTAGATCATTGCCGCTCTGTCTACGAGAGCCTCGTATTTACCAGTCTATTCGATGGGGTTCCGTTATAATGAAGAAGGCCATCGATCTTTCTAGATAACGGAGGTTTATGTATATAAACGAAACATTTTATTTGGAGAACCAGTCAAGAAGAATATCGCGGATATCGGTTTAAAATTGTTCGAACGTAAATTATTTGTAATTATTAAGTGTAAAATAAATTAGTATAAAATAAAGACTTTTGATAAATTATCGTGAGTTTTAATAAATTAGAATAAAGACAATCAATTAGAATAAAGACAATAAATTAGGACTAATAAAAATATAACAGTATAATAGATCCTCCTCCAAAGTTTGTCACCGGTCTTAGGTTGCATTGAAAATAACTCTTGCCATCTCGTCTATAAACTGGTATTCTTCGATCCGAAGTGTGTAAACAAAATCTTGATTCAACCGTAAAGAGTATGTTACCCCAGTCGCCGATATTCCAGTTTACGCGCTCTCTTGCAAATGTTAGAAGTGCTATACGGCGTTCCCTTGTAAGTCTCGGGGCAGTGGCAGGCTAATTCCAGAGTGTTTTAAGATCTGCCTAACAGTTTCTGAAGGCACACGTACATTTCGAGTCTCGGCTAAGTCATGTTGAAATTGACTTGGAGTCACATAACTTCCAAAAATTTTCTTTCAAAATGAAAGCTTCCAGTGTCTACCAGCTTTCCCACTACACATAGATTGTCTCTTTTCACTTCGTCGAAGAAAAATCAATTTCATGTAGGTCGTATTAAGTCCTCGCTTCTTTGTAACTTTCATATTTGTGTTTAAAAACTGACACACAAATGACCTCTACTTACTCGATTAACAAGAAGTCAATTTATTTGTGGATATAGATATCACAGAAGTTTTGTAATGATTTTATAAACATATGAAACAATTTTAATAAGGACATCCTAAAAGAATTGTGAATTGCTATGAAGATGTGAATACTCGCTAAGATTCGTTCATGTTCTTTGAAAGTGTGACCTTATTTACACGTTATTTTGTACACTGGGTCCCATTTCTACCAAGAAAAAGTGAAACTATAAAATTAAGCTGCTTCTCTCTCCACAATATATTACATAAAATAAAGAGATATGGTGAAGGGGACGACTAATACTGAAAATTTCGAGTTCCCAAAATGCCAAAATAAGACAGATATTCTATCAAGAGCCAGTAGGGCCAGGAAGAGAGGCAGATTCAAAATTCAAGTCGAAGATGACTTAACGAATCTAGGGGTCAGAAATTGGAAAGCCAGGGCGATAGGGAGGAATGGAGACTAATTCTTGAACAGGCCAAGACCCACCCAGGGTTGTAAAGCCAAAGATAATGATGAAAATGCCAAAATGACAAAGTTCTTATTTATAACTAATTTTCGCGTTATACTCCAGTTCTCAGAGACAAAACCTCTTAAAATCATAGAAACAAGCTGAATTTTGCTGAGAGTGTCAACTTTGGAACCCCCCAAAAAAAGCAAAAAAAATAACTACCCCTATCCTAGGGCTTCCCTTTAAAATCCCCTCGTAGGGGGGAACCCGGAAAACATCGAGTTAACAAGAATTTGTAAGTCGTAGAAAAAAATGTTTTAAACAAGAATCGTAGCTGAGATAATTTTGAACAAAAATATTTATTGGTACTTTTCCGGTAGAATGAAACGTTCTGTCAGAAACAACGCTTGACGCGAGTAGCATCTTTAAATATCAGTTACGCGCGTGAAATAAGTTTTTTAAATAAAATTGGTATCAACTCAACGGTAAAAATTCGATATCTTGACAGAATATACTATTGACAAAAATCAAATGCGTTTAACGGTGAAAAGTGCAGTTTTCGTACTTAATTCCACATTATTCCATTTTATCGCAAATTGCCGAAGTCAGGTTCTATAAAGCTGTTAAATAAATAAACGTGCAATGTTTACCACTTTTTACGATTCTCGTTAGATCAATAAAATTTATTATTTCCATTGATCGATCTATTTTAAGATATAATTAATGGTTAGAACCTAATTTTCTAAACACATAACATGAAAATTCGATTTTGAATTTTGGCAACAAATATGAAGCATTTGAAATATGGCTGCAGCTATGGCTGCAGCATGCTGAACTTAAACACTCACATTACAAACGATCTAAAAATTTTCAAACTTATTTTTTTCTATAGTACGTTTTTCAAAACTACATAACTTCAGCTACCAATTCCATCTAATGCCAGTGTTAAAACTTTCGAGCAACCCCGTATACTACACTTAAGTACAACCCGACGTTCATTTTACACCCCTCGAGAGGGGATGCCGGTAGTGACGAGGAGAAGAGAGGCACAGTCCACACCCGAGTCTCAACACAACATCATTACGCTAGGACGCTATTTTTAAATTTATTGTTTACAACATATTTTACATGTGCCTTTTGACTTCAATATAGTTTAGTTTAAGTGATTTGTTTTTTTTGTATTATTACGTGAAATTCTAATAAGATTTAACCTACATCCTACACACAATTGGTCCAGTTCGAGCGGATTAACCAGTGATCAAGATTATTTTGGCTGTACATTCCATGTAAGCTGTATTCATTTTCGACGAATTTGCATCGTCGCGTTCACACAGTTTATCATCGGAAGAACCAGGTATAATATGTCGCCAAGGTTAGTGCATAATATCCTTTTATTTACCTACTTTATCTTTTATGGTCGTTAAAAGGGTACATTTGTATTTGATTTAATTCAGTGGAAATATTTATTTTTAAAAGCAGGTATTTTAATGCTTTAACACATTTAGAGATTTTAATATTTTCATTTATACATTAATACATAGTAGCGTCCTTAAATTTATTTCAATTTTTTCATTTTACATTTATAAATTATTACAAGTTGACATATTATCTTTAACGTTTTTCATTGATTCGCAAAACATTTTTACACACATTACATAATTGATTTTAATTGTTTTTTGCATATACATACATACATTTTTACTTTTGTGAATATCTAAGTTATATTGTTACTATGGCTGACATCGCTACAGCAAAAACTAAACGCTCTTCAATCAAAGGTTCTGTAACCCGTTTTAGTACGTATTTTAATTCTATCAAAAACAAACCTTTAGAACAAATTAACTTTAGGGATTTACAACTTAGACTTGATAGAATTGAGAAACTTTTTGACGATTTTGACAACGCTCAATCACTTATTGAGGCCTCTGATGAGGACTACACTGCCAACGCAGATACTATCCATGGTACTGAAAGGTCGTCTTTCGAAACGCCGTTTTTCCATATTACTAGCGCTGTGCGAGATTTTATTGACACCAATTTTTCAAAACCCTGTAGTCAGGCTGCTCAAGCTTCAAATTCGACAATTTCGTCCGAAAATAGTTCACAAAGATCTATTAATATTAGGTTACCCGCTATTAACTTGCCCTCCTTTGAGGGTGACTATGAAAATTGGTTGTTCTTTAGGGATACATTTATTTCTATCATTCATACCAACACAGAACTTTCCAATATTCAGAAATTCCACTATCTAAGATTATCTTTACAAGGTATTGCCGCAGAAACAATACGTAACTTGGACATTTCTGAGGCAACATATGAAACTGCGTGGGAGTTACTAAAAGACAGATTCGAAAACAAATCTCTTCTTGTCAATAATCATATTAAAAAATTATTCAACTTACCAAATATTTCAAAAAATTCACATCATGATTTACGCACTTTACTTGATGGTTTCCAAAGACATTTACGCTCTCTGAGTCCTTAAACTTAGATACAACATCTTGGGATGCCCTTATTATATATTTAATTATCAAAAGACTGATATTTTTTGTACACACTTATGACAAGTCAAAAGAAAATGTAAAAAAGTATTTTTGAAGTGTGTATATTTTAGGCAATTCCTAGCTGAGCGCTTTCGGCTTTACAAAATCTTTATCTTGATTATATTTTTTCATAATTTTATATTTTTAAACAAATTTTAAACTTTATTAGAAGTTTACAACATTTTGTAATTAATTTGACAGTTATTCTTAATTGAAACATGAAAATATATTCTTAAAAAATTTTTTATGCAAATTTCTTACAAATTTCCATCAAGAGATACAATTCTCAATACACTTAAGTATCAGATAACGTAACATCAATACCATGTTTCTTCTTTATATTATTGTTGAACAATTTGAGCCCTTGTTTCTTAAGGATGGCTGTCAGATTGAACATACATTGACCTTGAGCAATGACTTGAGTGAATTTACAAACTAATGTCATTCTGTATGATGTGATGAACACATAAAATTTAATTTAAAAACTTAATTTTTAGAAAGTCTTTGATGACTATTAGTAATTCCAAACTATTAAATAATTTTGTAAGAATTTAAAAAACAATCTCTATTTCCTATATATGACATTTGTCAACTGTCACTTTTGAAAAATCGTTTAAAAGGACCGACATTTGATTTCATTAGTTCTATTCTGTCTACCTCCTCACATCAATCAATGGTCGGGTTCTTACACCCGTACCATGACAAAAAATTTTTTTCAATTTTTTAACGTGTTTGTGAAGTCCAGTGTCGGCTTTTTATATGTTTTTTATATGTTTTAAGAATTTCAACAACTAAAAAAATCATAATTTTGAAATATAAGGAAATGAGATCTCTCCATTGTAGTGGTATTTATAAATTGACGTAAGTTAAAAATTATAATCTTCACCAATTAGTACTTATAAGAACATTTTATTGTAGCATAGCTCTGATGATGGCTTTGTAAAGCCGAAAGCGCTCAGCTAGGAATTGCCTAAAATATACACACTTCAAAAATACTTTTTTACATTTTCTTTTGACATATATTTAATTACCACAAAACTAGACAATGCCACACACAAAGAATGGGAACTGTCAATTAAAGACGACAAGAACACATTACCCACTTTGAGTAGCTTAACTGAATTTTTAAAAGGTAAATGTAGAGTCTTAGAATCTATTAATTATCAAGAAGAAAAATCTCGTCCCAAATTTTCATCTACAAGCAATCCCAAGTCTAAGAATTTCGTGTCAACGAATAATTCTTCCAACTGTTATGCAAACAAAAACATCTAATTTACACTTGTCCTGATTTTCTCAAATTAGAAACGTCATTAAGACATAATGAAGCAAAACGCTTGCGACTTTGCATAAATTGTCTGCGTAGTGGTCATTTCACTAAGGAATGCAAATCTTCCGGGTGTCGTAAATGTGGAAAAATACACCACACACTTTTACACTTTCAAGGTAACTCACAAAAGCTTATTGAAACCAGTAATCAAACCATCAGCAGTTTACATCAGAAGGGTCTAATGCACTGACAGCACGTAACATTTCGTTTGAGCACAACTCTACTACTTTGCTGTCAACTGTAAAAATAAACGTCTTTGACATCTCAGGTAACGAACACGAGGCTCGTGCACTTCTAGATAACGGCTCTGAAAGTAATTTCATTTCCCAGCGCCTATTAAATCTTCTAAGGTTGCCTACAACCAAAACACATTTTTCTATTTCTGGTATAAACCAAACAAATTCTATTGTAAGCTACAGAACATCGGTCAAATTTAAGTCCAAAACTTTAAACTTTTCTCAAGTAATTTCTTGCTTAGTGCTTCCTGAAATTGCAGGAAATTTACCTTCTGTCACATTCGATAAGAGAACACTTAATATCCCTTCTAATATTACTCTGGCTGATCCAGACTTCAATATTTCATCTCCTATTGATCTTCTTATCGGTGCAGACATCTTCTGGAATTTAATTTGTATTGGTCAGATTAAATTATCACCTGGACAACCGATTCTTCAAAAAACTAAACTTGGATGGATTATCTCAGGTCCATTATTTCCAAACAATACCCTTGCAGCCAGAACTACATGCCATTTGTCGACCATAAACAAGTTGAGCATAGAAGATCAACTTCAAAAATTTTGGGAAATTGAAGAATGCCCAAAAACAAAATTTTTGTCTAACGAAGAACTTTCTTGTGAAGATCACTTCTTAAAAACAACCTCTCTTAATTCTTCTGGTAGGTTTGTAGTATCACTTCCCTTGAAATCTTCTGTCGACAATCTTGGCGACTCTAAGACTACAGCAACAAAAAGGTTTTATTCTCTCGAAAGGAAACTTAATGCGAATTTTGAATTAAAAGATGATTACACTCGATTTATCGATGAATATTTATCCTTACACCATATGTCCGTTTCACCCTTTGAAACCACAGGCTATGAGTTCTTTCTTCCTCATCATTGTGTCTATAAAGGCAATAAAATTCGTGTTGTTTTTGACGGTTCTGCCAATACAGATTCAGGTGTTTCCCTGAATGACATTCTTATGGTTGGACCTAATTTACAAGATGATCTTTTCACTATCATCTCACGTTTTCGTAAACATAATTTTGTACTAACAGCTGATATAGAAAAGATGTATCGACAAATACTGATAAAGGAGGAAGAACGCTCCTTACAAAAGATCATATGGCGATCTAATCATACAAACTCTCTCGAAACTTATACTTTAAACACCGTTACTTACGGTACTGCTTCTGCTAGTTTTCTTGCCACTAGATGTCTTCAAGAAGTGGCACATATGTATGCAACCGATTTTCCCGACATATCTTCTATAATTTTACGGGACTTTTATGTCGACGATCTTCACACAGGTGGTTCTACAATAGAAGATATCAAACGCATTCAATCACTTACTTCCGAATTATTGTCTCGTCATGGTTTTCAATTGAGAAAATGGAAGTCAAACGCACCTATTTTAAACTTTGACAATCAAAATAATGTTTCCTTGGAAATTGGAGCTGACGATACTATCAAAACTTTGGACTTATTGTGGAGTCCCAAATCTGACACTTTTCATTTCAATGTTCAACCTATAGAGCACAAGTGTAAAGTTACAAAGAGACTTATTCTTTCCACTATATCAAAAATATTTGATCCACTAGGTTTGCTTTCGGCTGTAACTATAACAGCTAAAATTATTCTACAAGATTTGTGGAAACTAAAAATTTCTTGGGATGAAGTCGTTCCCATGGATATCTTTACGAAATGGGTTACATATCAGACTCCACTGGTAAAACTTAATCAGCTACAAATTCCTAGGCATGTAATTTGTACAAACTACAAGTCAATTCAACTACACGGTTTTTCAGACGCATCCACCACCGCATATGGTGCTTATATTTATATTCGTTCATCTGAAAACTTTGAAAATTTTCATTGTCATCTACTTTGCTCCAAAACCAGAGTAGCTCCTTTAAAACACATTCTCACTAGATAAAGACTGCTCCGAGTTTGTTAAAGACGTTTGTGGCAAATAGAGTTTCTCAAATTCAAACTTTGACCGAATCTCACACATGGCGTTACGTGAATACACTCGAGAATCCCGCAGATCTTCTTTCAAGGAAAATTGCTCCTACATCACTTATCACTTCTGAAATGTGGTTTCATGGCCCATCATGGCTAGCTAAACCAAAAACTCATTGGCCTAATAGAACATTCGAACCTTCTGAACTCCCTGAGCTTCGACCAGTATCAGCCCTTATCTCAAGAGTTCAGATGAAATTGGATATCATCACTAAAATATCCTCATTTGTAAAACTACAACGCATTATTGCTTATGTATTACGCTTTATAAATAATTGTAAATTTTCTCCTACACGAAGGAGCTTTGACAACCTTTCTTGTGAGGAAATAGATAATGCTTTAAAATATATTATTCGACTAAAGTCCTTACGTTCAGTCGTGATAGCCAGCGTAAACAAGTAGGCGTGGTCTATTGTTTCAGGACTGGACTTGTTTTCGGTGATGTTCTGTCTACGTTCATTTTACGTTCATATCATTTTTAATACGTTTGTAATTCTTTAATACTTCCCAATTTTGTATTGTTTAAAAACGGCTTTCAAAAAGATAGGGAAAATGATTATTTTTGAAATTCTTAGTATGCTATACTATAGAAATAATCTAAACAAGATGTTCCGGCCAGTCTTAGCGAATTTGAATAACATTAAAGTAATACCTACCTTAAAAGGTTTGCAGGTATAATAATAAACTATAATCTTTTAACAACAGGGCAATATCTTAACCATAATAAAAGTATTTTAATTTGAATATTTCTTATGTAGCATTCTGTGAATTTTTATAGATAATAATTTTATGGTATTTCCTAAAACTTAAGATCGTTGGTGGTCAATGTCTTCATTTAACAATGAACATCGCGCATCCCTATTCAGTATCAGTCGAGTAGTTTCGCGTTAACGTTTATTTCTGTATCTCGATCTAAAAATGAACTATTTGTGTTTATAATAATTATTTGTTTGCTAATTTAAAGTTTATGTGGTAGTTTTTTAGTTTTATTAAGACTTTTCAAAGTTGTGCGTTCTAATTTTTAATTTAAAATAGTAGTTTTTTAGTTTTATTAAGTCCAAGTTTGTGCGTTCTAATTTTTAAGTTAAAATGTCCAGTTCTACCGATTCTGCGGAGGAAGTTACACCAAAAAAGCGATCAAAAATGCGTCCTTTTAGTAGTACTGAAAAAAGTGTTATTTATAATGTTTATACATCGACAATAGAATCGCATCCAGAAGCTTTGGTATCGGAAATAGTGAAACAGACAGCTATTTCTTGTGGCGTAGGTGAAGCTTCTGTGTACAGAATTCTTAAAGAGCAGAAGAATACCGGAACATTTTCTTCCCCGAAAAAGACTAAGCCCAGGAAAACTATATTGGACAAAATTGATGATGCCGATAAATCGGCCATACGACGAATTGTGCATCAATTTTTTTTTAAAAACGAAATACCTACTATACACAAAGTTCTTTCAGTTGTTAATGAGGACGAAAGCTTGCCGAATTTTAAAAGCACTACATTTTATAAACTCCTCAAATCACTTGATTTTAAATACGTACGGAGGGGCAGAAATAGTGCTTTGTTAGATCGAGACGACATCATCTTGTGGAGACGAAATTTCTTAAAATCCATAAAAAAATTTCGGGAACAAAATAGAAAAATTTACTATTTAGACGAAACATGGGTAAATTCAGGACACACAAAATCCCATGTTTGGGTTGACGAAACGGTGAAATCTTCCATGCAGGCATTTTTGTCTGGTTTTTCAACAGGTCTTAAAAATCCATCGGGCAAGGGAAAAAGACTTATTATTACCCACATAGGGAGTGAAACAGGATTTGTAGAAGATTGTTTATGGATGTTTGACTCAAAAAAGAGCGGCGATTATCATGAAGAGATGAACGCTGAGAGCTTCGAAAGGTGGTTTGCAAGTACATTGCCTCGGTTAGAAGATAATTGTGTGATAGTTCTTGATAATGCCTCTTATCATTCCCGGAAAATTGAAAAGATACCCACAACATCATGGAATAAACAAAAAATAAAACAATGGCTACAGTCAAAAGACATTTATTTCGATGATGATATGTTAAAAGTGGAACTTTTACAATTAGTGGCCCCCCTTAAGGCAAAGTTCAATAAATGTGTCGTAGACGAAATGGCAAGAGAACAAAATAAAACCGTGTTACGTTTACCACCATACCATTGTGAGCTCAATCCAATTGAGCTCATATGGGCTGACGCTAAAAATTTTGTTGCTGCTAATAACAAAACTTTCAAGTTCGCAGATGTAAAAAACCTTTTTGATGAAGCTGTTAACAACATCACCCCAGAAAAATGGAAAAATTGTGTGGATCACGTTAAGAATATAGTGGAAAAAAAGTTCTGGGAGCTGGATAATATTATGGAGGTTATAGTGGAACCAGTAATTATAGAAGTTGGTCCTAATAGTGAGAGTGACATATGCAGTTATTCCTCATCGGAGTAAAAATACTGATTGTATTTTTACAACAACTTATCAGCATCAACACTGACATAAAAATTTGCGAATAAACTCAGAGTTACACAACGAGCCATGGAACGTGCAATGCCTTCGAGACCACATAACAAACCAACAAATCAGGTAAAGATCAGGAGTTCACGACGTCATTGAAAGAACTACTAAGCTTACGTATCATGGAATGACGAATCATGGAATGGAGGCCCAGAAACTATAATAAAAGAATCCCAGGACGACCACCCAGGACATCCCAGAATTATATAAAAGAATCCCAGGACAACCACCGACTAGATGGACAAGTAGCCCAGTGAAGTGAACACTGGAAGGAATTGAGGGGTACCTATGTCCAGCAGTGGACGCAATTGGCTGATTGATGATCAACATCAAGGAACTAACCACATAAAGTAAGTACTGATATAAATTTAGGCAGCCATTTTGATTTATTCTTCTGAAATTGAAATATTTGAGATCACTTAGTAGTATTGGCTGAATTTTTGGTTTAGCTTTGATAAATATCTATATAACTTTAGAAACTTGCTTAGGAATAATTAATATTTTTAAATGCCAAACCACATTTTATTTATTTCACACACTCTTACAAATTTTGTTAACTTTAAAATGGATAATATAGACGCTCTTTATACTTTATATTAATGTTTATTATTATTTTACCATATTTTTCTGACAACCTGAATGACCTCTTTTTTTCACTTATTTTCTTTTATATTGTAAGGGTTCTGTCACATAAATGTCGCTCATTAAATATTTTTCATTTACAAACAAATCCCTATTTCTAATATCATTTAATTTTCTTTGAATATATTAATAAATACCTTGTTTATTATTATTTTATTAATGAATATTTAAATTAATCTTTCATTTCTAATCTGAAAGTGTAAAACTCAATCACAATCAAAAATCTATAATTTTCATACAATTAAAAGGTTTAATCAACTAAATGTCACATTATGTGACATTTTTAAAATAACAATAAATTCAACATTATAATTAAAACTTTAAACATTTCAAAACTGCCAAAAACCCATCCTAAAAAATTCTTGCCTTTCCTAGTATATTACTTAAGCTAAAAATTTGACGTAGTTTCAAGTGTTATGTAAAAAACATATTAATCGTGTCAGAGTACACCCCTGAAGAGGGTGGAGCGGTCAGAACCTTCAACCAGTTAAAATATTCGTATCCCTATACAAGGCCTATTTATTTGTTTTGGTGCACTATCTCGACTCGGTGAAGATACTTTAGTACAAAATGAAACATTTCATGACGATTTGACACACCTTAAAAGACATGGTAACGTTAACTCTAAAAGTAAACTACTTACCCTCAATCCGTTTATCGATAAGGATAACATACTCCGCGTTGGCGGAAGACTACATAATTCTGATTTTTGTTACGATAAAAAACATCCCATTGTCCTTGATTCTAAACACCACTTTACTACTATTCTTGTACGAAATGAGCATCTTAATTTAAATCATTGCGGTCCTCAATTACTATTAGCTTCCATTCGTGAAACGGACAATGGTAGTACCTTCGTTGGCGCAAAAAATGAGCTTGTCAAATTTTTTAATACCTATAGTTCAACTATTAGGGACAATTTAACTACCGAAGGTATTAACTGGCAGTTTATACCGCCAAGATCACCTCACTTTGGAGGAGTTTGGGAGGCGGGAGTAAAATCTGTCAAATTTCACTTAAAGCGCGTCATTGGCAATACAATTCTCTCATATGAAGAATTTTCCACTGTTTTATGTCAAATTGAAGCGTGCCTAAACTCACGACCACTCTCACCAATGTCCAACGACCCTTCCGACTTACTTCCTCTTACTCCTGCACACTTTTTAATTGGATCCACATTGACCGCAATACCTGAACGGAACTTCTTAGATGTCAAGGAAAACAGCCTTAGCAGATTCCAAAGGCTTCAAAAAATGATCCAAGGTTATTGGACTAGGTGGTCCAAGGAATACATTTCGTCTCTCCAGCAGCGAGTTAAGTGGAAAAAACATTTCAACAGTCTTCTCAAAATTGGAAGTCTAGTGACGGTGAAGGAAGATGGAACTGAACCCTTAAGATGGTGCAAGGTTAGAGTGACTCAAGTTACATGCGGTAATGACGAATTAGTCTCGTGCAGTGAGCAAGTTAAAAAAACAGAGGTTTCAACAGACCGTGACAAAGGTTGCGACCCAGATCAGTGACGGTGAAGGAAGATGGAAACTTGAACCAGCTTATGACTTGTGACCCTGGCAGGCGTTCAAGTGAGGCGGCTTATGTGACGAATAGTTCGTGCAACCGTGTACAATTAAAATACAACCGAGGTTATTGTAACAGACCTCTCGAGGGGTGTAAAATATATTTTAACATCATATGTGTCAACATATTTTACATGTGCCTTTTTACTTCAATAATTTTGGTTTAAGTGATTTGCTTACGGAAAACTGAGGGAAGTCTTTAAATCAGCTATTCCCATGTGCTTGAAGAGAAAAGTTTTTGATCAGTGTGTACTTCCAGTTCCGACATATGGAGCAGAAACATTGACACTTACCAGAAAAGTAATTAATAAGATGCAAGTGGCACAGAGAGCGATGGAGAGGTCAATGTTGGGCGTATCACTCAGGGACAGAGTTTCGAGTCAGATAGTAAGGAGAAAAACTGGTGTGACGGACGCAGTTGAAAGAATTACAACCCTGAAATGGAACTGGGCAGGACATGTTGCTAGGGTCAGAGATGGAAGATGGACAAAGAAAATTTTAGAGTGGAGGCCTAGACACGATGCTTATCGTAGTC
The DNA here is from genome assembly GCA_918026665.1 of Diabrotica balteata. Classification (NCBI taxonomy): domain Eukaryota; kingdom Metazoa; phylum Arthropoda; class Insecta; order Coleoptera; family Chrysomelidae; genus Diabrotica; species Diabrotica balteata. Next base: position 97,705,178 of record OU898277.1, read on the forward strand.
GAGGACGTCCTCCAACAAGGTGGTCGGACGATTTAAAGCGCATCCAGTCTAACTGGATTCAAGTTGCTCAAGATCGGATGCAATGGAATTATTTACGGGAGGCCTATGTTCAGCAGTGGACGCAAAATGGCTAATGATGATGATGATGATGATTTGTTTTTTTGTATTATTACGTGAAATTCTAATAAGATTTAACCTACATCCTACACAGCCAGTTTCGTGACTTGAGATCATTTGTAATGTAAAAGTTTAAAATCAGCGCTTTCTACGCATCTTTCAAATGCCTTATATTTGTTGCCAAAACTCAAAATCAAAATTTTATGTTTTAAGAATTTTAAAGACTAGGCTCAAACAATGGAAATTCCACAGCGAACGATCAATGGAAGTGACTACTGTTATTGATCTCATGAGAATTGTAAAAAATGGCAAGGTTTATTCATTTAACGGCCTTATAGAAACTGACTTCATTTGCGGCAAAATGCAACAATTGGATACGAAATCTGCACTCCTTTAACTCATTTTATTTTTTGTCGATAGGACACTGATCAACATATTGAATTTTTACCGTTGATTGCCGAAAATTGACATTCTCAACAAAATTCAGATTGTTAGTATGATTTGTAGAGGACAAATCTCTAACGACTGGACTATTAATACAATTTTTTTTAGATGGTTTAGATGGTTTAGAAAGAATTGGAACATGCCCGGCCTCGGCTACGTGATTTTGATACGTAGTTTACTTCTACAAAAATATTTCCGGTACTTTTGGTGTGCATCAAGTGGGAGAGACGATTATATGATTTTCGAAGTCATTCCTAGCTTTGACAAAGTGTACGACTGTTTATCAGTAAACATAAGAGATGTGAGAATAAAAATTACAGAGGATATATATTAATATATGGTTGATATACAGTGCGTTAAGTTTTAGAGTATATATTGCAAATACATATTGTCCCGCTCCGACACCTAGACTCCTAGACAGAAAACGAGAAATCCGTTTAGTAACATGTAACAAGCCAATGAATATACAACCCCGTCCTTCGATTTTGGTTTGCTTACGTATCCCTGGTTCATTTCTTATAACATAAACTCGATAAGAATACACTGATATTATAAGTCAGTGCATTTGTATCACTTTTTAATAATGTGAACATTTTTTTGGTTGAATTAAAAATAAACGCGCATTTCTTTAAAAAGATAAAAAAATACACTCTACTTGAAAATCAAAAATAATTTCTAATAAAATAAGAAATAATTCTTTATGCCCTACAGAAATAATTCAAATATTTGACCTTCTATGTCTGAACAGTATCCTAATTTGTTACAAAAACTTCTGCGGACAGATGTAAGAGTTTCTGCTGTAATAGAATTGGAAACTTCTCTTATTCTGTTTCTTAATTCATCCCAATTTTGGGCCCTAGCCTCAGGATGATTGTAGATAATGCTTTTTAAATGTCCCCAAAAAAGAAGTCCATGCATTAAAAATCTGGAGATCGCGCAGCCACTTAATATCGCGTGCTCCACTGATAACTTTATTCGGGAAAGTATTGTTTAAGTACACTCTAATTATTCGAGCGTTGTAAACTGAACAGCCGTCTTGATGGAACCAAACATTCTCCAGATTTTATATCAGGAAGATTGAGAATGCTGGAAGAACATGATTCAAGTTGCCCTCAATAAAAAATGGATCTATTATATAGTCTCCTAAAATGCCAGTCTAGACGTTGAGTTCGGTAAACAACACTTCTGTGCTAATGTGCTAAAATACCTCGTAATGGAAGGATTGTGTCTCCCTACTAACGAAACAGAAGATTCATCAGTAAATAAAATGTTTTTAATAAGATTGGGGTTCATCATTAGCCTTCGTTATTAGAGTTTCACAAAACTCCATTCTTCGAAAGTAATCGTCTGGATAAAGCTGCTGCGTTCACGAATTTTTAAAATTCTCGTAACCGTGTTTTTTCCACACTTTCGTTACATCTAACTCCCTAGCAACACTTCTACTTGAACGTATTGAATCTACTTCGATTGTTGCACAAATTTGTATATGCCGGTATTCTCTTTCCCTCAACTTTTGCTTATGACACTTCTTGAGCAGAAAGGGGGGAGAAAGGGAGAAGCGCATTGGAGAAGGCAGCGTAATAGGATGTAGTACCATCATGTAAGATGAATGGATGAGAATAGACTCCCAAAAATTGCCCTAGAAAACAAACCGCTCGGTTCAAGACCTCCCGGAAGACCACCTAAATATGAAGAGATAGTTGGCAATCTACCTCCCAGGAAATTAACCAGAGACAGCTTCAGAATTAAACAGATCGAAAGATTTTCAAGAAGTAGAAGTAGAAGAAGAAGACTTCTTGAGCGTAACATTTTCGGCAATAACAACTCTCAAAATTTTTAACAATATTATAAACTGATTGTACGCAAGGAATTAGTCTCCTCTCAAAAAACACAGAAAATAAATCTACACACTGTTGTCCAGAATTACTATCATAGAACCATTTTATTATTTGAACCTTTTCTGCGGGGATATAAACAGACATTTTGTTTACAAAAATAAATTAAAAATTTACGCTCTTATTGCTTTAAACAACTACTGTATTGACAAATCATTGGCGACGAGACAACGGAAAGATTCATGAAAAGTCGACGGCACGCCGTGTTGCCGTTTATATATATATATATATATATATATATATATATATATATATATATATATATATATATATATATATATATCTAATTTAAAACCATCTGTCAAATGCAAAAACCAGAATAAAGTGAATCGATTATTCTACTGTTTATGAAGTACGAAGAGAGCATACTTCATACAAAAAAAACACAACAATTAATTACTGGCAATATAGTAGAAGCAAAGTGTTTTCCTGACAACTATAATTCTATTGTATTGTAACGATTAGCCCAAGCTGTAGAGCATTATGAAGAGCAATGCCTGGAGTTACCACCAAGTGTTTGCAAATCTAAACTCCAAACTGTCGGTTATAATTTTTTATGGAACTTTAAGGTGCAAAACGGTGTTTTGATTATGTTTATTTTATGAAATCAACATTTTAAGGTAAAATGAGTACAATATTATGAAAGTACATATAAAAAGCTTTGATTTGACCTAAATTTGGTCCAATAGTTTATGCAAAATTGTCCAAAAACATCAATTTTTCGCCAGTTTTTATTTTTGAAATATCTCTTGTAATTTTTTTTATGCAAGAAGCGTCATCTTGTATTTTAATTATAAATCGAATGACACTTCGTAAGATCCAAACGGTTAATTCCTTTTCGAGATACGTTTAATTGTTTATAAAAACTCTTAAATGTTTATAAACTTTGTAGGACCAAAACTTTTTTTTTAACTGGTCGATTATATTTTTATGACAACTATTATATTTTATTTTTAGACGTGGAGTTAGCTTAATTTAAGTTGTAGATGTTGGGGCGCTTGGGTTACTCACCTTGAATTCTACTCTGACGTCGTTCAGCTCGAGAGCGGTTGGTTGGATTGTAAAGTATGAGGGGTAGTTGAAAATAGGATACCTCCAAGAAGTCAATAATAAAGTTTTGGGGTCAGAGGGTGAATTTTTAAAACGATCTTAAGCTTATAGTGCCTAAAATACTTAACATATAGGACCGTGCGGTATGTCATATGATAGGATTTAGCAAATAGAATACGAATGCAAAAAAATCCAACATGGCAGCATACCCAAAGGGCTTTAGACATGTATATTTGCTACTATCGGGTCAATCGTGACATGCGAGGTATTATATGTCAAGATGTATCTAATAGAATACAACGACAAAGAAAAATTTAAACAAATTTAAGTAGAGGATCGGTAAACGTTTGAAGGGGGATATATATGTATATATATATATATATATATATATATATTATATATATATATATATATATATATATATATATATATTGTGATAGATCTCGATAATATGAGTAGCTTGAACGAAGAAGGAGAATAGTTTGCAATGTTTTTGTTTTTATTCTGCCCTCCACAAGAGTCACTATATGCAAGTATCTTTGTTACCTTGGGGTGTAGACTTCTGATAAATTTTATCAAACATGAGCGTATTTCCTGGGAACCTCTTGCTGCAATTGTTTCATTCCATAAAAACATGTGACTTTGTCCAATAAGTAAGTTGTGTGTACAAAAATTGAAACGTCTATAGTTGACGAAGGTAAAATACCTTGGACGTAGTTACTAGTGGTGTTGGCAATGTCTATTGCAAATCGAAACAAACAACGACAGTATTCATTTTTGTGTTTTTCAATATCTAATTTTTTAGAATCGTTTGCTTTCTTAGCTTTTCTATTATGTAGTTCTAAAGTTCTAAAAATTGTCACAGCGACTACTATAAGGCTTGTGAAATTTCAAATAAAACTCTGTGTTGAAGATAAATCGATAATATGATTCTTCCACAGGCTCTTCATGTCGTTCATTACAAAATTCCTTATATAGATTATATATCTTACTAATATTCAAATCGCCAGGAAGGTATTTATTATTAAGATTGTCTTTTTTCGAATAATGGCTCTGATACTTTGGAAACATCTTAATGTGGGAAAATCACCATATTTTTCAATGATTGTTAAATTTTGTTTGGGGGTTCCTTTTCCCTCGTTTATCAGGTTTACTCATTCCGAACTCCGATATTTTATAACAAACAACCTGAAATCTGCGCACAGAAATGTCAAAAGTACGTAAGAAAAACGTTTGGCAGACACGTTTCCCGAGCAGAGTTATTATTGTGCTGTAGTTTTTCTTTTTAAAAGCTTCTTCGTTGTGTCTTGATGGGCCAACCTTTTTTATACAGGTGGAGAGAAACGCTGTTTGCAGATCGTATTAACAAATGTTTGGTATATTTTGCGTCTTTCCCTTTCATTAATGTTATCGTTGTAATGAAATCGACATACATGGTTATAGACTTTCAGTTCTTTGGCTTCCTGTGATTTATTTTTTCGTCCGACATACGCTTTCCTTCAGTTCGAATTGAATTTTACGGAAAACCCTAGTGCTGGTGCGCGGCAGTTGCGGATCTAGACATTTGCCTTGGGGACCTTTTATTATTTATATTTTTACTTTCAACTTACAACAAAATATAACCTATGTATATTAGACTCGGAAACTAAATTTTATCATGTTAAGTAATTTCATTGAATTTACTTACCATCAGACACCAATTAAAATATTTATTTACTTGAAAATAATTCTGTGGTGTACACGTGTTTTTACAGAATACGAAAAATAGTTTTGTGGTAAAACGATTCAAGCGCACCTAAACCTGTTTACTACCAATGCAAACTGCAATTGTTTTATTAAATTAAATGTAATGGCGATAGATGGCGCCTGCAGGGGCGAAATATGCTTGAATCATTTTACCACCAAGTTATATCATTTAAGTATGCAAATCTGTACTTCGAGTATATTTTAGAAAAGTGCATAAACTCTTTTACTTCTAACCCCATCAATCTTAGTGAAAGGGACATTTTTTTCTCTTCCTCTTTTTTTCTCCGGCATTTTTTATGTAAAACTGGTTTCAGTTAAATTGGCAGAAACTTTGTATTGATGTAGCTCATTGGTCATGCTCACCAATCAATTGTTTCTGAGTTACAGAGGTTTAAAGTGTTTGTTTTTTTAGTCCTTTTGAATACTACATTATTTTTATAATATACAGGGTGTTACTAAATATCTGCAAGACACTTCGGGAAGTGATTCTGCATGAGAATGCATATTATTATAATATATATTATAATAATAATTAAAGTTACTTTCCTAAATTTGAATTTTCTTAATTAGATTCATTATACACCTCAAATGAGCATCTGTCGTAAATTTTTATAATTTGTTTGGAATGTTCTATTTTTCATATCTTTATCCACAGCTTTTTTAATTATCTATGGAGTTAGTGATTATTTGCATTTCAGTTATTCCCATATCCAAGTTAAATGAAGGATATTGCCAAAAAATATCAATGAGATTGTTAAATCATGTTGACAACTTTGTTAATTGCATAAACAGGAAAGTAGGGTAGCCTTGATCGATTTTATATAATCTGCTGATAAAAGTTTAAAGATAATTAGCTGATAGATATAAAATTGTGATACGCAGTAAAACATTAAATCGTAGTGACTTTTAAAAATATAAAAAAGGTAAGAATGAATCTTACGCACTTCTTTTTTCTGCTTTGTCGAAAGAATATCCTATTTAATAACCGAATAACCGAAGTTGTTTTGATATCAGAAGGCATATTCTTCTTGTATAAATATAGTAATTATACTGGGAGGATAACGTATGTGAACATATTCCTGTATTATGGTAATTTCTAAAAATTGTGGTAACTTACACATGTTACCACAATTTCATTCCTCAACATTTTCTTTGTTTTAGTAGTATTTACTTTCTAAATAACTATAAATACTCATTTTGGTCATGTGCTTTGGACAGATATTTTTTTAATATATAGGATCGAATAGAGTTTAAATAAAAAATATATTACGTTGATTCTGCGTATGTTACCAGAAATTAGGTTGAGGCAGATTGAATTTACACACGTAAGGTTAAACACAGACAGGGCGGCGTGCACAGCGTCGACGGCCGCGACGGTGTTGAAAGCGGTCTCTCGTCTATGGTACTTATGTTGTGCAACACAGACGAGCCGTCGTTTGTCAGCTAGCCGCGTCGGCCGCCGCGCGGCCTCTGCTAGGTACCCTGCGCCGTCGGCGGTTTATGACTTCTGGCGGCACATCAGTAATAGATATCTCGTGCTTCAACCCAGACGTGTGACTGTTTTGCGACGGTTTTATTTGATTACTTTTGTGAGTGTTTGCCAAATTTTGTATATACTATGGAAGCTATAGATATTCATAAATTAATTACCGAAATTCACACACGGCTATCAATTTGGGATATGCACTTAAATAAATATTAGAATAAAATAATAAAAAAACATGCTTGGGAAGAGGTTACCCACAGTTTTATTTCGGAAAATGCTTTTCTGGGCCATCTTTAATTTCGTTAACTAAGGTGTAAAACATTCCTTTATTTTTTCATTCATTTACTATAGGATGTATCCAATACCTGCGTTTCTTCTTCTTCTTTGATCTAATATGAAGTAAACTTGCATTTATTAGGAAAAACAAATCGTCGTCACTTTCACTAGATGATTCTAGAGACATCATCATAATATGATGAACTTGCGTGCTCATTTTAGTTGAAATAAACATACTTTTATTTCGATTTTGCGAATAAAGCGTGTTAGTGAAAAATTGTGGAATTATTGTTGGAAGCGTCCTTATTATACATTTTCGGACATATGGAAACTATTTTATTTTTAATTGAAGAATTTTTTTAACTCTTAGAAAACTATGATTTCAGAATGAAATGATATAAAATGATTTTCAAACATTTTCTCCCTCAGTTAATGCAAATGAGAATTTCAAGATGCTAACCTTGGATCTATTTTAAATACATATAATGGGAGATAATATGATACCCTATTTTTAGAGATTTAAATCATAACTTAAAACACAAATCAAGGCGTTGCCACTGACGTCTGTCAAATTTGAATGTTTTTATACAATATGCCGTTTTTTAACTCAACAACCAATTATCAAAACACGATAGGATTTATTGTTTACTCTCTGATCTGATAGAGATTAGTATCAAATTATATTTTAAAAATCAAAGCTAAAATCAGACTGTGTATGACAGACAAAAAGGTGTGGGTTCGAGTTCCATTGTAGGGACTCTAGGACCAATCTTCTACTCTCAAAAGAACCTATCCAATTATGTGATAAAGTCCATTTAAAAACAATGCTCAGGATCTGTCAGTGATCGTCATGAAACAACTAGACGTTTAAAGAATAAAACAAATAAACATAAAACAAATAAATAAATAAAAAGTTATCGCGTTATAAAGTAATTTAAGCAAAAATTATTAACTTCGACTGCTTGTAAATCGTCTTTTTAAAAGTAGCAATATTATGTTCAGTAGCCCTTATGAGATGTCAATAACTCTGGTTAAAATTTAAAGTAAAAAACTCTTTTATTACAATTTCACTATCATATACTTACAACTGAAATAAAAAAGTGTTCTGTTATGATTTTAGTAAACTTGGTTTACTTTAATAATTTTCCACCTATAAACCAATCTTATTCGGAAACGTTCCCGCAAGGTTGATATTCGAACCAGAAAATTAAAAAAAAATTTTTTGAAATACCTCAGTGTTCTGCTCGATTATGAATTGATTGCCACCCTAGTAATTTTTCACTTCTCAACTAGCTCTTATGGGAAGTTAATAATTCTGTTAGGATAAAATTTACAGTGAAAAAATCATCTTTTGCAATTTCACCGTTCTTCACTTATAACTGAAATAAAAAAGTGTTTTGTTAATTTTTACTAACCTTGACCACCCTGATAATTTTCCACCCCTAAATCAATCTAATTTGGAAACGTTTCCGCTAGCTTAATATTCGAGCCAGTGGATTAAAAAAGAATTTTTATAGATATTTCAAAGATTTTGAAATATCACAGTGTTGTGCTAGGTTCTCACGAATTTATTAGTACTTTAGTAATTTTTTATCCCCCCGAACTAACCCTCGTGGGAAGTCAATAATTCTTGTAGGTTAAAATTAAAGGGGTAGAATTTTTTTTGTAATTATACTGTACTTTATTCAAAATAAGAAACTGATCTGTTTTTAGTAAATGTTAACCAACTAAATGTTTTTACTAAATGTTAAGCAACTTCACTAATTCTATCAACCACACATTTACTATATTTTTAGATTTTTACTATATTTTTAACATATTAGTCATTTTTTTCTCGACTACCCAAATTGAAAAGCATTCTGAAATGTTACTCTGTGCTAAATAATATATATTTTTAAATATATAGAATAGTTTAAATATTTAAAATATCAAAATACTTTGTTACGAAAATAATAATTTTTTACTGTTACAAAAAAGTTACTCAGATTCGCATCGTGAGTACCCTTTTATGAATATAAAATAACTGAAATCAAGTTGAGTTTTAGTAAATACAATGAAATTGTTATATTTTATATAATAATTAGCAGGTAAGAAATATTTAAGTTAAAATAATTTAAATATTATTTAAATAAGAAGAGTATTAAATAATATACTGTTTAGAATAGTTGTATAGCATAAAAAGTTTATATTACTTGGAAAACATTTTAGCAGATAAAATAGTTTAAGAATATTCAAATAAGACGGAAATTATAGGTTGGACAGAACAGCTAGTTTAGATTTGACTAGTAATATAGATTAATATTAGCTGCATTTCAAAAATTTAAATATATTTATATTATTTAATTTTATGTCGATATTATATTTATTATATTATATTATTAGGGTCGTAATAAATTCGTAAAAACCTAGCAGAACACGGTGGTATCTTAAAAATATTTTTTTTTATTTTCGCTGGCTCGAATATTCGAATATTAAACTAGCAAGAACTTACTAAATAAGATTGATTTAGGGGGAAAATTATTAGGATAGTCAAAGTTTAGTAAAAACTCAACACTTTTTTATTTCAGTTATAAGTACAGGACAGTGAAATTTTAAAGAAATTTTAACATAAAATAAATATTAACTTCCGATAGGAGTGAATTGGGGGGGGGTGATTAATTACTAAGGTGGTAATAAATTCGTAAAATCCTAGCAGAACACTGTGACATTTTAAAAATATTTTTTTTTTCTAATTCAATTTGCTCGGATATGGTAACGTTTCTAAATAAGTATCAAATTATATCAATAAGTTCAGGAAATGCTATCTAAAACTACTCAAAGTAGCCAAAAAATCCTACTTTTATAATCGCCTAACAAGCTCCAAAAATATTTCAAAAGAAACTTGGTCAAACGATTTTCGAAATAAAACCAGTGCAGAGAATCAAACCTTTTCTTTTCCTAACTGGGAAAATCTAAATGATTACTTTGTTAATGTGAGTAAAAATATAACCTCAACTATTTCGCCACAACAAGATCCAGTTTCCTATCTCCCTAATTAAAAAAACATTGCAGTATCTTCTTTTTAAGACCAGTTGATAAGACTGAACTCATTCGAACAATTTGTAGTATAAAAAGCAAATCGTCCTGTAGTACAGATGGATTATCTATTTAAATTTTCTCAAATCTTCCGCATATTGTTTTGGAGGTCATGGTCTCGCTAGTAAATGATTCCTTTGAAAAAGGTACATTCCCTAACTACCTAAAGACTGCCATCGTTATTCCTCTTCATTAAGGTGGAGAAAAATCTGATGCCTGCAACTATAGACCTATTGCCTTGTTACCAGCACTATCAAAATTTATTGAAAGGCTTATAAAAGTTCGACTTATGCCCTTTCTCCTTAAACATAATATTTTATCGCAAAATCAGTTTGGCTTTTTGTCTAATAAATGTACTAGTGATGCCATGTTTTCTATGTTATATGAGGTATATCTATCACTAAATAGTAACCTCTCCTCCACCACCGTTTTCTGCGACTATTCCAAAGCCTTTGACTGCGTAAATCACGACATTCTATAAAAAAAATTAACTTTCTATGGAATTCCGGGTGTGTCTTTGAATTGGTTCAAAACTTACTTGGTAGGTAGGAAACAATTGGTTAGAATAAAAGACACCGATTATAGTTGTAAAGATATTGAGTGTGGAGTATCGCAAGGTTCAGTATTAGGTCCCATTCTTTTTTTACTTTTCATTAATGACATCACTTACTTGAAAATTAAAGGGAAAATTTTTTTACTTGCTGATGATACCAGTATTACTTGGAGCAAATCTAATATTCCAACGCTTCATTCAATTATAACCGCTGATTTGCTTATAATCAAAGCTTGGTCAGACTCCAGCTTTAACGTGGATAAGACAGTAGCATTATCTTTTAAAGGAGTCATTCAACACTTGCTGTTGAATGAGAGCCAAATCAGTATCGTTAATTCCGTAAAATTTCTAGGTATTCTTATCGACAGTGATCTTAAACTTGCATACTGACTCCTTGAGGAAGAAACTAGCCTCAGTTTGATTTGAAATAAGATCTGTTTCGAAGGAACTAGATTATCTTCTGTCAAAATGGTATATTTCTCTTTGTTCGAGTCCCATCTTCAATATGGGCTTCTATTTTGGGGTTCTAGTACAGCGGCCCAATTTGATACTATTTTTAAGTTGCAAAAAAGAGCAATTTGTTATCTATTTGGTCTCAAACAAACAACTCATGCAAGACCTACTTCAAAAATCACGGAATTTTGACGCTTCCCTCTTTATTTATTTTGGAAACGGTTTGTTTGATTCGCAAGCATCTAAACGTTTATTTACCGATCCCTTCCACTCAGCTTGTAAAGAATTCTATTCAATATAGTGCAAAAAAACTATATAATCACTTTTCAAGAGAAATTAAATCGGCAACATCTTTTATTACGTTTCGTAAGATGACAAAAATCTATCTGTCTGAAAGACCATATTGACCAGTTGACGAATTTCTTAATGTATAACAAAGAAACAAAATTAGTATTGTTTATAAAATTTTAATTACATTAGAGTGTCTCAAGCAGTGGCTACAATTTGTTTCATTTGTTGTTGTCTGTATAAATTAAGTTATACAATAATTTTACTAATTTAAAATAGGATTGTTCTGTTTTTTTGTTATATTTGCTTTTGTTTTATACTTTTTGTACTATTTGACTGATTTTTTTTTAGCTTTGTCCATAAAATTGTTCAATAATTTTCAGTGACAATAAAGCATATTTCTATTCTATATAAGGTTGGTTTATCATCATTCTGGCTTTACAACCCTACGGGGGTCCTAGCCTCATCAAGAATTTCTCTCCAGGTTTATCATCATTCTGGCTTTACAACCCTACGGGGGTCCTAGCCTCATCAAGAATTTCTCTCCAGACGTCCCTATCCATCGCCTTTCTCCGCCAAGCACGTATTCCCATATTTCTCATGTCTTCATCGATGTTATCAAGGAACCTTGTTCTAGGTCTTCCTCTTCTTCTCTGACCAATGGATCTATCAAGGAGCGTTTTTCTATCTGGGCCATTTTCTTCCATCCGCATTACATGCCCTATCCACCTCAAACGTACCAAGATTGGTTTAGGAGTGGAAAAGTATTAAATAATAAAATTTATTTTAGTTGTGTGTGTGTGTGTAGATAGTGGATGGCATCAGAACTTGTCTATTTGCCACAAAAAATTTGTATTTTTTTTTTTATTATTAAGGATAGGATAGGGATACAAAACATGGCCACTCGTTTCTTGTCTAGGGACCCGTCAAGACATTTTTATTAAGACAAACTAGACTAGGTCACGGGCAGGAGGTATTAACAAATGGGGTAAAACAGAGGTTTGGATTCTAATTATATAATGTTTGTAAATACACATATATACATATTTAACCATATTATATGAGCTAAATTTCTATTTTTGCTTCTAAAACAAACTTGATTAAAAGGTTGTATATTTCTTTCTCTTGTTGTGCTAATAAAGTAGGAATGTTAGTTGGTAGACTTACAAACTTTTTCAGTTCTTGGTACAGCATATCCGTATGTGCAGTATATTTTTGACACTCTAAGAAAATGTGATTTATATCGGCTAACGGTTTTTTTGGACAGTGAGGACAACACGGAGAATCTACGATACCAATCCTAAACAAATGAGCTGGAAAGCGACCATGATTAAGTTTTAAACGTGATATAATTGATGACTTATATCTATTATAATCCCACGAATTGATGTACGGAATGTTCGTCGGTAAAACTGGTTGAAGTTTAAAATAAAGGTTCTCTGATGTAGTTGAAAATTTACTGTACTGAGCTTCCCATCTAACCCTAACATCAGTCTTATATAAATTAATAAGATCTGATGAGCTGCACATGTTTACTTTCAATTCTGAGTCAAGTGCTTGTTTCGCTGCGAGATCAACTGCTTCATTCCCAGTTATCCCTGAATGTCCTCTAACCCAGACTAATGTAACTCGTACACCATACCCCTGCAGTTTATATAGCTATTTTTTATAGATAGAAGAATATTTTTGTTATAATGGTTAAAAGGAGGACTTTTAATGGCGTGCAAAACTGAGAGAGAGTCTGTTACAATTATCACAGATAAAGGTAAATTCATCTCGCACCAATCTAAAGCTTTCTTAATAGCTATAGCTTCTGCACTAAAAATCGATAAATAATGAGGGGCTTGATATTGCTCAACATGGTTAATATTAGAAACTAAAAATGCACAGCCTGTTTTAAATCTTTTTTTTGATCCATCCGTATAAATGATGATTTTATTCTCTCCTAAATTACAGAGTATAGATTTGAAAATTAATTTTGATAGAAATATATTATCTGGATAGTTTGGAATTATAATGGTTGGTTTAAATATTAAGGCTGGAAAATCGGTTTCGTAAATAGGATATTTTTTTTGACTATGTATTAGTTCTTTATGTCTCCTCCTACGTTTTAATTCTCCAATATTTGTTTGTAAGATTCTGGACCGCTATATTTGATATTTTTTGACCATAAATGTACTAAACGTCCTATACTTTATTAGCTGTTTATTAGATAAGTACTCTCGTCGAAGGACAAAGGCGGTTCTTGTGCTTCAGCGAGAACTGCATAATTCGGTGATGACATCATAATTCCTAGACTTATTTTAATTGCCTTATATTTTATATTGAATTCTGTCTAAGGTTAATAAGTTTGATTTGCTAGTTGAGGCATAAATAGTACATCCATAATCCATTATTGAGCGGATGTATGACTTATTTTAGTTATAAGTATAAGTTATAATTTATAAAAATTGGTGAAAAAATATGCCATAGGCAATTTTTGTTTAATTCTGCTAGCTTCAACCGTAAGCCAGGAGAATCGCTCCTCTTAAGGGTGGTTCGGTAGTGAAAAATTATTATGGTGGTAATTAATTAGTGAAAAATGTGTGAAAAAAATGTCATAGCCAAAAATTTTTTTGTTTGAATCCTGCTAGCTTGAACCTTAAGCCAGCTGAATCGCTCCCCTTAAGGGTGGTTTGGTGGTGAAAAATGAGTGAAAAATCGGTGAAAAAATATTGCGTAGGTTAAATTGGATTCAGCTTAAGTTTAATGGTCCTATAAACATGCCGAATATAAATATGCGCTTTTTAAATATAATGGACAAGGCGACTCAAGCAAGCCTATAGTCCAAAACCCTTACTTTTAATGGAACTCCCTGTATATTTTTCTATTCTTAAAAGCTACTTAATAACCTGATCTCAACCAACTATATCATGTAGAGTCTATTATGAGTATTACACAGTAGTAAGTATGTTGAAATTATACAGTGTGGAAAACCACGTATGGAATAAAATTGTTTGTGTCCTTGTTTTTGAAAATTATAAAAAAACTCTAAGACACGTCAACTTTTAAATTCAAATGTGCGCTTTTCAAACATAAATTTAAATGTACAAGATAATTCACGCACGTCAAGCAGAGTCCATGATGTTTATTTTTAATAGAACACCCTGAATATTTTTACGTTTCTTAAATCTCCTTAACAACCCGATAATATTATTTAGGGTCTGTTATTAATGATACAACGTGAAATTTTAAAATTATATACATTTTCGTCAAGAAATTAAATACAAAACCTAATTATTAATAAATAGTTTAGAAAATGGATGTTTGTATTAGCTTATTAAAAAAAAGCATTATTTAAAGTGTAATTGATTATTAATTTTAAAATTTTGTGTATTTAATGTCTTGACGAAAATAGTTATTCATAGTTATAAAACTTTAGCTTAAATTATTTATAATAGACCCTACATAATATACTTTTTTGGGATGAGGCTGTTAAATAGCTTCTAAAAACAAAAAAATGTACATGGTGTTTTATGAAAACTAAAGATGATGGGCTATGATAGACTTACATGAATCATCCTGTATATTTAAATTGTACATTTAAATGTTTAAAAAGTTCATATTTCAATTTCAAAGTAGACGGGCCTAGCGTTTTTTATAATTTTCCAAAATAAGGATAAAGAAAATAATACAGACAATTGTATTCCATGAGTGGCTTACACACTATATAATTTTAAAATTCCACTATGTATTATTCATAATAGACCCTACATGATACATGATAAATAGTTTGTCGAGATCAGGTTATTAAGCAGCTTTTAAAAATAAAAAATGTACAGAGAAATCTATAAAAAATAAAACTTATGTAGTATACTACGCATGCGTCAATTACTCTGTACATTTAAATTTATGTTTAAAAGGCACACATTTATATGTATTAAAAGTCGATAACAAAAGTAGCGACTTGTGTACCTGTAACACCCATAATCCGTCAGACGACAACATCTGATAATTCCAACGACAAATTCGACCAAATGGTTGCAGTTGCTGGACAGTCTCTAAATCAGATGGAGAAAAGGAAATTAAGGGAATCGGTATCGTGTAATTGTCGTACCGAAAGGAGGAAACACGGGAAAAACCACAATACATACCCACATATAGCGTAAGTGAAATAGGACGGGTGGGGAGAGTAATTTGCATGGGCCCATCCGTTCGTAATGGCAGCGGCGCTACTAGTCACGTTAGGTGGGGGGATTATTATCATCTTAAATTGTAAAACCATCGTTGAAATGGAACAAAATACAATAAAAGGTAAAAAATGTTGTGTTCCTGGTTGTACCGACTACACAAGCAGTCGATTTCGTTTTCCAAATCCAAAAAATGAAAAGGACGTATTGTCATAATGGTTGACAGTTATTAGGAGGAAAAGATTAAACAATTCTACACCCCACTGTTTACAACAATTGTATCCCAAATTTTAGAAATAGGCGATAAAAACAGTATACATCAATTTTTATATATCTAATAAACACTGCGAAAGGAGAAGAAGCCACCTCCGGTGGCTCTCCCCTCTGTCGTGTTGAATCCAACAAGGATTCATTAGTTCAGGCCTCTGTGTAGCAGCGACATCTCAGATAGCGTCATCTCGTCGGGAAGTGGGTTAGAACCGGTTGGGCGCCATGTCGACTAAGTAAGAGTAGACCTCATTGTCCACTCTTCTGTACGCTCTGTCCACTCTAGAAATAAAGCTGGAAGTGATATGCTTGAATTAACATTAGATATGGCGATTGGTACCATATTATTTCCAAAGAGAGTAAAAGAACTTATTACGTATAAACGTGGACAAAATCAGTCCCAAACAGATTATTTCTTGACAAGATAAGAAGATGATATACATGAATGTAAGGATTGTTAGGGTGGCCGCACACAGAAAGAGCAAAACTGTTTTAGTCAAAAACGTTTTTGACTAAACGAGTCTGATGCTGATGTTTCCATATAAATGAAATGAGCTGACGCACACTGATTAGTCGTGTGTCTTAGGGTGGCCGCAGACAGAAAGAGCAAAACTGTTTTAGTCAAAAACGTTTTTGATTAAACGAGTCTGATGCTGATGTTTCCATATAAATGAAATGAGCTGACGCACACCGATTAGTCGCGTGTCTAAAGCATGTTTAGGCTCATTTAGTTTCAGTCAGTCTGTTTGATGTTGATTACTGGATGGTCGTTTTGTGTCGAAACATTTCAATGTACGCAGGCGCAACGTGTTTTTGGAATTAGCTTTTTGAAACCGCTCAAGTAGTCAACAAGAAGTAGTCTTTTATTTTGCGTTTTTCGTCCTGTTGGAGGTACCACTGTCAGAAAACTAGTGGAATTTCGTTGTTATCTGTCGACATCTTTAATAAACCTGATTGCAGTATGGTTTGAGAAAATATTTTGTTTCTCTTAAAATCAAAATGTTTCTTGTGGAAACAAAAACGTTTTCATTTCAAACAAAAACGTTTTTGACTAAAACAGTTTAGCTCTTTCTGTGTGCGGCCACCCTAAAGCATGTTTAGGCTCATTTAGTTTCAGTCAGTCTGTTTGATGTTGATTACCTGATCGTCGTTTTGTCTCGAAACATTTCAATGTACGCAGGATCAACGTGTTTTTGGAATTCCCTTCTTGAAACCGCTCGAATAGTCAACAAGAAGCACATGTGAAAATAGCGATATTTTGTTTTTTCGTCTTGTAGGAGGAACCACTGCCTGAAAACTAGTGCAATTTCGTCGTTATCTGTCGACATCTTTAATAAAACTGATTGCAGTATGGTTTGTGCAAACATTTTGTTTCTCTTGAAAACAAAATGTTTCTTGTGGAAACAAAAACGTTTTCGTTTCAAACAAAAGCGTTTTTGACTAAAACAGTTTTGCTCTTTCTGTGTGCGGCCACCTTTAGGTAACATTTAGTAAGACAGTAAGCCAACAACATAAGTTACTTGTGCTGTACATCAAACAAAAAAATCGGAAAGATGATGACACAGAAGGTCTATTCTGGGCAAAAATAGTAGAAAAAATGTGCTATAAAATGAAAGGAAATTCTAATACAATTTGGAGAAAAGTGTGAGAAAAGAGATACTGCTATGGAAGTACTTGGAAAAACGCCAGGAAAGAAGTTTCAGTATAAGAAGACCTGGTGGTGGTCAAACAAAGTTTGTGTTATGTTAGTTATATTTATGTGGAAGTTTATGTGGAAAAAATAAAAGAGAAGAGAAAATTATATAAACAGTGGCAAAAAATAGGTCTGATACCGATCAAAACTAGACGGAACCGAAGCAAAAAAGACAGTAGTAAAAGCTAAAGCAGAAGCGTATACAAATCTATACGATTAACTTGATACCTGGGAAGGAGACAAAAAGATATATAAAATAGCCAAATATATAAAATAGAGCAACGAAAGCCAAATATTTTAATTGGATTAGATGTATCCGAGATGAAAATAATTCATGAAACGGATGTAAAAAAAGAGACAAAAAAAGGACTTTAACAGTTTTTTAGGTGAAGAATTTGACAGTCAACCAGTTGAGTTAACGGAGACAGTAATAGCAATGGTGACGAAAATAACAAACGATGAACAGGTTTAAGCACTTCAAAAAATAAAGAAATGAAAAGTAATCGGACCAAAAGATATTCCTGAGAGAGAGTGGAGAGCATTAGGAGAGACGGAAACAAGCTGGTTAACAGGTTTATTTAATATAATTGTATGTACAACAATGTAGAAACTGCAGTGCCATAAAATTACTTAGTCAGACCTTGAAAATATGGGAGAGTAATTAGTAGACGGATATGTTAAGGAACCGAAACATCCGATAATCAGATTAGCTTTATGCAAGGCAGATCAACAACAGATGCAATTTTCATTACAAGAGAGTTGATGGAAAAATACAGGAATAAAGAGACCAACGCTTATATAGTATTCATTGATCTTGAGAAAGCATATGATAGAGTTCCTAGAGAGATTCCGGTGTCTCCGGTGAATATGTAAAGATTGTGAGAGGGATGTATGAGTGTAACAACTAGTGCTAAGACAGGTGTGACAGAGATTAATAAATTTCATGTGAAAGTAGGATTGCACCAAAGCTCGGTGATTAGTGCGGTGCGAAATAGTGAAAGTAACTTAGAACAAAACTAGAACAGAGGAGACAAATTCCAATGAAGCTGAAGGGAAAATTCTATAAAACCAGCAATGATGTACATAACTGAATGTTGGGCAGTTAAAAAGAAAGAGGAACAAATAATGCATGTAGCGCAAATGAGAATGCTTAGATGGATGAGTGGAATAACAAACAAGAAGAATATAAGGGAAGTCTAAGGATGGTACGTATTGCTGCCGAAATGAGAGAGCATAGGTTAAGATAGTTTGGTCATGTTCAAAGTCTAGACGTTAATCACTCAATACAAAGAATTGCTGATCTGCTGGTAACTGCAAAGAGTAGGAGAGGAATATCAAAGAAGACCTGGAGGGAGACGCTTAGGCAGGGCATGTCGCTAAATGAGATTGATATTGATATGACCGAAGATAGAAACTTATAGAGAAATGTAATTAGGGAAGCCGACGCCGCATAGGGTTAAAGACATAGAGAATGATGATGTTCTGTAAGTTCCAATGTGTTATTTCCAATTGCCTTTATGTGATATAAAAACAACAACAGATATTACTAACAAATCGCTTTTGAAATATCTACAGAAAAACCGAATACTTTGTATACTAGTGATATCGACATCCTTCTTACAATAGCAAGAAAAATAATGGGAAAAATTATAAAAAAAATTGATTTTCAACAAACAATTTCGAAAATGGGATTATTGAATCTGGAAATATAGGCTACTTATAAAAGAATAACTATCTTTAATAGCTTGAATTATTTACATTAAATTAATACATTATATGATCTTTAAAATTGTAAATTTATTAATTTACAGAAGTTATTCTGCCGTTTCACACAAAACATTTTAAACTTGGTAAAGAACAGATTGGTACCTAGTATTATAGCAAAAATATTGAATGACAAAATCCCATCAAGATAATTTAAAAAGTAAAAGCTGTAGTTATCTAAACGAAAATAGTTTTATCAATAAAGACTTCGGTATATCATCGTGGGATTATTTTCAATATGTTGAGTTTAAATATATATAAATATACATGATATAACAATATAAATAATAAAAATTATAACTAGTGAATTTTTTATAAGAATCAGAAAGAAAATAGATATTTTTATCCGTTGGGAATATACTGGAAATAAATAACTAAATACTTTATTTGATGTTTCGATTTCCGAATGGGAACTATTTTTAAAAATACAGTTATTTATTTTCTTTACATGTATTACTGCGTTTAGGCATTTACATATTTCTTTAATGAAAAAATATTTAGAACAGTTTATTTAAATTGAAATTTATTCCCAATGAAAACAAATATATTTTTAAAAGTATTATTTCAAATCATCTGACGTTGGCGTATAATTTTGTAAATTTCTTTAATCTGTTTTATTGTTCTTGTGCATATTTTACAATTCATTACTTATTTGACTATTATAAAAGTATACACAGGGTGAGTTTTTAGTGCGACTACGGTCGATAATTCCATTGTGGTACAAAATATCCAAAATATTTATTTAGAAAAAATGTAGGCAATGATATATTCCATACTTGAAAAATATGTATAATTTTACAGGGTGATAAATAACTACGTGGTATAGCAAACATACCATTTTTTAAATGGGACACCCTATATATTTTTTCAAATTTGCATTCTCATAATTTTTGTTATTATATTAGTTATTGCATTACTATACAGAGTATTTAACCAGTTATGACCATTTTTATTTCGAAATCTCTATGAAATCAACACCATGTATATAAAGAAGTAATGCATAAACAATTGAATCACGTATTTCAGAAACCCCAAAAATCACAAATTTATGAAATTAAGTTTTCTGTAATTTTTGGTAGTATATAGGTATACGCACTTAACAGCAAACAGAAACCCCAAAATTCACTAAATTTACATACATTTGTTGCCAGTTGAAAATTTCATGTATTGCAGAAACACCAAAACTCCAGGAATTTTGGTGTTTCTAAAATATAATATTTGTACAAACATTTGATTTTTGAAATGACAGGAAGTTTTGAGTTTTTTTAGGTTATGCACATTGTTTGTTATGTTGTTATTACAGTAAAAAATTAATAATAATTTAAGTAATGAAAATTGAAAATGAGTCTTCAACGCGCAAAAAAGCGTGGAATAAGTAATATCAGTGGATATAAAAGAGAAGTTATTAAAAACTCTAGAGTTAAAGGGTATGCCTATAAAAGCTGGAGTGGTGCCTTGGCGCCTGAAGTGAACCAAAGACCAGACTGCAAGTAAACCTTAAAACTTTAAAATATTTAAACTAACTAGCTAAACAGTATCTAATATTTTATTATCGTAATTTTAATGATAATTATTTTTAGATGTCGCCGAAAATGCTTTGAAGTTGCACGTCGAAGGCGCATAAAACAAGCTGATATTTTGCACGCCTGATAGACTAGCTTCTTTTGAATTTACAACTCAGGGACTAACAGGTACAAATAAAGTCTGTAGAAAAGCATTTATTGCCATTTTTGGCATTACCAATGATCGGTTGCGTCGCTTAACCACGTTAAGACGAGAGGGGCAAGTTCCTATAGATAAACGAGGTAAAAATCAATCTGGAAATGCGAAGTCATGACTTGTTATAGATTCAATCATACAACATATTGCTTCGTTTCCGGTCAAAACTGCCCATTATACTGGTAGAGAATATAGGTATCTAACTGAAAAATTTAATATTTTTATAATGTATAAGTTGTTTAAAGAGGTTCACCCAGAACAAAACGTTAAATATTCATATTATAAAAAGATTTTTAAAGAACAATTTTCATTATCTTTCGGTCGCCCACAACTACAACTGCCCTACATGTGAAGAGTTAGAAACTAAAATAAAAAATAAATTCTTAAATGAAACAGCAAAAAGAGTGGCACTGGCAGAAAAAACTGTTCATAAGAAATGGGCAAACAAAAAACCATTTCAGAACTTTGTAAAGTAGATGATAATGTAGATGGTATTTGCTTGGGGAACACATTTTTTGTTTAGTTAGATCTGACGCTTGTTTTTCACTAATTTGTGTCCTCCGAATCTGAGAATAACCTCAGATCTTGTCTATTACGTCAACTTTTTAAACTATAGGGTATCCTCAAAAATCATGCATATAAAAGAACACAAAATAAAACGTACCAAATGTACAGTTTACAAAACAATTAATGCAAGTTAAATCGAGTTCGTATAAATAAAATTGTTTAATTAGTGAAGAGTACTTACAAATTAAGACAAAAATTCGCGTTTATAGCTTTTTCTGGAGTGTTCAGTTTGTGTACATTCGCTCTTGATGCTCCAACAATAGTCAACCATCGTACGTCCCACCTACCTTGATATCGTGCTTCCATGACCTTCAAATCTTGGACCACACACAAAGGTGGCTATGTAAAAAATGCACTTTAATGCTCATGTTACACCCTAGTTTTGGAAGCTATCCAAGAGTTGCTGGACAATGTCGGCGTAATTCAATGCTCGTGTATTTCCAACAAAATTTTTAACAATGTTTTTGAATGCCAATCACGCATTCTCTTCAATTTCTGACATTGATACGAAATGTCCATCCGTAAGAAGCTGCCGAATCTATGGACCATCAAAAACACCTGTCTTTATCTTTTCAAATGACAGGCTACGAAATTTCGATACGAGATACTTGAAACAATCTCCTTCAGTTGGCAAAGCTTTAACAAATTGCTCCATGAGACCAATTTTATATGAAGAGATATAAATATAATATTCTTTTTGTCGAAAGCGAGTTCTGCTGTCCCACATACACAGGAAGCAGGGATACTTTGTGTATCCACGTTGTTGACCAAGTAAAAAGCAGACCTTTTTAAGGTCAACACAAATGATCCATTGGTGCATGTGATATTGCAACAGATCAATGACTTTTTTTATGTCGTCACATTCTTCACGCAAACAAACTGAATGGCCAATTGGAACTGAACCAAATAAATTTCCATTGTGGAGGAGAACACACTTGAAGTGTGTTTTGCTCCGCTTTGAGCTATCTATAAACAGTCGCCAGTCAGTTACGTTATAGTTTGAAATTCCCAATTCTTCCATTAAACCACTTACATTATGGTAAAACACAAATCCACCACTTTGAAAGTATTGCAGAAATGCCATTTCTCGTGTTCGAAAATAGGATACCTTGGCTCCCTTGTCAAGCAAGTTTTTCTCATTAAGTCGTGATGCTACGAGCTCTGAAGCTTTCTTGGATAGTCCCAAATCTCGTACCAAATCATTTAGCTCTTGCTGCTCGAATCCCTTACGTACGGAGTCATCTTCAATTTCGAAATATTCATCGTTGGAGTCGTTTCATCTACATCCATATCTGTATTCCCCTTCTTCCAAAGAGGGAAATTCATTGAAAACTGGCACGGGGATTTCCGCTGAATGCGGCACTGGGCGTATAGCTGACGGTAAGCTAGGATAGTCTATCTTACATTTGTTTTTCTTGTTATATCCTGATATTTTCACTCTACAAAAGTAACAATCAGTTGAATGATCTTTGGGCTCGCGCCAAATCATAGGTATACCAAATGGAAGTTTAGCACGTGTTCCCTTGGTCCACATCCGTAAACCCTCAACTGTTTACACACTTTATGAGGTGCCCATGCTTTATCTTGATCACCATCTCACTTTAAAATAGTCAAAATATGCTTGTCTGACGAATGTACCGATGTTTGTCCTTTGATTGGGAATGGTAAAACTGCCACATATATAACAAACGAATCGGGGCTGTTTTCGCACTTACGACGTGTAGGAGCAGAGGTAGCCATAAGGAAACGTTTCAGATCAAACACACTAACTAAGTCACTTAAGTAAGTTCACTAAGTAGTTCTACACACTTAAGTAACGAAATACTAAATGCTGCTAACCAACACACAACGTTTCACTACGGTATAACAGACGTAACTGAAGTGAACACGTGAAAAGTCAAGTCTAGACCAGTTGCCGTTATCAGCGCGTCATTCCCCCACCAACAGGCGCACCACCCACATAGAAAACGAACGTGACGTGATAGAAGAAAAGTAAAAACAGTTTTGAAATCAGCACGCCTAACTCTATAGAAAACAGCTAAAAAATCTAACTCAACAGAAATTGAGTTTCAAATTGTTCCTCAATATTATATGCAAAACCTGCAACAACCGGTTATTCCTGTCCAGGAAACATTCTATTTAAGACAACTTACTGTTAATGATTTATGTATTCATATTCTGAAAGATAATAAGGTAACATTCTAAGTGTATCATGAGGGAACAGGAACTAAAGAGCCTAATGAAGTTGTATCATTTTTATTACATTTTCTTGACAACAATCCAAAATTTAAAAATATTAACCATTTTCACTTCTTTTCTAATGCATGTGCCGCCCAGAACAAGAACTATACAATAGTTGCAGACTTTTTTCTGCATTAGTTTCAACCAACAGATTCAAAAAGATTGCAAAATATTATCTCACACGGGTTCTTCTTAGCAAATAA
This sequence comes from Diabrotica balteata, assembly GCA_918026665.1. NCBI lineage: Eukaryota > Metazoa > Arthropoda > Insecta > Coleoptera > Chrysomelidae > Diabrotica > Diabrotica balteata. Next base: position 97,729,184 of record OU898277.1, read on the forward strand.
ACTTAAACTAAATTTAATTTTTTCGTATAACTTCGATGTGAGTGTTGAAAAAATAATGTCAAATTGTTGGGCAGAACAGTTGTTAACACATTGACTTGGTATAATCATATAGACCATCTCAAAGGTAAACTTTCTAGTACCTTACTTTTTAGAATTTGTTACAAGTGTTGATACTGTCGTACGGTCGTAGCATCCTCTCCAATATTTGGAGTTACTGGACGCTCAGCGACCGCCGCTCTCGAAGATGATCTCGTATTACGACGATCCATCTTCGTATAGGAGATAATACAGATACCGGCTTATTCGTATGAGAAGCTCTACCGAGCCTCTGTAACAAGTGAGGTGACACCGGCAAACAGAATTCTCTAACCGTTCAAACTTTCTTACAATGATAATATTTCTTACAATGACAATATGTGTTAGAATCTGTTGCGTGGTATATGCCTCAAAATTACAGAGTTGTCGGTTTCCCTCTCGTTACGAATCGCCGCGTTCTGTCTCCTAGAAAGAGGCTCAAGAATGCCGGTTGTATCGGCTCTGCGATAGCCCGTCTCTTTGTACACCACCTTTCGCACTATCAGTTTTTCCGATGTTTACTAAAAATGCATAAGGTTTAAAGAGACGAAGCGTCGTTGTTGCTTGACTCTGATCGGTGAAATCGATTACAAGTCTCCGTCTATACTTCTCGTATTCACCGTCGTCGTCCGATAAATCGCCGTGTCAGTTCGACGCAATTTAGAATATTCTTAGAACCACTGGTTTTCTATTTCAAAAAGCGTATATTTCTGACAGGAAGCGATTCTGCAGCCGATGCTTGGTTCTCGTGCTCTATGGTAAATAAGCAGACAGCGAATGATGCCTTCAGGTATCTTCGACGTCTGGGTTGAAAATAATCGATGCTCTTCGAAATCGGTGTAATCGTATTCTTTTGACGTAAAGACGATTTTGGTTATTTGGATTAATAATAAAACAACAGTTTTAGTAGGAAGCAATACCAGCCAACAAGGTCTAGTAGGGCTCGAAGTGTCTGAAAAATCCAAGATGGCTCCTCAGAGAAACGGTCGTGTTTACGACTCGGTAGTTAAGTGCTGTAAAAAGTGCCTAAAAGTTGCACAAAGTGGTCTGTTATGTGCAAAATGTGGAACGTTATCACATAGTGGCTGCCTGAAGCAATTAAAATGTATTAAATATATCGACGAAGAAACAGTTATATGCTGTGATGAAAGTGTTAGGTTAAGTGATCCATCAAACGAAATCTTGGATAAAGAGGCTGACGATGAGGATCCGAGGATAACTGAAATCAGGTGCTTAAAGAAAATTATTAATCAGAATTATATTGTAATATCAAATCAACAAATAACGATAAATTTACTAAAAGAACAACTAGATTTATTTAAATATATGAAATTAACTGACCAGTCGCCATCTACTCAACAAAATATGAATTTAATAAACAATTCTAACAGAAACCTCAATTTTGAACGACCGATACTACAGTCTAGCAGTAAAGAATACCCAAAAAACAAAAAAAACTACACCCGCAAAAAATATTGCTGTTAATGAAAGTCTAGCTGTTGATAAAGAAAGGAGTTCCCCAACAAAAACTGTCTTTAAAAATGTTACCAATAAAAATAAACAAGTTGTTTCCTTAATCGAGAATAATAAACAATTATCAGCTGATATTTTAAAAATACAAACGGAAGCAAAATGTTCAGATATTATTAATTTAACAAACGATGAAAATTTGATAAATATTGAGAATACAAATTCAGCAACAAATAATAGTGGGCAAGAATGGAAAATGGTTAGACACAAAAAAAGGAATGGACGTTTAGTTATAGGTAATAATGTGAACTCAGAAATCAGTGGTGTCCCAAAATTTACCCATCTCCATGTTACTAGAGTAGACCAACATACAACGGCAGAAAATCTTAAGAAGATGTTAGAAAAACACTTTCCAGAAGTAATATGTACGTCGTTAACGGCTAAGCATCCCAACATATATTCATCTTTTAAAGTTTCAATTTTTGAACAAAATTTCGGTAAAGCGATGGACCCAAAACTATGGCCAGTAGGCTCTTATGTAAGTAGGTTTTTTATGAAGCGCTCAACACATATGCAAATAAAGTGAAGTATGAAGAATTGACTTTTAAACAGGAAAAAAGAAGGGATGAGTACGATCTCCTACTGTCAAATGTTCAGGGACTAAATCAATTTAAAATGGATTGTTTATTTGCTGATTATAAGGAGTCTGATTTGAAATTTCTTTGTATGACTGAGACGTGGGCAGCAAATGACGAGGTGATGCATTATAATTTTCCAAATTTTAAAATTGTAAATTCTTTTAGTAGATCCCAATATAAATGTGGTGGCGTTGCAGTTTGGGCAAGGGATGATATGAAGGTTAATTCCATTTTACTCGATCAGTACTGTGTTGAAAAAGACATTGAGGTATGTGGCCTGAAGTGGCATTATAATTCAAATCAACACACAATTTTAGTTTGCTACAGATCTCCTAAAGGTAAATTTGATGTATTTTATGAAAAACTTAACCTTATTTTAAATTCAAATTTTAAATCATATCAATTCATATTTTTAACAGGCGATTTTAATGTAAATTCCATGACACTAAATAATTCACACAGATTTTCTGGTCTTCTAGCATCTTATGGTTTGTCACCCAGGAACTTTACACCTACAAGGTCGACTTCCACATGCGGAAATATTTTGGATCAGGTATATACAAATTGTGATGATTGTGTAGGTACTGTAAATGTAAATACTGAATCGGATCACGATATATTCCTTTTAAGATTGAATTTTATTAATCTAACTATGACAATAGTTCGAAATACTTTCAGAGTAACACATGAAGGCGCTATAGATGCATTCAACAATCTCTTGAGTAAAGAAACATGGCAAGATGTTTATCATGCAACTGATGTTGAGAGTAAATATAATGCCTTTCATGATAAATTACAGTTCTATTTCAATATTAGTTGTCCTATTAGAGAAACCAAACATTACCAAAACAAAAAAAAATACATGGGTCACCCAAGAAGTAAAATCTTCTTCAGATAGTCTGAAGGATTTGTATATATTGAGTAAGACTTACCCTGAGCTAAAAACTCTACATAGACAAAAAAAATATCAGCACAAAGTTCTTGTTGAGGCCACAAAGAGTCAATTTTATTTTAACAAAATCTCTAAATCCTCTAACAAAAACAAAACCACATGGGCTGTTATAAATGAACTTAATGGAAAACAAAAAAATCACAAAAATATCTGTCTAAAAATAGATGATACTAGGATTACAGATTCAGATATAATATCAAACAAATTTAATGATTACTTTATAGATGCACCAGTGGATATAATTAGTAAAATAATTAAACCAAATTTAAATTTTCAGCATTCCAATGATTTTGTTCAAACTAGTTTGTTCCTATCTTATGTAACAGAGGAAGATGTCTTAGATATAATAAAATATAAAATTAAAAACAAAGCATCGTGTGGTTTTGATGAAATATCAGGTATAGTAATTAAGAAAATTGCGTCTCAAATTTTGACACCACTGACTCACATTATAAATGCTTCTTTCAATACTGGTGTTTTTCCCAATATGCTGAAAACTTCTATCATTTCACCGGTATTAAAACAAGGTGATCCTGAATTAATGTCAAATTTTCGACCATTGTCTGTTCCATCTGTGATATCTAAGATTATTGAATATGCAATGCTAAAACAACTTTTATTATTTTTAGATATCAACCAAATTATCACAAAGCATCAACATGGATTTCGAAATAAATTTTCTACTTCCACAGCCATTAACAGTTTTTATGATGAAGTCTTACTCTCAATTGAGAACAGTGAAAATCCAACTGCCATTTTTTGTGATCTCAGTCGTGCATTTGATTGTGTGCAACACGATGTGCTCCTCGATAGATTGTACAGATATGGTGTTAGGGGAGTTGCCCATAGTTGGTTTGTTTCCTATCTGAAAGACCGGCACCAAATAGTTAAAGTGAAAAATAACTTCAAGATTTCAATGTCTGATCCGATTATTAATAAGAATGGAGTACCACAGGGCTCAATATTGGGCCCTATATTATTTATTTTGTATATTAATGAACTACCACATGTAATGCCTGATGCATTTGTATCAGTTTATGCGGATGACTCAACAATGCTATATCGCGATAAAGACATAAATTTTTTACAAGATAAAATAACAAACTCTCTGAAGACCTTCTCTGATTGGTCCAGTAATCAGTCGCTCCTGTTCAATGTTCACAAAACTAAATTTTTATCATTTACATCACGTTCAAATTCAACCAAACCTGATTTAAGTATTTCCATCAATGGTGAGGATATTTTGAGTTGTAGTGATGTGAAGTTTTTAGGAGTGACTTTCGACTCTCATTTATCTTTTAAGACTCATTGTTGGAATGTATGTAAAAAACTCAATTCTAAATGTTATCAATTGAGAAATTTGGGTAGAATACTTAGTCTGCAACACCTTCGTCTTTTTTATTTTGCTGAGGTACAATCGACAATAAGTTACGGTATAACTGTCTGGGGTGGTTCTTCTAGTGTAAAGGACGTTTTCAAGGCCCAAAAACGTATTGTCAGATGTATAGCAGGTGTTCCGTATGGTTGGTCTTGTAAAAACCTATTTAGAGATTTGAATATATTAACAGTGTATGGAATTTACATTTTGGAATTATTGATACTAATTCATAAAAATAAAAGAACTTTTTTATGTAACAGTGATATTCACTCACACAACACAAGAAATAAGAGACAGTTTGTAGTACCCTATCGACATTTAGAAATAAGCAGGAAGTCATCTACTATCTGTGGTTTACAACTGTATAATCAACTTCCTCAAAATTTTAAAAACATTAATTCAACTACAGCTTTTAAAAACCAAGTCAAAGAGTACCTAGTGACCATGTGTCCTTATACATTAGGTGAATATTACGAGGGTGTATCTGTGAATGCCTAAGCTGCAACATAACCAAATTTATTAATATTTTAATTATATGTCTATATTGTACGTTTTTTAAGTATTTTAATGTCTTAAATATTTTTAATGTATTGTTTTCATTTTTTGTAATATTTAATATTTATAATTTTAGTTTTGACTTGCTGTAAACCTAGTTGTAACTTACAGTCAAATAAACTATCTATCTATCTATCTACTGAAGTCCCGATCGGAGATAGATCAATGTTCATTCTCGTTGGGATAGGAAAGGAATCTTTATTTCGATAGGAAAGAATGATTGATTGTACCCGTTTAGGGTCGGTTGACCCTCTTCAGGCATGAGTTTGAATGTCGTTGCTAGCGTGTACAAAGGCAAACACCCAAAATCACCGGCGTAAAGTTTTTCTCCGTCTTCTTCTTGATGTTTTTTGCACCTTTTCTTCACCTGGAGGAGTTTGAATCGACATACAGGGAGCCAGAGAACCAGGGGGAAAGGCTTTGCTGAAAGTGTTGTTCTTTCCAGTTTGTCGTGTGTGTGTTTTTGAGCTAGATGCGACAAGACCGGGTCTCTAGTGACCATTGGTCCTGTGCAGTCTCGAGCTTTACCCGGCCCCGAAACCATCGGGTGTTATTGCACTGTAATTTCGTGGACGGGTGTGCTCGTGAGTGGAGGCGCCTCGGCTTTCGAGAGTCGGCTTGTCACACTTCGCTCAGTATGAGTGTGTGATATTCCAACAGTGACGGACGCTACCATTTCAGTGTTACTGACTCCTCGAAGCACTTAGATTCTCCCCGGCCGACCACAGACTCCGTGTAAAGTAACGGAGGCTGCATGCGGTCGGGGGTCCCGGTGGTGAGGGTGCATCGGTAGCATGAAAGAGGACCACTTTCACTGTTGGAATGTATTAGTTGTGTGTGTGAGTAGTGTGAATGTATGTGTGTGTGTGTGTGTGTGTGTGTGTGTGAATGTCTGTGTACTGGCTCGACAGCAGCCAGAACCGTTTCTCTAGTAACCATTGTTCCTGCAGCCGTTTATGCGTTCGCAAACAACACGAGACTAGTGTGTTGCACTAAAATTCCGTGGTTGTTTGCTCCCGATCGGAAGGTGCGCTGCTCTTTTATACACATCGTGTTTGAGAATTCGCAGCGCTCCTCCGCCGAGAGGCCAATGACAGCGAAGTTAATAACGAACGCTGTGATTGGCCGGCCAAAGCAATCTTTGTCGAGATTGTCTATTTTGGCGACAATACCTTGAAAATAACGTACTTTTCTCTTTTCCATTCATTTTTAAGCTATGGTGTTATTCTGTGGGGAAACTCTTGCAATGCCCTAACAATATTTAAATTGCAAAAAAGCAATAAGAATAATTGCAAAAGTTAGCTACTTGGAATCTTGCAAACCGTTAATTACTATTTAACTGGGAATAAGCCACAATTAAAGATAAAAATACGTATATGATAACATATATACGTATAATAACGTCAATAAACGTATTTTTATCTTTAATTGTGGCTTATTCCCAGTTAAATAGTAATTAATTTAAAATGCCACAAGAAAATAGCTGCAGAACAATATGGCAAACCGTTGTTTATTAAATATAAGAAATACCCTTGCCACCATTATGGCTATACCACGTTAATGTAAAAATACATAAAAATATAGATAACTATAGCACAAGAGGTGCAAATAACATCAGAACAGTTAAGTATCGTTTGAGTAAATCACACAAAAACTCAATTGACTATAGTATATATACAATGTCCTACCTAAGGACTTAAAACAACTTTAGATGAATAAATTTAAAGTAAGTCTGAAAAGATACCTTTTGAGATTTGCTTTTTACTCTGTTAGTGAATACTTTGATCACTTCAAGGCAGTAACATGAACATGGATGTACTCACTATGTTGGTATATGTCTTATTTTGTATATTTTATGTTATGCGCATTAATGTATTTTCATCTCCTATTGTATTTTGTGTATGTTATATATTATCTTTTTTACTTATTATACATATACTTGCTACAAACAAATTTAAAATTTGTAAACGTAGTTAAATAAATCTTGAATCTTGACTCTACCTACACCAATATTTCAGAGGTAAGTCTTTTTCTTTGTACAGATAACAGTAATGAGTTAAAGCCAGCTAATTTTCGTAATTTATTCACCATTAATATTTGCTATTATCGCTAATTTATGTACAGTCAAAATACTGCACTTTTTCAAAATTTCAGCGCACAAAATTGCAATACACACTGCAAATTTCATTTAACCAGCGACCTTTAAGTTTTACGCAAAACACAGGGTGTCCAGAAATTCTCCTGACAAACGAAAACCGGAAATTACTCAGATAATTTTAAGACCATCTAACCCAATTTACTTAGTCCGAAAATGCTTCCTTAGGAAGCTAGAGCTCTTTGAAGATGGCGCCTTGTAAGTAGTTTTTTCTTAATAACTTCAAAACGCTTTTATTTAGAAACGCAAAACCTGGTATGATTATTTATCCTCCATAGTTAAATCGATTTCAATAATTGCAAAGTTCTAGTACCGTTCATAGGCGTCCGTTTGGGGTAGGTAAACAGATATTTTAACGTGGAACCTTTTTATCTTTAACTTTTAATCATTTGTGATAGATTAAATTAAATTTTTAGGTATTTTAGTACTAAAAGGTACTCTAACTTTAAGGCTGCAGGATACACCGTTTTCTAGAAAAATCGATTTGAAAATTTTACGTTTTTTCTTCATTAATAGGTACAAGGTAGATAGTTACAAAAGATGCTCGATGTGATGACCATTAGTCTCTATGCATAAATTTTCTAAATCTGTAGTCTCCAAATATATGCAGAGTTGTACACGATTTTGTATCAGAATGGAATAAAAAAATGCTTTATATAAACACAATATTGGTAAAAATTTAAATCCGGCAACCTTGCCGACCAAGCAACTGGAGCGCCTCTTCTAATCCAGTGGTGTTCGTAGTTATTATCAAGAAAGTTTCGTAATTTCTTGCTAAATTTGGCCGGACAGCCATCATGTAGAAACCACAATTTTTACAGAATATTTAAAGGCACGTCGTTTAACAAATCATAAAAACATTTTGCAGGGAATGTAAGTAAACAGCACCATTTAAACGAGTAGAGAAGTCCACGTGTCCAAGTAGATAATAATCGTCAACTACTCCTATCCAAAAGTTTATGCTAAACCTATACTGATGCTTAAATTTTGAATAATGTAGGGATTGTCACCATGTACGAATCATAATGTGGATTATGTACATTAAAAATTCAATTTTTTGTGAATGTAGCTTCGTCGCAAAATAAAATGTATCTGAAAAATCTTTATTTTGATTGTTCTGTTTTTGTAACCATCTAGCGACTTCTTCGCGAGCAGGAAACTCTCCTTGTAGCTGTGCTTATATCTTTGTAAAATGAAAATGATATCAATTTTCGTTGGGTAAGATATTTTCTACGAAAGATTTTAAAATTGTGGGATACATGGCAGATAGTCTACGAACGCTAATTTCTGGATTTTCCTCAACTTCTATAAAAATAACATCTTCATGTGCTGCTGTATCATTATGTCACCCTGTTTCATTATTTTTTGGAACCATTGAACATGTTTATCTTGATCGTCGATGAAGAGCAGTAAATGTCGAGTGAGTGGGATGCTCACGATTGGGAACTTTTTCATCATATCTACGTTACTTCTCGAAAGTTACACCTCATTTTGCAATAAGCTAAATGCATATCAGTGTATTCCTCATTAGTTAAAACCATTTTTGTTGAATTGAAATTGTTGTATTGAATGCCACAAAGTAAAAAACTAAAAGAGAAACTTCACGAACTGACAACAATTTGACAATAAAAAACGTAGGTTATACTTCTGTTGACAGTTCAAAGCCAACTAGAGCAAAAAATATTAATTTAACTTTCATGAGGAAAAAACGAAAAATTTTCAAATCGCTTTTTCTCATAAACGGTGTGTCCTACCGACTTAAAGTAAGAGTACCTTTTAGTACTAAAAATACCTGAAAAAAATCTAATAAGCTAGTATCCAGAATGCTTAAAAGTTAAAAACAAAAAAGTTATGCATTGAAATAACTGTTGATCTACCCAAAACGGACGCCTGACCAATGCTAGAAATACGCAATTATTGGAATTTATTCAACTCTAGAGGATAAATAATCTAAGCGTTCTGAAGGTATTTAAAAAAACTAATTACAAAGAGATCTCGCTCCCTTAGGCAGCATTTTGGACTAGGCGAATTTGGTTAAATTGTCTTAAACTTATCTGAGCAATCTCTGGTCTTCGTTTGTCAGGAGAGATTCTGGAAACCCCGTATATGACTTGGGACGACGTACATAAAACATTGAAGTGTATACAAA
>OU898277.1:97741055-98008216 GCA_918026665.1 Diabrotica balteata
GGATCCTTTAAATTACAGGTGAAGGATGCATCAGTTGTAGAATTCGAGAAGGTGGATGAATATATGTACTTAGGTACTCTTATTTATCAGACATGTAAGGAAGAAACTGAAATCAACCTGAGACTGACCAAGAGCAACAGGTATGCTGGAGCCATGAGCAAAATAATTAAGGTCAAAGATATATCTCTTAATACAAAAATAAGAGTATACAAAACTATAATTAGACCCACACTGCTATACGCTGATAAGACATGGACTATGAACAAAACCATACACAACACATTGAAAGCATGGGAAAGAAAGATACTTCGCAGACTGTTTGGTGGAAAAGTAGTAATGGAGAAGACGAACTAATGCAGAAGTGTACTATTTGTTATGCGAACCCTACAATAACAAAAGTGGTGAAAGAACGTAGACTAGAATGGCTCGGTCATCTAGAAAGAATGCAAGATAATAGACTAGTCAGGAATATTGCTTGGAGAGTACCTGAGGGCAAAAAAAGAGAGAAGACCAAGAAAGAAATGGAGAGATGTAGTGATGGAAGATGTCAGAGAGATGGGAATCAGAGATTGGAAGCTGATAGCTAAGAACAGAAAACGATGGAAATTATCCATCCAGCAATGGGCCTAAAAGACCTGTTAACGCTGTACATACATACATGTTTATTATGAAGGGTTCTTAATGTAGAGTATTAAAATAGAAATTTGAAAATAACTTTGAATTTAGTTCAGTGAAAAATGCGTGTCTATTAATAAAACATATTTATAAGCAATACCTGGATTTGCAATAGAAACATGCATATACGCGGCCTTGCATAATCAGCGAACATCATATTGTTCTGAAGCTATTTTCCTGCGTCATCTTAAATTAATTACTATTTTAATGGGAGTAAGCCACAATTGAAGTTTGAAATAAGTTTGTTGAAGTTTCAATTCCTACGTCGATTTTTTTTAAATACAATAAAACTATTATTCTTTATGGTTTATAAACAAGAAATTTTCAACAATCGACCGAATAGAACAGAACAACTTGAAACGAGATCCTATAGCATACACAAGAAATAATACGAGGAAACTAAAAATACCATACATAAAAGGATTATTATCAGAAAAACTTAGGAACTTAGGAAATAGGTTCCAGATTCCAGAAATAACAGTTTTAAAATAGCAGACGAAAAAGTCTCTCTCTTGACTGTTGACACAGTTACCTTTCGCTAGAAACAGATGTAATCTCTCTTGACTATTCACTGCCGCTTGTAACAGACATTCTCTCTCTCGCTGATAGTTACGTGAAAAATATAACGCAAATATACGCAAATGTGTTCAATCTCTTGATCTTAGAGACACGTGTGTAGAATCCGGTAAAGACAGCTCCCCTCGTACGAGAAACAACCGCATGTGAAAAACCGCGAGTGCAAGCCTATAAATACCGCAAGTGTGTACAACATCAATATTGGTAAGACTCTGTATAAACTTGATTTGGCTATTATCTGTAGAACCCTTAAATACCTCCCCTAATTATTTTAAACCATTCCTATTTAATACAGTTCTCATACACTGAAATTATATTAATAATTTCACATATGTACACCCTTTTTTCACAAATCACATATTTTTATTATTATTAAATTGTTTTACTTGCGTGCATATTGCAATTCATATCTCAATCCAGTGAGTAGTATTGCTGACCGTTCGTAATATTCACCCAAGTTTCGACTTGGGTGAATTGTATGTACATTGAAGTAAAAAGTAAAATACGTTTTTCTTTTGGGTAAATGTCAAATAAAACAGACTTGGGATAGTGAAGTGGGAGCCTAACGCCACAATGAATTATTAGTTATGTGTTGACATAAGTAGAGTGTAGGCATCGGTTTTGTTTATAGTTTTTATTATTTAATGATGGTAAACTTTGGGCCACCGGTTTCGAAGCTTACAATATTTGCCCCATCATCACGCACCAGTACCTTAGTTTTATTTATATTAAAAACTACAAGCTAAAACAACATAAAAAACAATGAACAACTTAAACACAATAATGTTAACAGATGTCAAGATGGTTAGAACGATTACAAGAATATGATTACGAGATCAAACACAGGGCTGGAAGAGTTCACTTAAATGCTGATGCTCTTTCAAAACGGCTGTGCAGTGCAAAATGTAATCACTGTCTTAAATTCTTAAATTAGAAGAACGACTTTGCCCCGTGAGACAAACCACCGTCATTAATGATCAATGGTAGCCTTAACAGATACAAGACGCCCAAGCAGATGATCCATTTATAAAAAGAATATTGGATTGGATGCATCGAAGTGGGAGTCCTACTTGGCAAGACATTAGTGCATGTAGTGCAGAAGTCAAGTCTTACTGGAGCCAATGGAATTGCTTAGGAATGACGGTGCATCAGGTAGACACTTTGGTATTACCAAGACACTGCAAAAGGTTCGAAAACGGTTCTACTGGGTGAACTGTAAAGATAATGTAAGAATATGGTGCCGGAAATGTGAACTGTGTGCAACCGGTAATGGTCCAGTTGGCAAAAAGGGGAAATCCTTGGAACAGTACAATGTTGGTAGGCCTATGGAAAGAGTGTCAATCGACATCGTTGGTCCAATTCCAAAGATGGAATTGATGGAAATAAATATATCCTGGTACATAATATATATATATATATATATATATATATATATATATATATATTATATATATATATATATATATATATATATTGTTATGATATGTAAAAACGAGAAAAATATTGGTTTGTTTAAAATATTTCAAAATTCAAAAACATTAAAATAATTCAGATAATTAGGATAATACCCAACAAACATTTCGAAGAAGGAAAATATTTAAATTTTTGGATTACCTGTATTAAACAAAATGTAAGCTAAGCATAAAATTATTTCCTTTGTTATACTATACTTGAGTGACCCGCATAATTTTAAGTGAAATCCCAAAGACAATTGAACCGGGTTTTTCCAAATACATTAACGCAGCGATTAAAGACAATAGAAGAGGTTTTAGAAAGAGGTTTTTGTTAGTTTTTAAGAATTATAGAAAAATATTATTTGTAAATAAGTTTTAGGAAATTTTATAATTATAGGTAAAAATTTGTTTGTTATCGGAATGAAAGAATGGGGAATTGTGACGAGTTTTGATTGGAGGAGATTAAAAAAGGTGGGAGGTATGTAGGAATGAAAGTTTAGCTAGATTTCGGAGTGAAAAAAGATAGTCAGTTGGTTTCCAAGGGTGCAAGGCGAACGGCCGTTGTTCTCGGGTAGTTTCCCAGAGGTAGGAAGCAGTAGCAGTGAAAGTTTGTGAGTTTTCGTGTAGTTAGTGTATCTGACAGAAGCTGATCCAGTAAAATATTGTAAGTCATATTTTTCTACTTATATTCCAAGAGTCACTGTTCAGGCCAACGAGAGATTCAGTTTATCGTAAAGAAAAGATATTCCAAGAGTCATTTTTCACTCAGGCCAACGAGAGATTCAGTTTATTGAGAGAAGAAGAAGCTAGCATAATTTGAACGATTCGTGCATTTGAAGGAGATCATTAAGGACGAGATACTTGCAATAATTTATTGTAAGATTGCTGATTACTTAGGGAGCGGCCACGAGTAAATAATATAGTCTACAAATAACAAGGATTTGGACCACTCATCATCAGAGAGAGATAGTTTTGTTTTCTGCAGTTTTTCTTTCATTGATAACACAATTTTTTACACTTAATTTAGAAAGGATATAAATATTTTGATTAGGAGATTTAGAGTAATACTTGGATTTTGAGATTTCAACTAATATTGTTTGTACCATTAATTTTGATTGTTCACGTACGTAGAACAAAATTTTGAGAATCATTATATGAGATTTTGTTTATGGAAAACTTTTGAGTGTGAATTATTTTATTATTTTTATTTCAATATATAGTGTTAGATCATATGTGTTTTTTATTATTCCGGTATTCTTTGGACCTTACCTTTCACATGTAATAGCATAGATATTGAAGCACGAATTTAACCCTGAGATAAAAGAATTAAAAATTGTGATAGAGTCATAATCATATCATTTAAATAATTTAATTAATCAAAAAAATTAATTAGCTAATTATTGCTTGGCGCACCAAGACTATAAATATCACGATAATATATATATATATATATATATATATATATATATATATATATATATATATATATATATATATATTATAATATTAGAAATAAGCTACTACCGTTGCAGAGGTACTTGTAGCTGATTTGGCGCTCTCTTGGAGATCCACTCCCGACCAAGGGTGAAACTTCGAGTCAACCCAGTTCCAAAACGTTTGTAAATTGATTGGTGTCAATAAGACCAGAACGACACACCTGCATCCTCAATCAGATGGCATGGTCGAACACCTGTCCAAGATTGTATCAGAACATCAAAGAGATTGAGACCAGCACATACATTTATTCCTAATGGTCTACCGCTTGGCCGTGAATGAATCTACAGACAAGATTCCAACCTGCCTAATGTTGGGTCGTGAAGTTTGTTTGCCCTGCGACCTAGAGTTTGGCGCTGCAGATCTTCCGCAGATCATGTTGCAAGCAAAGAATATGTCGACCGTCTGAAGTTAAGAATGAACAATATTCATGAACTTGCCCGACAACACATCCAGTTAGCCAGTGACAGAATGAAAGATCAATGATTCTCGATGCAAGGATGAAAGTTGTGAAGTAGGCGATCTTGTTTGGCTTTATTCACAGCGTCGTCGAGGCTTTTGTCCTAAACTGCAAAGTTTTGGTTTTGTTTATAGTCCTTCCCAGTGCAAAGACACTGGGAAGGTCCGTATGGAATTAAAAAGAGAATAAATGACGTAATATACCGAATTAAGAAGTTGCCGAAAGTTAAACCAAAAGTAGTTCACATAAATCGTCTTGCAACTTATGCTGGCTCAAACCAAACAGAAGAAGCACGAACCCTTCAACATGGGACTATAAATAACCGGCGAAACAAGCTTTAATGAATATATGTCAAATTTCGCAAAGAGAAAGAGTGCTAGATTCGGCTTGACCACAGAAGTTCAGTAGGATCTTTTTAGTGTTCTGTATAATGTCTCTCTAGCCCACTGTGTTGTCAAAGATCTTGAGATGACTAAAGGAATCTCGTCCGTATTTTATAATAAGTTCGGTCATTTGGACGAGTGAAAAAATCAGCAGCCTAAAGCTGGAAGAGTACTGAGATTAGAAGCTGGTCCACGATCTTTGCTGTATATGGTGACCAGGAAATCGTATACAGACAAGCTACGAAGATATATGGCGTGCTCTAACTAATTTGAAAAAAATCGTGTGCAATTATGACATCAAGAAGTTGGCTTTACCCAAGATAGGCAATACACTAGCAAATCTGGATTGGAAGATTGTCAGAAGTATGTTTGAAGTGATCTTCCGAGAAACCGGCGTTTGAATTACTGTGTGTTGTATTAATGTGAAGAAATCGTGTCCTTCAAAGACAGTAGACTGACTTTTTTCTGATGGGTTGCCCATATAACGGTTGTATCTCGACATGACGATGATCTGTGTTCGGGAATCTTCGGGATGTATCGACCGGGTGGTGCTAATCCAAGTAAATAGAAGTGGAATATTTCAGAATGTTCTAGTATAGAACATCCCAGAGGTACTTTTCAGTGCGTCACAGTTGTTCGATTTCTTTCTAACGCATTAAGTTGGATGTGACGGAGAAAGCGGTAGTTCGGTGATTAAACAGAACTATATTGCAGCGTTAGAATAAGCTTACATACATAAGAGGTTCTTTCCTAATCTACGTTTGATTCGTTGATATTTAGATGCGCGCTTTCTCTAGCCAATCAAATACGCCTATTACTGATAGTTGACGTAAAATTTCGTCCATGCTGGCCATGCTTTCAAAGTGTTCCAACACCAAGTGACGGCTGTCGTTTAGGTCAGTATTTGCAAAGAATATAGACGCTATATAATATATTTATATTCTTTTGTGTTTGTTTTGTATGATTTTATTTTGTTTTACCTAGTATTGTGATTGTGGTTTTATTTGTATTTGTACAAGATGACAAGATATATGGAAAAAGAACAAGTTCTAATATTAAAATTGCTTAAATATTTTTAATTGGAAAAGGAAGCTGGACAAACATTATTACCAATTTCTGCTGTTCGTGAAGTAAGTTGAAAATTACCCTAAAAATAAAATTGTTTTATTTACTGTTTATTTCAGCGTAATGGGGACATTAGGTATTTGTATGGTATTTTTTAAAACACCATTCAATACACATAGTTTTTTCACCATATTGCGACCTTTGTATTTACTTGACCTAGTGGTTCAATGGTACCTATCATAAATGGATAACATAGAACACTATTGTCATACCATTTCACACACAAAATTTCATTAGTTTTGTCAAATCTATAATCATATGCATTTTTCTTCATTAGCTTTCTCCATTACTGGAAATTTTACAGTTCCTGTTGCCTTTACATTTTTTTGTTTCAGATATATCATTAGTTGATATGTCATGAAATGTTTATCGAAAAAATTTCATTTGTTGATGGTTTAAGCAACTGTTTCAAAATATCAATTACTATTTTAGCTTCAAGTGGTCTATTTTATTAGTACCATTTGTTTTTTTGATTCGGCAACAAACGTGAAAACTATAATCATATCCAGAGGAACCAGTTATCATCCAATTCTTATATTCACATCTGACTGGCTTCTCTCTAATTAACTGTTTAGCTAAGTTATGACGAAAATATTTGACCATGGAGTTGCCTAAGGAAATATCTTTATAGAAACATCCCCACTGGCAGTATATTTCTATAATTTTATCTGCTTAAAGTCTAATTTTGTACATACAAACGGACAAAATAGAATTTTATTTTATTTATGTAATTAATTTATAAGTTACCTAATACATTTTTGAAAACAGTCTTTTTTGTGTTACTTATACTATGGCCAAAAAGCAGTAGTGAGAATAGAAGATATAACATCAGAAGAAATAGAAGTACAAAGAGTTGTTCGACAAGGGTATTTAAACCAGTATTATTTAATATGTATACTCGGAAGACATATTAAGTAAGACAATGGATTAACGAAACGTAGACATTAGAATTAATGACATGATCATAAATAAACCGAGATACGCTGATGATACAGTTCTTTTAGCCGAATCACATGAAGACCTACAGATACTTCTTAATTAGGTGACCGCAGTAAGCGAAGAAGAATATGGACCATCACTCAACAGAGCAAGAAATATATGATAATAACAAAGACAACCCAGGACATTCGTGAGATATATATATTTCTGCTCAATTTTGATGTAGGTGGTTGGCCAACAAAAGGTTGTAAAATAATTATATTATAAAAATCCAATACTTCAGCGGGCTGCTGGATTCTGAAATCATAAAAATTGAAAGCTACACATAAATCTATGATTTTATTATGCTGTCAAACCAGTTATCGCTACTTTAGACAAGCCCTTCTTTGAGCGGTGTTGTCAACCTCATTCCTTTAGATGTTTCTCAAATAAGGTGTTATCCATAAAATATTTACAAGAAAAAAAGAAAATAACTACAATCCATTAAGTTTATTTTTGTGGTTAGTCTGTTGTAGTAGATTGGTAAATACAATGAAAAATATAGGCAAATATCCGATTTATTTAAAGATACAAAAAAGATATAACTCTCAAAAAGATCCGCAAATCGGATTATTACACGGCGATTGGCAACAATGTTACGCAAACAACATTCTTGCGAGACAGATAGTTGAACGATATTTTATACAATGTCTAAACCCAGGTATGGATTTATTTTTGTCCAAGTTTTATATTGGTTTACTATTTCAAATGCAGTTCAAACAGACATATATTAAATTGTATGATCCGTTTTAAATTCGTTCAATCTGTATGTACAGAATCAGCCTATTGAAATAGTAAGAGAATTCAAATTATTAGATACAACTATTAATGAAAACAATGACAGCTCTCAAGAAATACGAATCAGAATCAAACAGGCCAGAAGCGAAATTACAAGAATACAAAGGCTTCTCTGCTATAGAAACTGAAACCTTAAGTTAAAAATACGACTGCTGAGGTGCTACGTGCTAATCGTATTATAATACGGGATGGAAGCGTGGACACTGAAGAAAATTCACGTGAGGAGAATGAAGGCGTTCGAAATATGGATGTACCGAAGGGTACTAGAGATCTCATGGGTAGATGGAATAACCAACGTTGAGGTAATGTGACGTATGCATAAGGAAAGAGAAGTACTAACAATTAAGAGGAGAAAAGTGGGATATATGGGTCATGTGATGAAAGGTCTAACACATAAATATCTAACACTCCAGGTCATGATGCAAGGAAAAATTAGGAGAAAAAGATCCATAGGAAGGAAACGTAACTCATGTAATAACGACTTATTTAGAGCCACTGTCTCAAAATTAAAAATCGCTGTGATGATTGCCAACTTTCGATGCGCAGACAGCCCGTTGAGAAGAAGATACAAGAATTCAATAAATGAATCATTTTGTCGTCAATTTCAATTTTTTCCGTATTTATAAATTCAATAAACAATATTGTTTACTTTTTATTTGTATTAATATACGGGATTACCCCCTGTGGCTATGTACGATCCTGGTATCTGTCAGAGTCTTCAATAATTATATGAAATAATTCTCGACACACCTAATTCATTCTATGACGTCATAATTAATGACGCACTGAAAAGTACCTCTGGGATGTACTTTATACTAACATGTATATATAATTACTGTTGATATTAGCTAAATTTGGCTGATAAGAAATTATCCTGCTGTAAACTTATAAATAAATAGTTGTATATAAATAAGAACCGCTCGTTTTATTGTATATATATATATATATATATATATATATATATATATATATATATATATATATATATATATTATATTAACTGGTAATACAAAAATTATAACGCTCCTATGATATACTAATTAAAATATGTCTTACCGAATAAAAAACTTATTATATTAATAATCTTATTATATTATATTAATATTAATCCATAATATATTTGCCATTTTCAAAATGAAGTACAGTACACTTATTTCATCATAGGATACTCTGTCGTAGTAAATGGAATTTCCGATAACTGTCTTTCCCGAAATAGATCGAGAGATATGACTTCTAAATTATTTTAGACGCGTTTTTAACATTCCTTAAACTCTTCGCATACCAGCAAAGAGAGGGACCAACCGTTCTAGTTTATTTTTATTTTCGTTGTTTCAAATGACTATAATTTTGTATATTGCTTTACAGCATCATTTGGATATCATGCAGAAACAGTTTTAATCTGATTATTTTCGGTAATTTTCGTTATAAAATTTACTATCCAAGTTTTTGTTTTGACGTAGAAATATTGAATAAGCTTACATTATTATTACGAAAAAATAAATAAATTTTAAAGTTAAAATTATTGGAAACATTTTCAGGGTATTTGCATTTAAATATCAAAACCGATATGGGTTCTAACCGGTATGGGTTCTAACCGGTATTATTTTGTAATATATTTTAAACATACAGATGGTGAGGTCATGCTCAACGCCGAAACATTAATCAGTACATACGAAGAATTGCTGATCGATGGTTCTTGGAAGAAGTAGGATAGGAAGATCAAATAAGACCTCGTGGGGACGCTTGGGCACGACATCTCGGTAAAGGAGATTTACATTGATATGACCTGAGATAAAAACTTATGGAGAAATGTAATTAGGGAAGACGACACCGCATAGGTATAAAGGCAAAGTAAATGATGATGATGATTGTCATTTTGTTATTAACTCTAATAAAAATACTATTTTTGTATATATTTGCAAAGTCAACGCCGCCTCGACTTATAATGACTAATCGTCCTATATTCACCATTTGACAAATAAGTATGGTTTCAGTGATTATCTTTGATGCGTAGGTGCCAAACTATTGAATTTTAGGTGAAACTTAAAGTTTGAGTCTGTTTTTCTTATGTATGTGTATATTTATTTTTTATATAAAAATAATATGAATATCAGCGGAAAATCTTTGTATCACTTCATTTTAATTTAGTTAAACCGCTATCCAAATTTAAAGATGTTACCTAGGTATGTTGTGATAAGGTGGTCTATTGTTTACTAACGTTAGCATCAATATTATTATAACAATTATAAATACTAGCGGACCAACTCGACATCGAGTTTTGATATCAGTTTTGCTGATATTTAAGAGAGGCGGAGTCTAACGATCCATCGTTTCCGTCGCCTAGTGTAAATGTTCCAAAAATCCTAAAAATAATCTCTATCGACGCCAATTTTTTTAAATTGAAAATCGATACAGTAGTTTTTTAGGATTTTCAGGAAGATTTACATTAGGAAACGGAAACAATATGATTGTTAGACTCCGCCCCTCTTAAATAAGAAACAGAAGTCAAACCGGAAGTAACTTTTTTTGCATATTTTGTAGCGTTTTTTTTATTTAAGGTGTATATAAAAGATTTCTGTAGTACGCTCCTGTTGTTTTTACCAAAGAAAACAATCGAAATAATATTTCAAGTTTTTTTTGACGAGATTTTTAAATGCGTATTAACGCTGTAAATATGTTTTTATCTCTGTGTTGCAATGTTAGGTGAAACAACAAGTTTTTTGTCGCCAAAGAGGTATTATGTTACATGAAGTCCCCCTAATATTCCGGTTAGAATAATCAATAATGCGTATAGTTCTACCGATTCAAAAGTTAGGGATTATAATTTACGATGCCTCCTGATAAAAAAGGTTTTATTTGTCTTTCATCGTTAGGAATGAATAACAAGGGAAAGATTGTTTGTTTTAAGTTTGTGGACGACAGGCAAGCTGTAAGACGGAAGGGAAATTTTTTGGCTTTGAATTTGTAAAATGTAACGCGGAATAAGAGTCGACATTTAAGTTCCAAGCAGGGCAGACGTGTGCTACAATGTAGAGTCTAAGATTTGATTAGAAACGGGGCAGACATGTGACAATTGAGTCAAAGATTTGAATTTGAAAAGGGAGTCGAGATTTAAGTTCCAAGCAGGGCAGACGTGCTACCACGTAAGGTCGAGATTTAAGTTCCTGTTCCAATCGTTTTGCCCTGGAGTGTAGAACTATTTCCTGATGGTTGCTGCCTTCCAGTTTTGAAAGTTTTGTCGAGTAGCGTAGCTTCCCCAGAGATGTAAAGTTTCAAAGTGTTTGTTGTATAAAAAAAAACATTAGGTAACAATTCAATATATTAATTTTTCAAAGTAATTTTTGGCTAAAGTAATAATTGCTTTCATAACAAATTAAAAAATTGTAATATGTATGGTTATGCTGTTAATACTTTTCTTCTCTGTCATCAAAATTAAATGTGATACCTGACAGCAAGCTTTAATTTGTTTTTTTTTTGTTATGACAATTTTAATTTGATTATTATGTAGAAACGATATTTCATATTTATGTAAGGTTAAATTTTATTATGTTTTCATTAACAAGGATCCTTAATTTTTGATAATCTAATTGGCCATAATATAGTAAACAAAGAACATGTAAGTTTTTGTTATTTGTATTATGTTATATGATATGTTTCTTTTATAATATGTATTTTTTATCTGTTTTGTTAAAGACAAAAATAAATGTTTAATTTGTTTCTCTGATCTATTTTGAGTTTTATTTGAAAAAGATATTTTTTTCTATATTTTTGATGTTCTATAATTATTTCCCTAGTTACAACTAGTGGTTGTAATAGGTATAATTAGGCATCTCAAGTGGCGCCCTATATTAAATTTCTTGAGGTGTTTCCGTTTATTTTCATTCTGTTTGTCCCAAGAGATTTGTATAAGTACCCCTTTATTTCTTTTTTTTTGTAGTTGCCCAATCCAACCCCCAATATATTCAACTTATCCACGACCCAGCTCTCCAACAACCAACTTAGTGCCGTATGCACTTGTTTCGATTATTTTGTTTGCCCAATCTTGTCCCCCATATTCCTACCCTGTGGTAAGCAAAATAGTCGTTACAATTTTAGATTGTAAAATGCCACGTTTAAGAAAAAGAACTCGGTTTGAGAACTCGCGGCCCCGTCCATATGTTCTACAAACACCGTGAAAGAAACCATAATTTTCATAACTAAATCCGGAAGGAGGGAATTAAATACTTCCGGTTTCATAATTCTAAATTCAATCAGTAAGTATAAGAAAAAAGTAAACGCGGTCATATTTTAAAAATACATTGAAAATTAGGACTGTAAATTTTGAAGAATGAAAGCTGTAAAATTCCTATACTTTACTAAAGGAAAAAATTAATTTTATGGCCGCCATTTTTAAACGGTTCGAATTTTTTAAATTTGAAAACCTTAGGGGAATTCTACCTCAACAATTGTTTAATTATTCGAAAAAAATATTCTCCTATCTATCACCGTTTAGACGGAGTATTGCGCACAAGAAAAGTCTTAGCCTTTTAGTATATAAGATATATATATATATATATATATATATATATATATATATATATTTATTTAAATATATATATATATGTATATATAACATATATGTATATATATACATATATATGTATATATATATACATATATATATTATTATATATATATATATGTATATATATACATATATATACATATATATATTTAATATATATTATATATTATATATATATATATATAATTTATATATATATATAATACATATATATATATAAATATATATATTATATATATATATATATATATATATATTATATATATATTTATATATATATATACTATAATATACAAATATATATATATATATATATATATATATATATTATATATTTATATATATATATATATATATATATATTTATATATATATATATATATATTTATATATATATATATATTTATATATATATATTATTATATTTATATATATATATATATATTTATATATATGTATATATCGTACATCTAGTTCAATACTGCCACAACTCCAAAATTCCAATTTTGAGGTTAGGCTTTAAAAAGGTTGCATATATGATACCCCATCTAATGCAATACAACCTTAACTGAAATATTGTCTTGAATAAGTATAAAGTAAGATATTTCGGTATTACACTGTAGGGTTTTGAAATGCAATATGGCCATAACTAGGAGATGTGGCGATAATACACTCCGCCACAATACAACCGATGTAATTCAATACGGCCACAACTGCAAAAATTGTTAGATTAGTGGTACGATTTTATCTTATTCCAAGAGATTATTGTGTTGGGTCTTCGAAAGAGCTTACACCCACATTGAGATGAAGCCATCGGTAAAAATTAAATAAACAATAGTGCTGTTTCAGTTTTTTCCTGTGTGTTTTTTGTTTCGATTCTATCGTTTAGTTTTTAAATTTTTTAATGTTAAGTTATCGTAGAGTGTTTTTAACATCTTTTACAAAACCTACAAATTGTTTTTGTAAGTATGAACCCTTTTGGTTATTTACTTATATTTTACATCGTTTTATTTTTATTTGTAGTGAACTGATGATGCTTTTGAAAACTAAAAGCGAAACGTATTCGATTAAATCAATGAAGTAGTTGACGACTTTCATTTGCCTATTATTGACCGATACAACCTCTGCTATTCAACTATTGAATATTTTTTAAATATATATATATATATATATATATATATATATATATATATATATATTGAAATGATTTCAATATGTCAAAGAGGATATAACTTAAAGGGATTTTTATATGAGTTTGTTGTTCATGAATTTCATGAAGCCATCACAATGTGGGGTCGACTCTGAAATAAAAGGGAGAAAAGATTAGTAAATTGCTAAATAAATTAATTTTGACTTACCTGGTATAGTGTTAATAATTTCTGAATAGTATAGTTGCCTAGTGTATAGGTGAATCGTCTAAACCTTAAAAGGAATAAAAAAGAAGAATTCTTAAAAAATTATTTAAACATAGAAATTTTAAAAATAAACGTCAGAAAAATAAACTGTCAAAAGTCTGTGGGAACTAAATTAATAGGGGTTTTGTTAAATAAATTACAATGATGTGGAGATGAAAAGAATAAATTATATTAGTATTGTTAAGTTTTATATCTGAATTTTTTTTTATAAATTCCCAAATTAGATGTGATTAAAGTGCTTATGAGAAATTAATGTGTTTGACAAATATGTCAAAACAGGACAGTTTTATGGTTGAATAAAATAGAAGACGGAATGAAAAAAGAAAGGGGGTTGCTGTTAGCAACGAATAATTTTGGTGGTTGGTGCTAGCTATGGCGGTTAACAAGGAAGAATAGGTTGTTGGAGGCGACGAAAATTTTGGAGGAAGAGCCCTAAAAAGGTGGAATAGTCCGGGAGTGCTTTAAAATCGTTTAATTATAATTTAGTTTTTCCACATTTTCAAATAGAGATATCCAGAATTTGTTCCAGAGAGTAAGAGAAATTTTGACTTATAAATTATAATTGGAGTGCAGAAATGTCATTTAGATTGAAAAAGTAAAAATTCATGAATTAACTAATTGCGATAGGCCTTAAAAATTGAAATATTAATGATCATTAAAATAAAATATATAATAGTACGTACCTTTAACTTCCGAAGAGAGGATAGATATTCCAGTATCACCGATTATTTTGCGAGTAGTTAGTTTTCTTTAAAAAAAAAATCAGAACTGTTTGAAAGTGAGTTTGGATAATAATTTTGGGGATCATTTGAAATTTTGATTATATTTTAATGCTAGTTATAAGTCAGCGGCATAAAGTGTTCAGTTTTCTTTTCTTTATATTTCATTTAAACACTTTATAAAGTTGCAATAGTCATTTAGATTTAAGGTAATTGTAGAGAGTTTCCACATTTTGTAATCAAATTCTATTTTCACGACACATTAAGGTTTACACGATTCCTATTTTTGTAAATTTTTAAAGGCAACCCAAGTTGCAGATAATTTTATTGTTTATATTAAATTTGTTCAATATTAATAAATAACGTGCTTCATTTGGGTTAATTTATCAAAATATAAAGTAAATTTTGGTTTAATTTCTTTTTGAACTCTACCAGGAGACTACAGAGTTGACGTCACACAGTGACAGATTGCTTAGAACAAATAATTGAGCTAGCCGAGGTATAGTATATTAACAACGAACTACATACTTTTAAAATTCACTTCAATTCAATTAAAATTATATTTATTAACAATAAAACATAAAAATAATAAAAACAAAACTATAACAATTGGCGCTAACAACGTGGAGCCTCTGGGAAAACAGAAATAAGGGTGTAATTTTTAAGCAGATTTATTAATAATACACAGATTAAAATAAAAACAAATTGGTGTGATTAGAGTTGTAGAGATTCTGGGGTAGTTAAAGTTAAATTTGAGAATAAATAGAGATTAGGATAAAATGGCAGACCGAATGACTTTAAGAAATGGAAAAGAAATCGTACCGAAAGAGAGTGAAGGAGAACAGGTGTTAGAACAGGAACAGGGTATACAGGTAGATGAAGAAAGCAGAGGAGGATCAGGAGAATTTGTAGTACAATATTTAGAGCAAGGCAGACAAGAAGCAGGACAAGGTGATAGAGAGGGAAGTCTAACAGATAGTTTGAGAGAGGAGTTGGATGAGACAGTGAGAGATAGACGTGATGAAAGTGTGGATGAATGTAGAGTGCAGGAGGAGAGACGTAGGGAAGGAGATGTTGGAGAGTCAGGGATGACACAGATGGATATGAGGCAAATAATGCGGATGTTACAACAGATGGATCATAATATTAGGGGAGATATGCACAAAATGGATAGTAATATTAACAATATTAGGGGGGATATGAACAAAATGGAAAATAATATTAAAGGAGAACTTAGGGAAGAGTTAATTAAAATGAGGGAAGAAATCAAAGAAGAAGTGAAGATAGTCAGGGAAGAGATGCTACAAATTACCCAAGGTTTAGAAGAGAAAGTAGAACAGGTCAGAGGAGAAAGTGAGAATTTTAAGAGGAATGTACAGGAGGAGATATCCAGAGAAAAGGCCATAATTAGAGCGGAAATAGGACAGGAAATTGGGAGCAGATTTGTAGAGTTGGGAACAGCCATTAAAGAGAATTTACCAATGGAAATAAACAAAGAAGTTAATAAGCAGAATAAAGAGATTGTTAGGGAGGTAGAAAGTGTTAAAAGGCAAACTCAGGATTATGAGGAAAAAATTACCATTATAAAAAATAATATAAAGAAGGGATTGCAGAATTTGGAACTGGAAATGGGTATGCATGCAAATCAGGCGGAAAAGGGAGATAGAGTATTACAGGGACAAGTTGAGGAATTGAGAGAGAAATTTAAAAATGCAAGTGAGGAGATTCAGCGTTTGGAATCAAATCTAGGACAAACAAGAGTAGTGAGTACTGTGGTGCCGAGTTATAATGATGGGGGAATAAAGTTTGATGGAAACCTGAATCACTTACATCCTAGAATATTTGTAGATATCATCAAAAATAAGGTAAAGAATGTAAGGGATCCAATAGAAATGAAATTGAATATTCGAAACATGTTAGTGGGCATGCCATTATTATGGTTTTGCAATAATGAAAATTCCATAAATAATGTGCAGGAATTTGAGGCCAAGTTTATTAACTATTTTTGGGGAGAAAACCAACAGGCTAGTTTCAGGGAGCGGTTGTATTTTGGGAAATTCAATTATGAAAAAAGTACCAACTACAATCTGTACGCAATGCAGTTATTCCAGACAGCACAATATTTAGAACCGGCTATGCGAGAAGAGGAGATTGTCCTATACATTGCCAGGCAATATAACCATAACATGGCAGAAACAATAGCTCTCCACAATATAAAGACGATGGAAAGTTTGACAGGATATCTTCAGAGGATTGAGAGGAGTGTAGGGACGCAGAATCGAAATGGACAAGAGCAAGTGACATATAGGAATAACACAGCAAATAGACAGGGATATGTGAATCGAGGGAATAATTATAGGGAAAGAGAATTTGAGAGACAAAATAGAAGCAGGGATTTTACAAATAGGGGAGAGAATTTGAACAATGTCAGGAGAGATATCGGACGATATAACTGGGAACGTAGACAAGGGAATCCAAACAATGATAGAGAGAATAACTGGAGACAAGGGAATGACAGAGGCAATAATTGGAGACAGAACCAGGGAAATTATCCACAGGAGACGAGAAATAGGGAAGTTTACAGAGAAGGGAATCCAAGATATAATAGGGGGGAAAATGAGGAGAGAAGACAGGTGAATGTAGTTAGAACAGAGGAGAATAGGGGGGAAGCAAGTGTTGATGTAGAAGGGAGAAATTTTGTTTAGACCGCTCCTATGTGCATAATATTGTCTACTTATCAAAGTATGAACATCCAAGGGAGTTTATTAGAGATACTGGGGAATTAAATAAAAATAATAACACTAATACTTTAAAGTTTATTGAAGGGTACATACAAGATTCAGTATAGAAGTTATTATTAGATACAGGTTCAGAAGTAACTCTAATCAACAAAAACATTGTAAATAATTTAAATAAGGACAAATGTAAAAACCGTAAAATACTATCTAGAAAAATACATAGAGGAAGTAGGTACTCCAGAAACAATTATCTTAGATCATGCCACATATTTTGAAAGTCCAAGATTAAAAAGAGTTTGTGAAGAAAAAAAAATCCAATTAAATTTCATTAGTATCAGAAGACCCGCATCTAATCCTGCAGAAAGATATGTCAAAGAGGTGGTAAAATTCTTAAGAATTTTGTGTGCTAGACAACATTATTTATGGCAGGAAAATTTGCCACAAGTTGAAAGATTTTTAAATGAGACACCACATGGAATCACCAAACAATGCCCATATTTCCTAATGTCTGGAAAGTATCCAGAAAGACCTTGGGAAATCAGTAATACAGGGGACATTCAAGAAGTAATGAAGAAGGTGAACCAAAATTTAATAAGAAATGCAAGTCGTTATGTAAATAGAATCAATAAGAAGAGAAAGAAAAGAGTTATTTTTGAAAAAGGGGAGAAGGTACTTATCAGGTCACTACAGGTGCCTAAAAGGAATGAAAATCTGTGTGGAAAATTACTTTTGCCATTTGAAGGACCTTATGTCATTAGTACTGAACATGGGGTAAACAGTTATGAACTAAGACATCCAGAAACTAATAAAATTAGAGGGATATTTAATATAGAGGGAATTTATAAGTATTATGAATAAACATACAAGGGTAGGCAATATTATGACACGAATTTTATATTATTAGATATAAGTTTTGTAAATAGAAGGATAATTAATACATAAGCATATCTTGAGATAAATTTGATAATAACATGACTCAAATAATTTATTGGGAACAGATGTACAGAATAATGATGAATTTATATATAAAAAAAAAGAGGTTGATTTATTTTCAAGTAAATTTATAGGAGTTACAAGTATAAATAAATGAGCAAAGTACTATGGACAAATCGATATTTTGTAGAAATTGGGAAATAGGGAATATTATAATGATAAATAGTATATGTGAAAATATGTGGGAAATAAGATGAAAAATAGAATTATAGGAAATATTGAAATATGAAATATAGAGAGTTATATGTAGAGATGATGAAATGGATATTATATGCGGATACAAAAAGAATAAATAATAATGCGGCAATGAATAAAGATACTGAAATAGTATATGCGGAAATAAATGAATAAAGATATAAAATAAAGAGGGGAACAATTATAAGAATTTCTACGAAATTAGTACGAGAAATAAATAGTACAGGAAAAGAAGTAATGAAATTGGGAAAGTACTTGGAAATTTGATTCTTAAGTTGATATAATTAGTGAAAGATTTGTAGATTTTGTTTGGAGAAGTCTGTATTTTTCATAGAGTAAATTATTAAAAAAAAAATATTCAAGAGATATGCTTATTAATAAAAGTCAGTTTATTGTTATGTTAATATTAATAAAATGTTTAAGTTTATCGGTAAGAATTTAGATTTAGTAAGTGCTGATAGTTAGCACTGAACAAAATCCAAATTGGGGGGAAGTTGAAATGATTTCAATATGTCAAAGAGGATATAACTTAAAGGGATTTTTATATGAGTTTGTTGTTCATGAATTTCATGAAGCCATCACAATGTGGGGTCGACTCTGAAATAAAAGGGAGAAAAGATTAGTAAATTGCTAAATAAATTAATTTTGACTTACCTGGTATAGTGTTAATAATTTCTGAATAGTATAGTTGCCTAGTGTATAGGTGAATCGTCTAAACCTTAAAAGGAATAAAAAAGAAGAATTCTTAAAAAATTATTTAAACATAGAAATTTTAAAAATAAACGTCAGAAAAATAAACTGTCAAAAGTCTGTGGGAACTAAATTAATAGGGGTTTTGTTAAATAAATTACAATGATGTGGAGATGAAAAGAATAAATTATATTAGTATTGTTAAGTTTTATATCTGAATTTTTTTTTTTAAATTCCCAAATTAGATGTGATTAAAGTGCTTATGAGAAATTAATGTGGTTTGACAAATATGTCAAAACAGGACAGTTTTATGGTTGAATAAAATAGAAGACGGAATGAAAAAAGAAAGGGGGTTGCTGTTAGCAACGAATAATTTTGGTGGTTGGTGCTAGCTATGGCGGTTAACAAGGAAGAATAGGTTGTTGGAGGCGACGAAAATTTTGGAGGAAGAGCCCTAAAAAGGTGGAATAGTCCGGGAGTGCTTTAAAATCGTTTAATTATAATTTAGTTTTTCCACATTTTCAAATAGAGATATCCAGAATTTGTTCCAGAGAGTAAGAGAAATTTTGACTTATAAATTATAATTGGAGTGCAGAAATGTCATTTAGATTGAAAAAGTAAAAATTCATGAATTAACTAATTGCGATAGGCCTTAAAAATTGAAATATTAATGATCATTAAAATAAAAATATAATAGTACGTACCTTTAACTTCCGAAGAGAGGATAGATATTCCAGTATCACCGATTATTTTGCGAGTAGTTAGTTTTCTTTAAAAAAAAAATCAGAACTGTTTGAAAGTGAGTTTGGATAATAATTTTGGGGATCATTTGAAATTTTGATTATATTTTAATGCTAGTTATAAGTCAGCGGCATAAAGTGTTCAGTTTTCTTTTCTTTATATTTCATTTAAACACTTTATAAAGTTGCAATAGTCATTTAGATTTAAGGTAATTGTAGAGAGTTTCCACATTTTGTAATCAAATTCTATTTTCACGACACATTAAGGTTTACACGATTCCTATTTTTGTAAATTTTTAAAGGCAACCCAAGTTGCAGACTAATTTTATTGTTTATATTAAATTTGTTCAATATTAATAAATAACGTGCTTCATTTGGGTTAATTTATCAAAAATATAAAGTAAATTTTGGTTTAATTTCTTTTTGAACTCTACCAGGAGACTACAGAGTTGACGTCACACAGTGACAGATTGCTTAGAACAAATAATTGAGCTAGCCGAGGTATAGTATATTAACAACGAACTACATACTTTTAAAATTCACTTCAATTCAATTAAAATTATATTTATTAACAATAAAACATAAAAATAATAAAAACAAAACTATAACAATATATATATACCGGGTGGTGAATCGTCAAACAGACCATAGGAAACTCAATGAGAAATTTTAAATTGTTGAATTGCTGCTTCCCTAACTATTTTAGATCAAAAGTCATAAAAAACTATTTGTAGAGGACTAAAATCTGATTTAAAAACAAATGTTAAAACCGTTCTACGACTTAAATGTACTTAAAAATTTTGCAAAAATATAATACATTTTTCAGGCCACCCCTAAAAGTTAGGCCACACGTAATGCAAGAATATATATTAGGACGTTTGTGTTTTATCATATTTATGTCAGATGTTTGACAATTTGAATTGTCAATTTTTTTATTTTATGATTAAATTATAAACAATGAATTTTACTAAATACTACTACTAATGAACATTATTGCTTTGTGAACAATAAATTATATTGTTTACAAATCGATCAATATAATGAAATGTACTCAGTTGACGAAAAATCGCATAATGTTGTATTCAGGCAATAGCGCGAACCTTTTCCTGCAACTACCGGATCTTTATTTAACGTAAGATATTCTAATTCACTAAAATTTAATTCCATGTTAAGTTAAGTTATACAACAATTCAATGAATTCCAATATACTGTTACTGTGATCTTTATTCCTAATAATAATATATGATAATTTCTAAAAATAAAACTATAACAAATATATAATAAGTGTTATAATAAAACATGAATAAAACATTTTTATTACTGCTTTTTTCTTCTCAACTGAGTACATTTTTTAATCAACTTAATTTTTTTTTAACAATAAATCACAAAATTTTGGCTATTTAAATCATAGATAAATGTAATATAATTGATTTAAATATTGTCAAATATCAGAAACAATAATATGACAAAACGCAACACGTAATACACATTTTTTCACAGAAAAATGTATTATATTTTAGCAAAATTTTGGAATACGTTTAAGTCGTATAATAATTTTAACAGTTGTTTTCGATACATATTTGAGTCCTCTACAAATAGTTTCCCATGACTTTTGGTGTAAAATAATTAGGGAAGCAGGAATTCAACAATAGAATTTCCCATTGAGTTTCCTATGGCCCGTTTGACGATTCACCACCCTGTATATATATTTAAATATATATATATATATATATATATATATATATATATATATATATACCGGATGGTGAATCGCCTAACGGGCCATAGGAAACTCAATGGGTCATAAGAAACTATTTGTAGAGGACTGAAATATGTATTAAAAACAAATGTTAAAATTGTTCTACGAATTAAATGTAATTTAAAATTTTGTAAAAATAATACATTTTTCAGGTCACCCCTTAAAGTCACGCAACACGAGGTACAAGAATGTGTATGGCATGTTGCGTTTTTTCATATTGTTGTATTTTTATTAATTCTAATTTATTGTCTTTATTATTTATCCAATGTTCTACATTTATAACACTTACTATTTAATTTAAAGTTTATTTATACTAATTTATCTTTAATTAATTAATTTATAATGCACCTCCAGCCGAACAAGACCCCATGGAAAACGGACCTGACGGTAACAGGATATCAGCGTATTTGTTATCGCAAGGGGATAACAGGCACCTAGAAGATTTGTTAAGAAATACAAATCAAACTGTGGTTGTTAATGTCAATTTGTCATATTACTTTAAAATCATGATCATTATGTTAACGTTGAATTCATTTATGTTGTATAAGTTTTTTTTTGGGACCAGTTTACAATATTTGGGATTTAGTAATATATCGTTTTTTGTAAAAAACTGTGAGTATTAATAGGATACAAGTTATCTTTAGAACTCATTTAACTGCAAATTCTATAATTAAGCACGAATTAATAAATAAAAGTGAGCTTAGAACCTGTATTCCAATCATAGAAAAGATACGAATAGTTGACAAATTATTTTAGGATGGGTATCTAAAAGGTGTATTAATATCCGACAAATAAGTGGTAAATGTAAAAAAAAGAACAAAAACAGCACACCAAAATTAATTATAACAAATTGTAAAAGATTTGTATAAACTCGGAATATCATTTATTGTTTAAGTTCAAATTCATAGGTGGTAGTTTCCGATAATTAAGCCACAAACCATGTTAATTAATTTTTTTCGGAGATCGCTAATTTAATTATAGAACTGATAACTAAGCTAGTCAGCAAAATTTCGGAGGTTACTAATTACAACTATATTTTGGTTTAGAACTACCTTGATCCAGGAACTTCACTCGATGATTAGTAACAGTCAATCCATAAATTCTAAAGGCCAGCCAAAAGTTTATTTATATAAAAATATAGAATTTGTTTAAATTATTTGCGAGACCTTGTGCGATCATCAAAATAATTGTGTTAATGCTTAAAGCAATAAAAGGTGAGATTATATTTTGTTCGGTACAGTATTATTCTCACAAAAGTCTATTAAATTAACATTCTCTACCCTATAAAAAAATTCATCTATTCTCACCAAACACTATTAAACCCATAAAATATCAATTATTACTATAACCATAAGTGATCTGATTTTGTGTCTAGATGGTCAGAAGGTGTGAATCCATGGACGTATAAACACAGATGGACTCAATTATTTACATACAATTGTGTGGTCAAAATTATTTGAATAGGTCACATTCTCAGCACCTTCAACTGTTGTCACGTTTTGTTTTAAAATTTCTTATTCGCGAGTCGCTGAAAATATTACTCCGTATTTTATATTCTACAGGTGCTATCAAACCAAAATAATAATTTATTGTTTAGATTAATATATTTAATTGTAATCAAAATATCAAGTGTGCACATAGCGTGCATTTTATATGTAGAAGCACTGAAAACTAATTATAAATGGCAACGGTTGTTTACATTTCTCTGTCTTATGGATCTACGTCAAACTTCAAATGATGATCCATGTTTGTTTACTTTTTACAGTAGATGAGAAAAAGTTGTTTTTCGATATTTTGGCTGTATTTTGAGTGATATTTGTGAAAAGTGAAATAAAATAAACGAAATATTTACATCCCGATCTCTCATTTTATTTGTAAGTACATACAATTTACATTATTTAAGATGAGGAAATGAGGAAGCGTGTTTGTTTACATTTTAATAGGCGTACCATTACCAACAACTCTTCAGTTAGCCCTAGACTCCAACACAGATCAGAGGTAATGTAAGTCAATAAAACCTCACCAACTACAGGGGGTCATATAAGATGCCCCCAGTTTCATTTTTTAATATCACACAATTTAAGAGTCTATTGCATTTACCTGAATAAATAACACGAAGATTATTTTTTAACTCCAGATGTCCATCGAATGTTTTTTATGTGGCCACACAATGTTTTTTAACAACTTTTTATTAAACTGATGATGGAATGATACAATTCCGAAAAGATCTTCTTTATAATAAAAAATTTTAAGCTTTTAATAAGCGCTTTTTTTATACCTCAATACACACGAACACCACGTGCTTTAAGAATTTATATTGTGTGATATGCCCACTGACTATTAGTTTGCTAGTTGCTTTCCTGTCATTGGCGCTCATTGGCGGCTTGCCCACGCAACTTCAAAGGAGTGTCGCTTCTCTGTGTTCGTTAGTTCTCTGATAATAACCCCTGCATAGAATAACGTTGTAACTAACATTTTGGGCTATTTTGAGTTACAGTGTTCTTCTTGGATAAATTTTTACGCTCTATCTGCCAACATGGTTGGTGTTGCTGTAACTGCATTAAGGCTGTTTTATCAGTACCAAAATTTTTTCTCTGTTATTTACCGACGAAATGTCTCGAAATTTGGACATGTTATTCAAAATTATGTTGCCTTTAAAATGATCGTTTTACTATTTTTATTTTTTTGAATTTTCTGTTGAAAAATTTGATTATACTGCTTAACGTTCTATTATAACCAAACTTTTCACGCCCGTCAGTTGAAAGAGTTTTTTTTTTTCTGTAATCGTTTATTCTTTTTTCACCTTTCTGTGTCCAGTAATAATCGAGACAAGCGTATTCTAACTTTGAAGAAAATTGCTAAAAAATACTGAAATCTAATAGTGAAACGTGTTCCTCATCATTGTCGCTTAGCTTGATCGTTATCGCATTAGTGACGTCAAATCTCATGAACGTACGGTACGGTCTTATTTTTATTTCTCTATGGGTACGGTCAGTTAGTTCGCTTGAATCAGAATCCATTTTAGTTCTTTCATTCTTGTATTTTCTTTATCAACTTGCTTAGTTTTTACACTTTACAGTATTCTTATTTATTTTGAAAACATTGAAATTATTTAGTTTACGGGTATGTTTAAGTAATATATTATTAGTTTAGTGGTATAAGTTAAAAGTTCTTTAGTTTACGCGTATTTTTAAGTATTACATTAGGTTAGTGATATAAGTTATAAGAGACAAGATAAAAAAGAGTCCAGTAAACGTCCTAGGTCACGGAAAAAGAGAGCAATTGCACTGCAGTAAGTATTTATTATTTATATATTTACAACCGTTTTTAAAAGCTTTTATTTAACTTATATAATAATATATATATATATATATATATATATATATATATATATATATATATATATATATATATATAAATATATATATATATATATATATATATATATATATATATGTATATATATCCGGTTTTTTAGGCGTTACGCCCGTCCGGTAGGGATCTATGGAGGAGTATCACCGAGCCGCAAGCTCTTATCTCTTGCCGTACTGCTTCACCATAGGCCGATCAGATCCCAGCATATTCTAGTCTAAGCCGCAGATTCATCTAGAATTTTAAACTGCTGCGTTAGACTTTTTGTTTTCTGTACACCGAGCTGGGGCTCGATCCCACATCCACTGAACCATTCGACAGTGAAGCGAATGAGAGGCAGCCGCACAGCCCGCTGAGCTATCTGACCGACATATATATATATATATATATATATATATATATATATATATATATATATATATATACATATATATATAATATATATATATTATATATATATATATATATATATGTATATATATGTATATATATGTATATATATGTATATATATATATACGTATATATATATATATATATATATATATACATAGCGTTGATTACGTTCGTCACAAACACCCGTTGTTTGTTTTATTTTAAAAATATTATAATAGTTTATCTTCAGTAAGTTCGTATCTTTTTCCTAGAATAATTTTGTTTCTTTCTCATATTTTTAGGAACTTAAAAATCAAAAAGCTACTATAAACAAAAGATCTTCATCAAATAGTTCATTCCATCAAGAATTAGCAGAAACATCTACTTTACCTAGTTGTAGTCTCGATTCGTAAGTAACCCTTTTTACATTTTTTTATTTACTTACCGTAAAGTAAGTAAATAGAGGGTTCATGACCTTACATATTGTTTGTTTATGGTCAAAATATTACCAATGTTTTACTCTTAAATAATACTAATAACAAATAATATCATTTGCAGAAAATACTTTAAATTTTATCGTTATTTCCAGTAATAGCTGTCATTCTCAGTCAGTTGAGATTGCCTCTCTGCAAAAACCATCTTTTTCGGTAGAAGGCAGAAGAATAGTGGACATAAACTTTTTCATTAAATCTATTCAAGGTTTGAATAATTATTCTCCATTTTCATGCAACTTTTCTAATATGGAGATTATCAAAGAAAAAATGGACGGATTAATAAGTACATTGACTTTTAAATGTCAAATGTGGAATATTGAAAAGGAAATAGCAACATAGGATTCTGGTAACAATTCACTGAACTTGAATGGTTCTGGTTATTCAGACATATAGCAGCAGCACGCTGCATTAAATATACCTGTGATGTCCTACAGGCAGTATGCAAAACATACGGAGACAGTTGCAGATATCATCGGCCAAACACTTTGTGATTCCTTAGAAGAGTCTGGACGGGAGGAATTAGCTTTAGCCAAAGAAATTGGTGAAGTAGATTCCGACGGAAATGGGTTAATAACCGTTATAGCTGATGGTGCTTGGTCAAAAAGATCGTATAAAGTAAACTACGATGCTTCTTCAGATGTAGTACCTGACGTTGTAAAATTTATTAAATTAGTACGCCTTTGATGGATAGGACATGTAATTAGGCGAGATGAAGATGAAACGATCAGAAAAATTTTCGACCGAAGAGGACCAGTGGGAAGACGATCCAGAGGAAGACCAAAACTTAGGTATCAAGATAACATAGAGGATGATCTAAAATCCATCGGAGTTAAAGCATGGAGAAAGTTGTCAGAGGCAGGGGCGAATGGAAGATTGTTCTGAAGAAGCCTTTGGCTCATGACGAGCTGTAATGCCACTGATGATGATGAAATAACTATCCACGATTTGTGTTTTATTCATCAATTGAATACTTTTCTTATGTAACTGCAACCTATAAATTAAATACGGATAATTTTAAAATTAAAATTAAAATAATGTATATTCCATTCAGAGAACTTTTTCCTCGCAGTGCGTCGCCTCGAAATACTTGCCAGATAAATATATTTACTATTATGATGGTTTCGCAGGTACCAATTTTTTAGAAATAAAAATGTTTTTTGTTTAATTTTTACTACGCTAATACCAGTTTTCTCTAACACGTAAATAACTTCTTGAAATAATTTTCAAGCTATAACTGCGAAATTGTTTATTTGTTTGTGACAACAAATTGTAATTTTTTTGATAATAATATTCTTATGTTATTTTAAATTAATTATAAATAAACACCATGGTGTTTTTTGCAGTCACGTTTCAAAAATTTTTATTTAATACTATGTTTAGCTATATTTCTACATTAGCTATTAATATTATATTAGACATATAAATTAAAAATGTGATTAATTCTTTTTAAAACATTATCTACGATAATCAATCTAAAAAAAAGTATTCCGACAAAACTAATTTGAATGGAGAATAATGCATTTATTGTCAATCCGTGGGCCGGCGCCACTGAATAAACATCCAAACTGCAGATTTCAAATTAGGAAGTCACGTAGGGTCTGACATAAGCAGTGTAGAAAAGTAAGTGATACGCCCACTTTAAATCGCAGTGTGCTAGAACTGCGAAAACAGCCTTAATAAGAAAGATTCGGAATGGAATACCGTAAATATATAAAAAAATGAATTATTTGAACCAAATCAAAGTTTCGTCGAAAAATTATGTAACATACCATAGTGTATCAAAATAGTTCTCATATTTTAAAAACTACACCGTAACTGTTGTTACAATTTTATTCGCCGCATTGGCTGCTCAGTTCCGATAAATATGCAGGTAGATACTACACGGTCTACACGTCGTGTGTCAATATTTCGCGGCATTATTGTGAGAATAGTAGGGGGAAATGGACAAGACAGATCTTGATTGTTTCCCGGTCCCGGTGTTTAGTTTGCAGTTGAATATGTGAAGTACACAGTGCAGTTGTTCTTTTTTTAAAAATCATGAGCAGACATCAACGTAGTTCTCGACTGATACAGTAGGCGTTGCAACAAACAAGTTAGTATTTTATAATTTTATAAAAATAAATAACGATAACAAGGTTAATTTTTAGAAGGTTCAGTAGAAGAAAATAATGGTACTAAAGACTTGGGCAAGCAAGTTGTTCTTCATTTGTAAATACAGGTAAAGAATTTGTTCTTATATAAAGTAGTTTAAGTTGGATCTACATTAAATATTATTTTTATTGTTCTGATCTTATTTTTAGGAGATGAACTAATAACTTAAAAAAAAACATTAGAGAAACAAAATGAAATAGCATAGAATAGAAAATGAAATTTGAGCAAAGTCAAATTGAAGAAGCTTTTCCTCCCGACGTTTCGGAGTGTATTCCTTCATCATCTGGTAAATTTATTGTTTTGATAGTACTAAGTTTTTAAATTATTTTAATTATTTACAGAATAATCAAAAAGTTCTACTCTATATCAGATTCCGGTTTGAGCGATTACCTCCGGCGGAACAATAAAAAATCGACATCGTTATTTCTAGTAAGTTCAATTTTAATAGAACGGAATGGAAAAATGTAATTCGTAAACAAAAAAAAAACAAAGGAGAACAATTTATAAATAAAAAAGGTAAAGTTGTAAAACAACGACAACTTAAAGGTGGTTGTATGGAAAAATGTATCCGAAAGTGCCAAGGAAAACTGAATATTACAACAAGACAACAACTTTTTAAAGAGTTTTGGAAAATGGGAGATCCCAACTTTCAGACCCAATATATTAGTCGTTTGGTTACTATACACACAAGAATTCTTATTTTAAATACTACCATTGAATCTCGAAGGAAGTAGACATTTCAGTATACATTGCCTATTAATACCAGCTACATTGTGGTATGTAAAAAAATGTTTCTTGATACGTTTGATATAACCGATAGTTGCGTGATGACAATGTCTAAAAAGATGTCAGAGAGTGAAGTTGGTATAATTGTTGAAGATATGCGTGAAAAACACACCATTTGGCCACAACGAGTAGCAGAAGAAATAAAAGAGACTGTTCGAAAACACATATCGTTTATTCCAGCAGTAGAGTCTCATTACCTTAGAAAAAAAAAACAATAAAATTATATTTTAAAGAGAAACCAAATATTTCTAAACTTTTTGATTTGTATACGGAGTTGATGCAGAAAGAACATCTCGTCTACTGCAACACTAAGACAATGCCGTGAGATATTCAACAGTGAATTTAACATAGAGTTTTTTTAAACCAAAAAAGACCCGTGTGTCTTCTGTCATGTTTACCGAAATGCACGTGAAGACGAAAAAGCAGAGATGGATCTGAAGTACACTAACCATATTGCTAAATAAGACTGTTGTAAGACAACTTAGGGAAAAGGTTAAAGACATCGCTAAAAATTCAATGGAAACTATAGTTGCTTGTTACGATTTGCAGAAAGTTCTCACCACGCCCCAGTCTGAACTGTCAATGTTTTACTATAAACGAAAATTATGCGTTTATAATTTCACAATATTTGACATAGGACGCAATGAAAGATTTTGCTATATGTGGGATGAAACCAGAGGAAGGAAGGGAGCTAACGAAATAAGTAGCAGTGTTTATAATTTCATTGCAACTAATGTTTTAAAAGGATATAAAACTTTTATATTTTATAATGATAATTGCGGAGGACAAAATAGAAACAGAATAATATTTTCGATGTATTCTTTTGCAGTTGAAAAATTTTCTATAAACATCGCACAATTATTTTGGGGTACGTCATTCCCAAAATGAGGGAGATTCCATGCACGCTTAATAGAGCGACATAAAAAGAACCAAAAAGTTTTTATTCCCGAACAATGGATAAACTTAGTAAGATGTGCAAAAACAACAGGTAAACCGTATTTGGTAACTGAACTGCACAAAGACAATATATTTGATTTTAAAAAACTTATGACAACATTTCCAAATTGGTATATAAATGAAGAAAATGAAAAAATGGTCTGGAACACGATGAAACACATAAATATTTCTGAAACAAATCCTGGTGCGGTGAATATTCAATATGATTTCATATCCGATAAAAAAATTAAGTTACTTGCTACAGAAACCTATCTCCAGGAAACAAAAAAGGTAAGCAACTTCTAGTAAAGGTCTTTCTAAGACTAAGAATCTATATCTAGCATATTCATCTTATCTAGGGATAACAAAAGCAAAATATTGTGATCTGCAGAGTTTATGTCGAAGCCAGTGCATTCCTGTCACTTACCACGATTATTTTAAAAATCTCCCAGTTGATTGCAAAATCATTAATCAAGACAGCGATATGGAAGACTAGACATAAAATAAATATGTTCATTTTAAATTTAATTCGAATTTATATTTAGTTTGTAATAAAATTTAATGTAACTGCCACAGATCAAAAACCAATTCTCTAATAAAAAAAGTAGACCTTATTCTAAAAGAGGAGTTCAACATTTATATAACTACTTACTTCTTACACTGAACAAATGTCACATACATATAAAAAAGAAATCAAAGAAATTGGTATCTTTTTTTTATCATTTCTAGAGAATATCATAAATGCTGGTTACTACGTTATTCTTTGCAGGGGTCGATATGCTATTTTTTTTTGTATCAGAGTCTGTCGAATATACTCGACAATTTGATATAATGCTGTGTGTTATTTTATAATCAACATTTTCCTTTTTATTCTTATTTATTTTCTACTATATGTCTCCTAGTAGCGGAATACATTGGCTGACAGGGACTGCAATATTAATAGTTAGTATACCCCAGCCTATCAGGGAAAAAATCATAGATTTCAAGTAAAAATTTTATATAGGGTTTTGAAGGTTCTAAAGGTACATGAGGGATAGCTTATAAAAATCCGTGAAGAAGTACAGTTAATTTTGCTTTGTTTTTTTTTTAATAAAAGATTGAAAAACCTTTTTTTTATGTAAAACGTTTCTTATACATTTTAGAGAAAAATGTTTTTAATAAAAGTTGTAGATCTTAACAATTTATTTACTTTTTAAATTAAAATATATTAACAATTGACCGAAATCATTGCAAACCCCCTTATTTTTACTTTAATTTATAATTGTTAAAAACTGTTTTTTTGCGGAATGACATATATTATAACTACTTTGAATTATGGCAATTAATGAGTTATTGAAGTGTGTTAAATCTCAGCTTGATCGACTAAATAGTTTGTAAGTTATTCAATTTGTTTATCCCAGAGTGCGATTATTTAAACAACTGTACTTGCCCAAACAGTGACTCTAGAAAAATATAGCAAATCGTAATCGGTTATTTGAGGCTTCGGT
This sequence comes from Diabrotica balteata, assembly GCA_918026665.1. Classification (NCBI taxonomy): domain Eukaryota; kingdom Metazoa; phylum Arthropoda; class Insecta; order Coleoptera; family Chrysomelidae; genus Diabrotica; species Diabrotica balteata. Next base: position 97,772,411 of record OU898277.1, read on the forward strand.
ATTAACACGTATTAAAAAAATCCAACATTTTATCAAAATTATTATTTAAAAAAACCGTTTGAAAATGGGCTGATTTTTTAGCTTATAGGCAATTAAAATAGCTTTCGACAGATTTTATGTAACATGCTTGTAAATAAGCTCATTAAAAAACTGGTAAAAAATATATATTTAAAAAGAAAAAAAATTCTATGACCAATATGAAATCTTAATAATTGATATTGACGAAAAGGTGCTGATTCGACAGGTATGCCGATTTTGTCATGAAAAGCACCCAGATCGTGAACCTATTTCACAATCTACAGTAGGCAGAATAGAGCGAAAATACAAAGGATTAGGCCAGGTGAGGGATGCAGCAAAGCAAGGTAGACCAAAAATTAATAAAAACATTAATAAGACATCATTTTGGTGTCAGTAGAAAATCCACACTGTACAGTGCGAATGATTTTGGTGTTGGAAACTGAAGTAATTTTCTCTCACATCGAAAAAGACTACTTTGAAAATGCCAAACTGGTTGCATACCTAGTAGTTAAGAGTATTAGCTAGTAGATACTTACCGAAAAAGGATATGTATATCTTTAGTTGGCAGCTGAAGAGCTGGATGTAAGTAAGCGCTTAGGAGGAAGTAATGACGTGGTTTCCGAAAAGGACGTCACTTTTCGACAGATGGTGAAGACAGGAGAAAAGAAGGAACATGACGGTGTAACAAAAATAAGCAATTTTTTATTTTATCATGGCCATTCGTGCCGATTATTGGAAAATAAATAATGTGCCATGTCGAATGATTTGGGTTATTCGTTAAAAGATATATTACGAATAGTTCCGTATTCGTAATACATATATCTTTTCGTAAAAATTCGTAAAAATACCGTATAAATACAGTATGATAAATTACGGTATTACAGTTTTGTAGTGATTCCCATTTTTTTTTTTTTTTTCAACCGATAAGGTTAAGTTATCAAAATCAAAATTTTGTTGCTTTATTTTTCTAAAAACTTTTCCAGTTTTAAAACCATATTCAAAATAATATTGTGCATACTAGTTAATTCGTTCATCGTTGTTTATTCGCTCCGTGCGTGACTGACGCGACACCTATTGTATTCATCTGACAGTTTTGGACCTCCCAATTTAAGGTTAAACATATTTTAAATACACACCAAATTGACAACTATTAATAATTAGTTTTTTAATTATATTTTTTCAGTTTATGTACAAAATAAATGTAGTATTAAAACTGGGTTTCTAAAAATTCATCACAATTTATCTTTTCAACCAAAACGGCGAAGAAAGGAAAAAATCTAGTACTGAAAAATCAGGTTTTTCATCTGGAAGAGCATGCAATTAAAAACAATAATAGTAAAAGTTATGATATAAAAACTAAAGTTACCAGACAGGCTGCAGTTAGCTTGAAGCCTTATGAAATATCATTTAAGGTAAATTATTTAAATTTTTCCTATTTCAATTGCATAAAAATGAAATTATGTGAGATTTACTTTCATATTAATAGCACGAATCCATCTTTTTTTCTCTAATTTATATGTATTCTTTGGAAACCTATAAAAACTACATTATTTTTGCTATTAACACAATTAAATACGTAACATGTATTTGCACCCATTTTTGATAAAATTTATGCATAAAAAGAGGTCCAATTTTGTCATGAGGAAGTGATAACACTGGACAAAGGTAAGTTAGTGAAGAGAGAAACCACATCAAAACTTACTAAAATGTAACCTTGTGGAAGTTGAAAATTGTTAATAAATTCACTAAAGTTAAAAGAATCAACAATATTGAAATCATTGTTGTAATTATATGATTTAGATAAAATGTCTGTTAGAAATTTAGCTATATTTATATTAGGTGAATTAATAGAGGACACAATAGGTCTCATGCTCAACGTAGGTTTATGTATTTTTGGTAGACAATAAAATCTAGGAGCATAACCATCATAATTGTGTAAATATTTAGCTAAAGCTTGATCTATGGTCTTTATATTTCACTTACTTAAAAAATCATTGGAATTCTATTAAACCTAACTGCCCTGTTTCTTGGGATATATTTGCAGAGCTGTTGCAACTAGTTTTCGACACTAATTTCTTGGTCTTTGATGACAAATTTTACCTTCAAACATTTGGCACACCTATGGGTTCCTCAATCTCTCCCATCCTTGTTAACTTTGTTTTGGATGATTTGGTTTCTGACCGTTTGGATCTTTTGGATATTCAAATCCCTTTTATTAAGAGGTATGTGGATGATTTATTACTAGCCTTACCACCTGACAAGGTTCAGGATACCTTATCCTTCTTTAATGAGTTTAATCCTCATTTACAGGTCACTGTTGAACTTGAGGACACTATCACCAATAGTATACCCTTTTTAGACATGCGTGTCATTAGAATGGAAGATAACACCCTAACCACAAGTTGGTATAGAAAACCAATGGCCTCTAATAGGTTCCTTAATTACCATTCCTGTCATCCTATGAAATATAAATTAAACCTTATAAAAGCTCTAAGCTGCCGATTAAATAAATAATTGACACATCCAATTAATCGAAGGGAATCCCTAAGTTATTAAGAAACATTCTAATAGAGAATTCATATCCTTGATCTATCATAAATAAATACCTTTACTCACAGAGCTATGGATCCTCATTTGACGACATACCCAATGGTGACCAACTTATAACCATTTCAAATAACTCAATTAATAGCATTGTTCTGCATGATACTAATCTTGAGAATCCTTCCATCCATTATTCTTCTTTGCCTTATTTTCCTCAAGTTACTGAGAAGCTTATTAAACTGTATAAACAAAATAACATACCAGTTAAAATTGCTGTCAAGAATGCTAAAACTGTTAGAAATTTGTTTTCTAAAACTAAAACACTCTTGTCCACTTTGGCACAAGTTAACACGATTTATCAAATTCCATGCACTAATTGCGATTTATGTTACATTGGTCAGACTGGTAGATCATTAAAAGGTCGTCTCACTACACATCGTAGTGACATTAATTTATCAAAACACACTTGTGCTCTGGCGCAACACGCGATAAATACAAAACATAATGTGGATTTCAATGAAGTGAACATTCTTGGCACCGAACGCAATCTAGTTAAAAGGCAGTTTTTGGAAATGTGTTCAATTCTTAAACATCCTAATGCTTTAAATAAGAGAACTGACATAAGTAACTTGAGCCAAATATATCATGCTTTAATTTGCAGAATTAGGCTTTATGATCTTTTCACTATACAAATGTCATGTAAGGTGCACTTTTTGAACTCATTTTTTAATAAATAATTAAAATATACATAAAATAGAAATAAATTAATAATAAAATAAAATGAAATAATCAAATAGTTTTTACTTAAATCACTGTAGCATATGCAACTCACATTGCATATTCTTACACCAATTCCCATACTTAGATGAGTGTGAACAATTTTCTAGTTGAATAATATAATACAAATATTGTAATGGATTCATAGAATCCTTTACAAATTACAGTTCCAAGCGTTTGAACCTTGGGCTGTGGAAATTATCTTTTCGTTAATCACCTGTGGCGGATTATCAAGCCATAATGTTTAACGTTATTATTTATATATGAGGTTGAATGAAATTCTCCTGTTTGTTAGTTCTAGACTGGTTAATGCGAGGAATTGCTATTACAATACCAATTTCTTTCATTGGTTTGTCTCTTACAAGCGGGTTGTCATCCAAACTCATTTAAACTTTTAAATAGACCGCCCAACTATTTGGGTTGGTACCTCTACCTTGTTGCTCTGTCAAAAAAATATTTTTTGACCTCAAGGTTGGCTGTCTTTTCACGATTTAGTTCGGTCTGTTTCATTTAACGCCATTTTTCCGGCGACAGCTGTAAGGCTTTGATCGGTAACTTCATTTACACTACTTTTTAAATAATTTTTATTAACATCACTTATAATGCTACCTAAAGTTAAAATCAAAGCTTAATAATTATCAAATAGTTGGAAGTAAATCTATGATTTTCTTGGTTCTTCTTTGCATTACTTAAGATTAAATATAATATTTTATTTACTTTAGACCACATGGTCAGCTGCTGTGCTAATTTTTTATAAGTTGCTATATGTTGTTAGTCGCTTGATTGTTTATACAATATCACCGTATAATGTCCATTTACTTAAGTTATATTCACATATTTGTTAATATCTTTGACTGCTACATGTCTTTTTAAGGTAACATTTATAACATCGTTTCCATGATTGTGTGGTTCTCATATTGTACTTTTTAGATGAATTGATGATGCTTTCAGATTACGAAAGCGAAACGTCTTCAAAATAGATAAAGTAGCCTATCAACTTTGTCTTTTATTTCTCCACCTTGAGACCGATATACGAACCCACCACTCGTCTGAGTGATCCTTATATATATTGGATTGACGGTCGTACTCCTTTTTTTATTTCAACCTTTCTATGTTTGCACACATTTACACACAACATTTTGGGATGCATGACTTATTTCGAAAAACTCATCAAATTTGCTTTTAGGTCTTTTAGATCTATGACTCCAACATTTCATTACTGGGACTAGAACTATTTGAATAACTGATGTCAAATTCGTAACTCATGTCAAATTGTAAACTTCTTACTGATCACCGAGAACAACAAGGATTAGATAAAAAAACAATTATTGCATTAGACTCGAAGGAAATCTTAATTGAGAATGAAGTTTAGTGATGTCGAAAAAGTAACTACCCGTTACTTTATACTCGTTACTATTCGATACCCTAAGTACCGAATAAAAAACCGAATAACAATTATCGTTACTTCGTTACTTTAAATCGGCATTATCTCTTTGTTTGTTTATCTCGTTACTTTTGAATATTAGCCGCATTCTTTCAGCAAATTTTGAATGATATCATTGCATACTCAGCAAAAAATATGTTTAGTCTTAGGCCGATAAGATTTGTGGTATTTAAATTCTTCGTAACTAAATTATAAGGAAAAAAATATGCTAACCTAATTATATTTTTTATCAGCTATGGTGACACATTTTTAAAAAGTTTCGATACGATATTACTGTCGGCGTCGCAAAGCAAAGATATTATTTTATTATTATACTAAAACATTTTTTAATTGAAGGTGATTACTTGGCAACATCGTACTTAACGAAGCCCTTAACGATAACTTTTCAACGAAATCGTATTGAATTATCAATTTTGCAGAGGCGTACCAAAAAAAATTTTAATTATTTATTTAAATACATAAGTAATTACGTAAAAATTAAATCTAAGACCGATTTAATTATTAAATTATCATGTCTCTTTTAACAGGTATCTTAAAGTTGTCTAACAAAATAAAATAAAATTTTATTCTTATTAGAGAGTGTCTAATACAGAACTTCAAAAAACAAAAAACTTTGGAAAATAATTTTTTTTTCATTAGACTAAAAACAATCTGCAATTTTAATTACACATCATTACACATCATTATTTATTTATAGAATTGCTATGTGCTGTAAACGTTATATTTGTTTTTTTTAACTTAATTTGAAAGTTTGCTTGTGTTTATTTGTTTATATAAATATGAAAATATATTATGAAGTTCATATAGATTAAAATGAAGTAAGCTAAACTATTATCATATGAATGCGTTTATATAGCAGCGCATTTATTTATTTCAGTAAATTCTCGAAATATGAAATGAAGATGGCACTAACTACTAAAGAGTTAATAGCTTTGTTAGAAGAAGACTCAGATTGTAAAAATGCCACTTAATGTGGTTTATTTGCCGCCGAGATTAGATTAGAAAGTTTCTGATGTAGAAGACATTGATCTTCTTCTTCCTTCTAGTTTGTAGGCTTTAAAGCCCGTTTCTTCTTCAATATTAGCTTCCTAAATTGTTTAAATTGTCGCACCATCTTTTTCTTGGTCTGCCAATACTTCTTCGTCCATTTGGTGACTTATCTCGTGCTATTCGTACTATTCTATCCTCCGCCATTCTACTGATATGTTTGTTCCACTTTTGTTTTCGTTTTGTCACCCATCCATTTGTCTTCTATATTGCATGCTCTTCTTATGTTTTTGCTTCTCTCCCTATCTAACAGACTTCTCCTTGATATTCGTCGGAGTATTTTCATCTCTGTTGTTTCTAGCAGTCGTCTCGTTTTAGATGTGTCAGCTCTTGTCTCAGCCGTGTATGTTAATATAGGTCTAATTCCTGCTTTATAGACTCTTGTTTTTGTGTCTTGTCTTAGGTGTTTGTTCTTCCAGATTGTGTCATTAAGAAAACCCGCCGCTTTACTTGCTTTTAAGCTTTGCTGTGGTACTTCTTCTTCAACATCTCCGTAACTAGTTATATCTATTCCCAGATATCTAACCCTTGCTTCCGGCTTTATTATTTTCCCATCAATTTCGATTTATTTTACACCGTAGCGGGTATTTAAATGTAATACATTTGTATTTTTCCGCTGATATTATCATATTGTATTTCTTAGCTGTTGTATTGAAGATATGTGTTAATCTTTAGAGCTCGTCTTCTATCTCGACGATTAATGCGGCGTCGTCTGCATAACATAATATTTGGATTTCTTTGTTCCCAATTCTGTAGCCATGACTTTTACGTACTGCTTGTATTATTTATTTCGTCCATTAATATATTAAAGAGAAGTGGGCTTAACGAGTCACCCTGCCTGACTCCGGTTTGTACTGTTATACACTGTGTTAGTTTTCCATTTATCTTTGCGATGGTTTGTATAATATTGATTGGTATGGTCCTTTTATACAGTAGGTGTAAGACGTCTTCGACTTGAATGCGATCGAAAGCCTTTGTCAGCTCTATAAAACATAGATATGATGGCCTTTTCTGTGATTTGTCTTAGTACAAATACGGCGTCTACGCAGGATCATCCGGATCTGAATCCTTGTTGTTCATCTGATAAAGTTGTTAGTTTATTGATTTTGTTGGTTAGGACTTTTGTGGTAAGCTTAAGTGCGGTGTTCAGTAGATTTATACCTCTATAATTGTTGGGGTCTTCTTTATCTCCTTTCTTGACCATTTGTATCATTATGCTGTTTCTCAATGCGTCTGATATCTTGCATTGCAATATTAGTTTTTGTATAAGTTTTGTCATCTCTAGGGTTAAACTTTCTCATCCGTATTTTAGAAGCTCGTTGGTTATTCCGTCTGGTCCTGGTGACTTTCTATTTTTGAGTGAATTTATGACTATTTCTACTTCGTGAAAACTGATTTCTATTTCGTTTCTTAGTTCAGGTAAGTTATTGTGTTGATTATCATTTTCCTTTGCTTTAAACAGTTCCGTCAGGTATCTTTCCCATTCGTTTGCTGGTATATTATTGTATTCCTTGAAGAGATTGATGATAATATTATTTGTGAAGAATGAATAAAATCGGATATTGCAGATATATATGAAATGATATGTGATATTCCTCTGAACCACAGATAAAACGTCCAAAGAAAAAACCAGGCAAAAATAGTAAATCCAAATTTACCTCAAGTTGTAATAACGGATTTTCTTTCGTGCTCAGTAGTGTTACGATTTTAAATGTTATGGCATATAGAACTGTAAATATTTTATGACTAATTCTTTTTTATTGATTCTCGTAATTTGTAGGTCAAAATCTACCTGAGACACGTTGGGTTCCCCTTCGCTATAACAGCGACGAATACGAGTTTTCTGGAACCGCTTCGATACCAGTTGTTAGATTATTGCCGCTCTGTCTACGAGAGCCTCGTAAATACGAGATGATTCTATGGAGTTCCACTATAATGTAGAAGGTCGCCGAACTTTCCAGATAGCGGAAGTTTTTGTATATAAACGACACATTTTTATTTGTCAGTCAGTCATAAGAAGCTCGGGAACCGCGATTTTAAAATGTATCGAACGTAAATAAATTTGTACAGTTATTTAATAAATTAGTAATTAGCTATCGTGAGTTTTAATAAATTAGAATATGGACAATAAATTAGAATAAAGACAAATAAATTAGAACTATATAAATATACTACAGTGGTGTACAGGAGTGGAATTGTAGATAAATTTAATTTGAATTTTTGAAAAGAAGTGAAATTGGTGAACAATGGCTACGATTTACGAGCTCACAGTTACGAATCTAAGAAGGCATCTTGAAGACAGAGAATTAGCTTCTACCGGAAAAAAGACTGAGTTAGCCCAACGACTAAAGAAGGCTTTGGAGGAAGAAGGTTTGAATCCGGAAACTTATATATTTGAAGATGCTGTCATCTCGTCGATTTCGAAAGTTTCTTCCGAAGTAGCCAAAATTTCCTGTGATATCGCATCATTAGAGAACAAAGTCACTTCTGAGATGTCTGCCCTCGATGATAGAGTGTCTTCGTTAAAGAACCAAGTTGCTGCCGATATGTTGGCCTTCGAAGAGAGGATAAAAGAGATGGAAAGGAAGATGGAGGAAACAGGGACAGCAGAAAGAAAAAACAATCCAATTATAGCAGAGACAAAAGAAGACGAGACGAAATTTAAGTTGAAAACACGGCCCAAATTTGAAGGATGTGGAGTTTCTGTTCATGTTAAAGTTACAACTTTCGACGGAAAATCATCATGGAACAACTACAAGAAACAGTTCGAATCAGCTGCGAGAGCGAATGGATGGTCAGAAAAAGAAAAGGCTGTAAATCTGACTATAGCTCTTCGAGGAGATGCCTTAGATGTGCTCCAGACCATAGCCGTAGAGGAGACGGATGATTTCGAACAACTGAAGAGGAGGTTAAATATGCGATATGGCCACGAACACTTGGAGCATGTATATCAGTCGCAGCTCAAAAATCGAAGACAAAAGAAAGATGAGGCTCTTCAAGAATATGAAGTAGATATTGCCAGATTAGTGCGATACGCTTATCCAACAGCTCCCGAAGACATGATGGAAAAGTTGGCCGTTCAAACGTTTATTGATGGTCTTCGTGATCATGAAATGCAGAGAACACTACGATTAGCTCGTCACAAGACGCTGGTTGATGTCTTATCCGCCGCCCTGGAATACGAGTCTGCTACGCAGGCCTCTGACGGGTACAGTAAAGTTAGGACTGTAAAAGAGGAAGGAGATGAAGATAAACTTGACCAGCTCGTTAATATGATAAAAAGCATGACATACAAGAAACCGAAGACCATAAGATGCTGAAATTGTGGCGAAATAGGACACGTACGAAGTTCATGTAAGCATCCTAAGTACGACGCAAATCAAGAAACTCACCATCAGGAAAACTAGAACGGGTCGGCCTTAGGGGGGCAGCTTCGACCCAGAACTTTTCCAAAGACCCTCTCATACTGATAGCTTCTTTGAAATGTCGTGAAGATAGTGTATATGTAGATGGAGAAATAAATGGTAAAAAGCATACGTTGTTGGTGGATACCGGAGCGACAAGAACCATTATTCGCCCGACAGTTATAAACAGCCGTAAGAAACTATTACCAACGAGGTTGCAACTGCGGACCGCTACAGTTGAAAATGTCAACATTCACGGAGAAATCCAGATACAATTAGGAATTGGAGCAGAAAAGTTCGTCCATACTGTTATAGTTGCTGACATCGAAGAGGATGTTATATTAGGAATGAGCGTAATGATTGACAACACTATGCAAGCAGCCGTTAAAGAAGATACAGTCGTGCCTGCGAGAAGTGAAACGATCATAGCAGCGCGGCTACAGGGAATTGTGGACGAAGGGACACCTGTTATGATGGAGCCTTGGAACCATGACGACGAAGTTGGCCGTGGAATCATAATTGGAAAGGAATTGGTGACTTCGGCTAAAGAAATTCCTGTGAGACTTATTAATGTCAATGACTACCCAGTGACCATCAAGGAAGAGACAAAAGTAGGAACTTGTGTACCTGTTACATCCATAATCCGTCAGACGACAACGTCTGATAATTCCAACAACAAATTTGATCAAATGGTTGCAGTTGCTGGACAGTCTCTGAATCATATTGAGAAAAGGAAATTAAGGGAATTTCTTCAGCAGTATCGTGATATTTTCGTACCGAAAGGAGGAAAGACGGGAAGAACTACCGTTGTTAAGCATAGAATTGATACTGGTAATGCTAAGCCAATTCGTCAAACATCTCGACGATTACCACAGGCGAAAAGAGAGGAAGCTGAAACGATTGTTCAGGAAATGAAGAAAGACGGAGTGATAGAACCTTCTACGAGCCCATGGGTCTCTCCGGTAGTCCTGGTTAAAAAGAAAGACGGAACAACGAGGTTCTGTGTGGATTACCGTTTGCTGAAAAACGTTACCAAGAAAGATAGTTATCCTCTGCCTCGGATTGATGACACATTAGACACATTGGCTGGAAGTAAATTATTTTCTACTTTGGATTTGAAGTCTGGATACTGGCAGGTAGAAATGGACCCGGTAGATAAAGAAAAGACAGCCTTCACGACAGGATCTGGATTATGGCAATTCAACGTTATGCCATTTGGACTTTGTAACGCTCCTGCGACATTTGAGAGGCTTATGGAAAATGTGTTGAGAGGGTTATCTTGGAAAACATGCCTGGTTTATCTAGATGACATAATCGTCTTGGGGAAGACATTTGAAGATCATCTGAAGAATTTAGAAAACGTTTTTAATCGACTTAAAGCTGCCCAATTGATGTTAAACCCCAAGAAGTGCCAGCTATTTCAAGGTAAAGTCAATTATCTGGGTCATATAGTCAGTAAAGAAGGAGTGGCTGTGGATAAGGGAAAAATTGATTCCATTAAGGAATGGCCAAAACCAACTTACAAACACCAAGCGAGAAGTTTTCTGGGACTGTGTACTTACTACCAGAGGTTTATTAAGAAGTTTGCAGATATCGCTAAACCATTAACGCGACTTACAGAGGAAGCAAGAGAATACCGCTGGGATGTAGACTGCCAAAACGCCTTTGAGACCTTAAAAAAGCATTTAATCACAGCACCAATTTTAGGGTATCCACTGCCAGAAGGAGAGTTCATCTTAGATACAGATGCAAGTAATGTGGGAATTGGAGGAGTGCTGTCTCAGATTCAAGGAGGACAGGAAAGAGTCTTTGGATATTTTAGTAAAGTTCTCTCGAAACCTGAGCGGAATTATTGCGTCACGAGAAGAGAACTTCTGGCAGTAGTGAAATCAGTAGAGCACTTCTATCAATACCTCTACGGAAGGAAGTTTTTAATCCGAACCGACCATGCCGCCCTTAAGTGGTTGATGCAGTTTAAGAATCCAGAGGGTCAGATAGCCAGGTGGATCGAACGACTCCAAGAATATGATTTTAAGATTGAGCACCGGGCCGGAGTTAGCCACCGAAACGCTGATTCTCTTTCCAGAAGGCCATGCCCATCAGAGTGTTCCCACTGCAACAAAACGGAATCCAAGGAAGCAGCAGTGCTAAGAACGACGGTGGTCAATGACGACTGGACGCCTACCAAGATCAGGGAAGAACAAGAGAGAGATCCAGTTATCCAGAAAATCCGAAAATGGAAAGAGGAAAACCGTCGACCACCTTGGCAAGAAATATCGAACCTAGGCTCAGTAGTAAAGACGTATTGGGCCAGGTAGGACTCATTTATCATGGAAGATGGCTTGCTCAAACGAGTCCTGGAAAGTGATGACGGTTCAAAGAAGAGAAGACAGTTGGTGATTCCAAAGAGCAGAATAGCCGAAATACTTCGTCAGTTACACGACAGTCCATCAGGAGGGCATTTTGGTGTGAAAAAGACCCTTCAGCGAATTCGGGAACGGTTTTATTGGATGAACAGTTCCGACGATGTAAAAGACTGGTGTAAAAAATGTACTATTTGTGTTACGAGTAACGGGCCTTATCGAAAAAGGAGAGCTCCTATGAGACAATACAATGTTGGAAGCCCGTTTGAAAGAATAGCTTTGGACATTGCTGGGCCATTTCCAGAAAGTGATAATGGAGGCAAGTACATGTTGGTAGTAATGGATTACTTCACTAAGTGGGTCGAGATTTACGCACTTCCAGACCAGAAGGCCGCCACCGTTGCAGATAAGTTGATCCAAGAATATATCAGCCGATTTGGAGTGCCTTTGGAGATCCATAGTGACCAAGGCAGGAACTTCGAAAGCGATTTATTCCAAGGAATATGTGATAGACTAGGTATGAAAAAAACAAGAACTACGGCTTATCATCCGCAATCGGATGGTATGGTAGAACGAATGAATAGAACAGTTGGCAAGTATTTGACAAAGATGGTGTCCGATCATCAGCGAGACTGGGACCAATATCTTCCGTTCTTCACAATGGCCTACAGATCTGCTGTTAATGAATCAACAGGCCAGACACCAGCCAGAGTCCTATTCGGACGCGAGATGCGACTACCTTGTGATCTAGAGTTTGGGTGTCGACCTGGAGAAGATGTAGCAGGAGAAGATTATCTGATCGAATTACGAAGAAGAATGGACGATGTGCACGAGTTGGTCCGTTCCCATCTCCAGATCGCTAGTGACCGAATGAAGAAACGGTACGATACGCAAGCCGAAAAGGGGTGTTTTAAGAAGAACGATAAAGTCTGGCTTTATAACCCCAAAAAGCGAAAAGGTTGTTCTCCCAAATTGCAGCAGTTTTGGGAAGGTCCATACCTCATTATGGAGAAGATCAATGATGTTATTTACCGAATAAGCAAGATTCCGAGAGGAAAGCCGATGATAGTACACCATAACCGGTTGGCGTCTTTCGAGGGTGACCACGACGTAGATGAAGAAGTGGAAGTAAACCAAGTCCAAGATGTGTCTGACCTCACGTTTGAGGAATTCATGGGTGCCTATGGAGGTACCGGTAAAGCAAGACATGGTGTTACCACTGAAGAAAGGCAAGATCTACTCGCGCTTCCCGATGACTACTCACTGGCCCTTACCATCCCGGCCAGTATCAAAGACGCACCAGGGTTGGCATCCGTCTTTCGAAGGAAGTTTGGTCGAGTTGCAGAACTTCAATGCCAAGTGCCAGCTCCTGGTAAAACCTTGAAACTCCAAGATGCATCAAGTTACCTTTTCTACCTGGTAACAAAAGACACTGCCCGTGACCAACCTACCTACCGAGATGTATGGGAAGCTTTACTTCGATTGAGAGAGCATGTACTAGAGTCCGACGTGCAAAAGTTAGCCATGCCAAAGTTAGAGTGCCACCAATTAGATTGGAGGGTTATTCGAAGTATGGTGGAGGAGATCTTTAGAGACACCGAAGTCCAGGTGTTAGTCTGTTGCAATCCGCATAGTTACTGGTGCGGAGAGAAAACCGTCCCTTGTCATTTTTATAAAACTGGGAGTTGTAATAGAGGGTCCAGTTGCCGATACCAGCATATCGTTCCAGTTCCAGTCCCGACAAGGTTCCAGGAGGAACCATCTTTTAAGAGGGGGGCAATGTTACGATTTTAAATGTTATGGCATATAGAACTGTAAATATTTTATGACTAATTCTTTTTTATTGATTCTCGTAACTTGTAGGTCAAAATCTATCTGAGACACGTTGGGTTCCCCTTCGCTATAACAGCGACGAATACGAGTTTTCTGGAACCGCTTCGATACCAGTTGTTAGATTATTGCCGCACTGTCTACGAGAGCCTCGTAAATACGAGATGATTCTATGGAGTTCCACTATAATGTAGAAGGTCGCCGAACTTTCCAGATAGCGGAAGTTTTTGTATATAAACGACACATTTTTATTTGTCAGTCAGTCATAAGAAGCTCGGGAACCGCGATTTTAAAATGTATCGAACGTAAATAAACTTGTACAGTTATTTAATAAATTAGTAATTAGCTATCGTGAGTTTTAATAAATTAGAATATAGACAATAAATTAGAATAAAGACAAATAAATTAGAACTATATAAATATACTACAGTAGTAATTCAACATCAGTCTGATTGATATTTAGACAATATATAAGCCAACCATGTAGGCAAGTCATATATTGAAGTTTTTTCACTTTTTTTGATAAAAAAGTAATTGAGAATAACCGTCACAATTTTGAAATGAATAAGATAGATTTAAAAAAATGATTAGTATATATATATATATATATATATATATATATATATATATATATATATATATATATATATATATATATATGCTGTCACTATTTTTCCGGGTTTGACTCCGCGTTGTAAAGTGCTGGTTTTCTTGAAAACCATTGGATAGACCAGTACTAATCGAGTAACGACGAGAAGTAGATCCACCAGGCTTGAGAATGGCAAGTGAGACCTTGCCGAAACGTCGCCAAAACAATGGTTTTCAAGAAAACCAGCACTTTACAACGCGGAGTCAAACCCGGAAAAATAGTGACAGCACATATAGCTCCCGCGGAAACCTCAAAACAAACATTATATATATATATATATATATATATATATATATATATATATATATATATATATATATATATATATATTATCTGGTTTACACTCTGCTTCAAGTTGATATAAATTGGTCAAAGGATGAGGATAAAGAAGTGCATATTATAAGAGAAAGCATGAGCCGACATAGATTTATAATTTTAATTTATAATAGTGAAGAAACCGCTACATCAGTGTCAGTACATGGGCGTCAATCTAAATTTGCTTTACCAGATGAAACCAGATTCGACAATATTGGCCACATTATAAAAAGAGACGATAGTGCAAAAATGTAGGATGTACAAAAGTAATACTATTTATTTATGTAAAAAGTGTAGAATGCATCTACACCTCGAATATTTCGAAAATTTTTACCTTAAAAGTTAATTTACGTTTAAGATACAATATGTTTCTTTATTAAAAATTGTACTGTTTCCTTAAAAATGAGAAAAAAAATCTTTTTGGTTGTAATTTATTCCTAATTTGTGTTTTTAATCTAATCTAATAAATTAATTGTCAAATTTCGGGGGCAAATTTATCTTACATGGGTTATAAATTTACATATTTATGGGCGAAGCATACACAATAAAAATGACCCGGGTAAGAATTTACTAATGAAATTTTTCATTATTGCCGCTACCGTTTAGTTCAATTTGTAGATTAGTCACCTTTAATTGAAAATTGTCCGACTTATAGAAGGGGCTATTCTCAAAGTCAGAGCGAAGAAGTATTGTGCTGGAAAAGAATGTACAAAATATTTTATTTTTAGTTTGTAATTATGACCTCTGAGTACGTGTCAAAGTGTTCTTGTAATGAATATTTTGATTCGCTATGTATGTTTATTTTCAAGTCAAATTTTCCAAATTTTTGTT
Organism: Diabrotica balteata; assembly: GCA_918026665.1. Classification (NCBI taxonomy): domain Eukaryota; kingdom Metazoa; phylum Arthropoda; class Insecta; order Coleoptera; family Chrysomelidae; genus Diabrotica; species Diabrotica balteata. The sequence goes on from OU898277.1 coordinate 97,787,633, forward strand.
AATACTTCTTTGCGTCTCATAGAGTCTCTAAGCATACACCCGAACTAGTATACTCCCTAAAACCACACTCGATCCTAACTGCAAGACGCAAGAGTCTCGCAGGCTTAGTCTTGTTCTTGCTCAAGTCTTGCACGGTTAGTCTTGGTCTTGGTCTTGCAAAAATTAGGCAGTCTTGGTCTCGGTCTTGCAAAAACGCAAGAACAAGACCAAGACCAAGATTTTGGGCAACACTACCTATTAATAGTACCACTAACTTTCAAATAACAGCAGAAGATATTCACAACGAAATGACTAAAAATAACAATCCTATTACTTTGAACACTGATGTCTCCCATCAAAAAACAAAGAGACAAATATCTACTGACTCTCCTGAGATCATGAAACGCCACCCGATCCAACAATTTTTACCAAACCCAAAAATACAGTTAAACGGCCAAAATCATCACAATCTGATATCCTCGAGTCACTTGAATCTATTAAAGGTAAAATCGAATCTAAATACCCGACATTTCCTCTTAAATTTACAGTTCTTTGTGACGCGATATGTAACGTATTAAACTCAAATTATCCTACCCCATAGTAGAAAATTACACAACCGATATGGGTTCTTTTAAAGAGATACTTCTATTCGCCCACGACCATATTCCTGATCGCAAAATAAAAAATAAACTAACAAGACTTCGAAAAAAGATACAATACTCAGTTACCGATTCATCCTCGGATATTGAAAGTGATAACTCCCTTTCCCACGTTGTAAAATAAAATGGATAATACATTCATGTTACAGTGGAATCTTAATGGTTATTTTAATAATTTAGAATCCCTTAATCTACTTATAAACGACCTTTCTTCTCTTATAATATGTTTACAGAAAACCCACCTTAAAACTAATTATTCCCATCTCCTTAAAAATCGAGACGCAACATATGCTAGTGGAGGTGTTGGTATTTTTGTAAAAAATCACATTCAGACCAAAGAAATTAAGCTACATACTAATCTAGAAGCTGTAGCTGTATCAGTGTCATGCAATATCAACTGCAGACCTATTAACATATGTAACATTTACCTCCCTCATCCAAATGAAAATGCACTTGAAGAATTGCATCGCTTAATCGATGATATTCCTGCTCCCAAACTAATACTTGGTGACTTGAATTGTCATAAGATCACATGGGGTAGTATAAAAACAGACAAATGTGGTAGACTTCTTCAGAAGTTAATAGACAATCAAAATCTAATTTACCCATAATAAATAAATACTGGTAAATCTACCCATTTTAGCTCCCACAATAGTACTTTTTCTGCCATCGATATTTCGTTGTGTGATCACACATTAGCTACAAGTTTTTCTTGAAATAGTCTTGATTATCTATATAATAGCGATCATTTTCCTGTAACAATTGAAACCATTTTGCATGATCAACCAAATATTCCTGTTTACTAAAAATGGAAATGAAACTCAGCAAACTGGGACTTATATAGAGATCTAATAAATAATTATCTTACGAACTTTATTCTAGAAGATAGCATGATACTATAGTAAAATGCGCTAATATTGCAGTGGGAAAAACAAAACCTTGTAAACGAAAACCAGTACCATGGTGAAGTGAAGAAATAGCCTTAGCTATGAAATCCAGCAAACATGCTTTCAATGTTTTAAAAAGACATAAAACAACAGTAAATGTTATCAATTTTAAAAAACTTAGAGCAAAAACTAAATATCGTATTAAGAAAAGTAAAAAAGAAACATGGTCAAATTATGTCTCTACCATAAATTCATCAACACCTATGACTACAATCTGTAATAAAGTATGTACACTAAAAGGTGAACAAAACTCAATTCATATTAACACTTTTTCTTATAAAAACAAATTAATATCTTCCAAACAAGAAATTAGTAATATTATGTCAGATGTATATAAGAATAATTCAAGCAATGCAAACTTCAATCCCGCATTTTTACATTTCAAAAATAAACGTGAAATGACAGATATATCTATAATAGATAGTGATAATCCACTAAATTTCCCCATCACATATCAAGAATTTGAAGAAGTGGTAGATAAATCAGAAAACACTTCATCGGGTCCTGATAATATACCAATCATATTTATCAAAAACTTGCCGTACATAGGAAAATGAATTCTCTTAGACATTTTCAATCACATTTACCTTAATAAAAAATTTCCTTCAATCTGGTCTGAATCAACAATTATTCCCATATTAAAACCTTTCAAATCAAAAACTGACCCCCTTTCCTATAGACCAATTTCTCTTACAAATAATACATGCTAACTACTTACTAGAAAAAATTTTAAATAACAGAATAATATGGTTTCTTGAAAAAAACCCGATTATTAAGCTATATCCAAAGCGGTTTCAGAAAAGGCAGATCAACTCATGATGCCTTAGTAGCTATTGACAATATTATATGTGAGTCCTTTAGAAATGACCAGAAAGTAATTGCCATATTTTTTGATATAAATAAAGCATTTGATACTGCATGGAGATACAACATTTTACAAACCATGTCTAATTGGGGTATCCAGGGAAATTGTCTTGCCTTTGTAAAACATTTCATGAATAATAGGACATTCCAAGTAGGTGTGAATGGAATTACCTCAAAAACAGAATGTCTTGAAAACGGTATTCCACAGGGTTCAACCTTAAGTCCCATTTTATTTTTAATAGCAATTAATAATAACAATTAATAATAATATCGCTCAAGAGATAAAGCTACCTTTGAAAGCAGGTCTGTATGCAGATGACTTAGTTGTATATACTAGTAGCTGCAATATTACACTAGCCTCAAAAATTTTGCAATAATTTCTGCATAAACTAGAAGACTGGTCCCAAAAGACTGGTTTTACATTCTCAGGTGATAAATCTCGTTTCATCATATTCAATAAAAGAAAAACTGATTGCAAAACAACACTTACTCTAAATGGTATCAACCTAAAACAAGTAGAGAGCATTGACTTTCTTGGCCTGAGACTGGACAATCAGTTAACATGGGCAGAACATATTAAAAAGCTAGTCGTATCCTGCCAATCTAAAATAAATCTCCTTAAAATGCTATCAAACCGATCTTGGGAAGCGGAGACCATAAAATTGCTGCATATATACCAATCATTAATCCGAAGTAAACTGGATTATGGTGCAATGTATGCTATTCAACTGCAAGTAATTATATACTTAAAAATCTAGACATTATACAAAACACATGTTTAAGACTAATTCTGGGTGCTTACCGAACTAGTTCTGTTTCAAGTTTTCAGGTTATCCTAGATGAATCTCCCCTATCAATACGAAGACAACACATTTCTTTAAATTATGCCGCGAGATTGTCTTCCAACCCTAATAACACAAACTATCCACTTCTTTATAAAATATATCCACCTACTCATTGCCATCGACAAATTAAATATCCACCCCTTAAAGAACGTCTAACGAGATATGGTTTTGACATGGAGCAGCTGACACATTCTTACCCCACACAACGAACTATACCTCCCTGGACTATTAATTTTCCCACTATTGATCTATCCCTCACGACCTATCCAAAGAGTACCACAAATCCCATAATCATTAACAAATTATATCAAGAACGGATATTAGAATACACTGGCCATAACAAGATTTTTACTGATGCGTCAAGAACTGAAAACGGACACGCAGCGGCCTTTATTCTAGGAAAGTCTGAATATGCAGTTCGCATCCCTCCATTCTGCAGTATTTTCACGGGAGAAGCAATCGCCATTTTAAAGGCTTTAGACATGTGTAAGAATCATGCAAGCTCAGATTTTCTTATCATTACTGACTCTTTATCTGTTCTTCAGAGCTTAAGGCAAATATATCCAGTAGATGCTATCCTGCAACAAATACAATTAGCACTTTATCACCTACAAAACAGACACGTGAACGTTACATTTCTCTGGGTACTATGACATACAGGTATCACAGGAGAATAAACTATTTCTTTGCACAATTCCTGACCGGACACGGTTCTTTTAGGTCGTATACATACAGAATTAAAAAAACAAATGACGATATCTGTATGGATTGTGGTGTGACTGATGACGCGGAACATTGCATTTTCGAATGTAATGTCTTTCTACAAGAACGTCAAAGACTGAGAATTAAGCTAGGAGAGGTCACGCCCAATAATATACTGGACTTAGCTATGCAGAACAGAAAGAACTATGATTATGTGTTAGAAATAATAACGGAAATCATAAAAAAAAGGAGACGCTAGAAAGAGAGAGACAGGATGAAGGAATAGGCTGAAAGACTAATAAAATAATTGTAATTTGCGTTTTTTGCTCATTAGACACATACTTCAGCGTTCTGTACTAATTTTATAGTGTAACTGTCCTATTTATTTACTTATATTGTTTTTTTTTATACTGTCATTATGTCACTCAGCTACCTTTGAGACTCTCTACCGAGGACTATACTAGGTTTTCGTGAAAATTGGAGACCGCGGTGGTGCTCCCGAAGTTGCATTCGCCAAGAAAAGTTCCGGGTGCGCTGCTGGAAGAGAGGGTGAGTTTAGTTGGTAGGCGCCTGAACTAACCTTATCAACATTCCAGCGTTATAGTTCAGACGAATCCAACAGTATCTGGGTCCTCTTCCCAGATCTCTTTAGAAGATTCTCATCAAAATCATCAGCATCTCATAACAAAAGAACTACCACCTGAATGTTCTTATTGTGAATGACCAATAACTGTTCAACATGTATTGATTGAATGTCCTCTTTATTCCTACGAAAGAGCCATCAACAACGTACCAGAAGAAGCAAAGAAACTTAGAGATATTTTAAACAGTAATATATCAAATACAATCAAATTCCTTAAGGACATACGTTTACTACACAAAATTTAAGTTATATTATATGTATCTTTTTGTAATTTGTAATTTATTATTTGTAATTTAATACGCAATTTGTAATTAGTATATTTAATAACTTGATGTAGCGCTGCATCAAGTATACAACTACACGAAGGCACAGAAAAATTCAGCTTAGGTCGAGGAGTTAGACAGGGAGACAATATTTCACCAAAATTGTTCACGGCAGCTCTAGAGTCAATATTTAAGAGCACTCAATGGCAAGATATGGGCATCAATATAGATGGAGAAAGATTAAATCACCTAAGATTTGCAGATGATGTTGTATTAATCGCAGATAATTTACAAGATACAGTTTCTATGATGCATTCGCTTCAAAAGTCTGTCTGAAAGAGCAGGATTAAAGATAAACTTTGAGAAAACTAAACTTATAACAAATCTCGTAATGAGTGGAAATATAACTATTGACAATAATACCATACAACAAACAGACACTTACAAATATCTGGGACACGAAATCAAAATAAGCAGAGACAATCAAACACATGAAATACAGAGGCGAATAGGCCTAACTTGGGCAGCATTTGGCAAATTAAGCCATATTCTAAAAAGTTCAATTCCCATGTGTCTCAAGCGAAAGGTTTATAACCAATGTGTTTTACCTGTACAAACTTATGGAGCAGAGACTTTAACACTCACGCAAAAATCTGCGAATAAACTCAGAGTTACACAACGAGCCATGGAAAGTGTAATGCTGAACGTGAGCCTTCGAGACCACATAACAAACCAAAAAATTAGGCAAAGATCAGGAGTTCAAGACGTCATCGAAAGAACCCCGTCGCAAATGGAACTGGGCAGGGCACTTAGCCAGAGCACAAGATGGACGGTGGACAAGACGTATTATGGAATGGAGACCCAGCAATGGATGCGATTGGCTGATTGATGATGATGATGATATTTAATAACAACTGTAAAATCTGTAAAACCCGCTAATAACCTTTAATGGTTGATGCGGAAATTCTAAATAAAAAAAAAGGAAACAAAATATTTTTCATCAATATTGTCTCTACTGCAATTGTGTCACTATTTTAGAAAATTCTTAATATCACTTAAAGTATTATTACCACTTGTGTTATTTTTCAAGACAACCTAAAAATAGCTCAAGTAACGCATTATGCTTTGTGATGTTATTCAAAATAATTTTGTTGTACTTACTTTGTCATAAGTCAAAATTATTTCAGTTAATAGATCTTCAGATAGACGCAAAATTTATTGTAAAATTTAATCCGAAAATAACAAAAATTTTTACGCACACGGTCCTACAAATAAATACACTGAAGCCAAATGTGTTCATAAGCGATTTGGGTTGGGTTTCCGTGAAATGTAAACACCAAAGAGGCGTGCCAGATTTCTTTGATATTACACTATTTTATTACTTTATTAGGTACTAAAACTGTAATAAAAAGAAATATACTATTTTTAATATAAATGAAAAGAAATTGACAGAAGGATTGTTCAGAAACCAGAAAAAGAGTCTAATATTTCACTTTGATAGTTTTAAATATTTGTTTGCTTTGAGTGGATGTACTCTTAAAAGTTCCGAAAGTGACGGGTATAACATACAGGCTATTGATAGTTAAAGTACCGAGTCGTTACGGATATTAAAAAGTAACGAAAATTTACATACAGTTTCATATATCGCCGACTGATTTTAGTTTTCAAAACCGTCCGCATAGATGTGTCCGGTGAAAATAGGTGTCCGTTAAGAGAGAGTTTAGTGTAGTGTATTTGTTTATTGAAGCAAAAAATGCCGAGACATGTTTTAGATGTAGACAACTTATATTATAATGTACTTTCTTTTATTTTACTATCCGAACGAGGACAGCGACGATAGTGATTATGGCTGTGAATCTGATGCTTGATGATAGTTTTAGAATATTAGGAGAATAAGTAAGTTTTTTTGTTTTTTTTTTAATACTAATTGAATATTCGACTAAATAAATTACATTATTTACTCACTTAAGTATTGTTACACTTCGTTTAAATCACTTAATTCAAAAACCAACTTGTTTACAATACTAAACTCAATGATAGTAATTATATAGTTCAAAATCTGAATTACAACTGTTCTATAAACTATCAACTCTACATTACTATCATGACTTCATATTTAAATCTAAGGTTTATAATTTGTCATAATAGTATTTTAAAAATAGGGAGAATTTACTATTGTACAATTCAGCACATTGGACCATTTAAATCGATACCTTAAACCAAATTTAAAACAGTCGTATACTGAATCGTGGAATGGAGTATACCAGTGACGTGACTTACTATCTTAGGGTTTACAGTTGACATTCTGTTGAATATTTGTTGACCTAACCTTATAAATGGCAGGAATATGTGGCAAATGTTCAAAGAACTGTGTTTTTAAAGAACTTAATAAAGGTACAGTGGAAGTTTTTGGTTACCCTTGTGACATTTGCAAAAATGTTTTATGCAAATACTGCACTGGAATTAGCTTGACAGAGATAAGGTGTCTACTTCTGGCCAACCGAATTATGCCATATTTGTGTGGTGACTGTGTACCAGAAATAAAAAGGCAGTTACAATAAATAACCGTGTAAAAGAATTACAAGATACACTAAGTGAAATCAAAATTGCAAACTGTCAAAAAATTAAGGAGATTGAAAAACCGATTCGTGAGGTAACTGATGAAGTCAAGAGTTTGAAAACCAGTGTTACTACTTCATTTGAAGGCACTTAGAAGGATTTTACCTTCATAAAAAATAATACCTCTACATCAAATACAAAAACGACAATAATTACTTACTGTTGAACATTGGTGAACCGCAGTGTTTTGTATGAAGTATCTAAGAGACAAAAGAGATTTTGCAATCTTATGATCTTTAATATGCCTCAAGATGTCGAGGAAGATGACACATCTAAAGCTAATGAAATGCCGTCGGGTTTAGCTGGTTCTGATATAAAAATAGCCAGTTCGACTAGAATTGGTAAACGAAATAAAAATATGTATCAATCACTGCGAATAACTCTAGAGTCACCTGAAATGGTTCGGTTAATATTGAGAAACAGAGAGGGAGGATAGAGGTTTAAAAGTATTCATAAAAGCTGATTTAACTACTGAACAACGAGCTGAGGTCAATGCACCGAAAAATGAGTTAAAAAAAAGACAGTTGCAATCTCATTTCTCATTCAATGCAATCTCATTTTGAAATATGTTAATGGTGTGACAAAGTTAATATGAAAAAACTAAACATATCTATCAGCTTCAAAGCCCACTCAGTCGAGACTTCAAATGCGCTGGTGTATTTTCAGAATCTCAGAGGGTTACATACAAAACTTCAATATATTTTAGTTTTTAATGAAACATGGTTAACAGATGACATAAAGAGCGCCGAACTGCAAATGTTTGACTACAACATATATAGAAGCGATAGATCCTCAGAAACAAGTACCTTCAAAAGAGCAATAGGAGTGCTTAAAACCACAACCAGTGTTCGTTTGTCAGCGACTCAAAATATCGAACATCTGTTTTGTCAAGATTGAGATTGGCCGCATCGACAAGTTTGCAACTGCCTACTTTCCACCACATAGTATCATTGAGAAGTATGTCGAATTTGCAGAAAATGTGGATAATCTAGCTGAAAAGTATCCAGAATATAAGATATGTATCGTGGGAGATTTTAATCTTCCCAATTGTCAGTGGTCCATTGATACATTGTCTTCTGTGGCTACTCCATACCAGGAACCTCACCAAATGAAGTCGATTCCATTCAATTCCTCTCATTTTTGTGTTCTTTTCATTATCTATATCAAGTAAACACTGTTAAAAATGAAAACAACTCCTTATTAGATCTAGTCATGGTCCAAGATAAAGAGAATAATGCTATAGAAGCAGAAAAATGGCAGAAGTATTTTGAGGAAATATATGAAGAAATGGATAGAGAAGAAAGAAAAACATTAACGAACACAGAACAAGATAGAGAGGAAGAAGAATTGACCTATACAGAAGTGAAAGATGAAATATGCAAACTTAAAAAAAGGAAAAAAGCGGGAGAAAACGGAATATGAGAAAATCTACAGATTGTTTTTATAAGTATTTTACCTGTTTGATTTTTACTTTTAATCTAAGATCATTACATTTTGTAGAGACCCGAGGATGCTTTTCATACACATCTGGATGTCGCGAGGAGTACAGCTTTCTGCATGACCTTATAAAGATGTTCATTTAGACCCAGCTGTTTTATGTTTGCTAGGAGGTTTTTGGGAATAACACCAGTAGTAGATAGAACAATAGGTACTGTCTGGGTACTTTCCATTTTCCATTGTCTCTTGATTTGTATTTCCAGATCTCTAGACTTGGTGATCTTTTCGTTGTATTTAACATGCAAATTGTTAGTGTTAGGTATCGCAACATCAATAAGTGTTGTTTCCCTGGTAATTTTATTCACTAGTATGAGATCTGGTCTATTATGGGCCACTGGTTGGTCTGTGAGCACAGTGTGGTCCCAGTATAGCTTGTAGTTGTCATTTTCAAACATTCTGTCAGGGACATATTGATAATAAGGAATTATATTATTATTATATATATATATATATATATATATATATATATATATATATATATATATATATACAGTAGTCTCTCTTTATAACGATTCCCTATATAACGATAATTCCTCTATAACGATGAAAATAGTAAACGTTGGTTGGTTCGTCATAAGCACAATGTATTAATTCTTTCTCTATACCGATATCGTTCTCTCTTTATAGCGATAACTTTTCGGCGTGCAATAGTCGATAACGAATATGTTATTGTGTTTAAGTTCAGACTACCTGAGTCACGAGTGGCAAGGTCATTGTCCAGCGGTTGTTTTGTTTTGCTCTTAAGGAATGCGACCACCCATTCTACTCATTCCTATCAGAGGGTTAAGTGACTCGCTTTTACTGTTCGGGCAGCGTGCCTAACGTTATCACACAGATGTTGATATCTATTGACGACTATTCATTTCCAGTTTGAGTTGTGTCTCAGTGTGTCAACAGTCACCATGTTAACGAAAAAGCGTAAAGTGCTCTCGGAGGAGGAAAAGTTATCGATAACTCTAGCAATAGAGAAAGGTGAAAAGCAATCGTATGTCATTCGTCGTACAAGGCTTTCTCAGTCAACTGTCGCTACGATACGGAAGGACAAAAAAAATGTGGCTTTAAGCGAAGATGGAGGGCGGTAGCAGGAAGAAGTTGCGGAAACCTCAGCACGAAGATTTAGATTGCGCTATGATTCAGTGGTTCCAGCAACAGCGTATGAACCATATTCCACTTTCTGGGCCTGTGGTCAGGACAAAAGCTTAGTTTCTTGCAACTGAGCTTGGAATTGAGAATTTTAAAGCATCTGAGGATTGGCTGAGCAAGTGGAAGGAAGCTACGACACAAGATCACCTACGAGCAAATCAGCGGAGAGGCTCGCGATGTTAAAAAAACGTAATGTATGATTGGCTAGAAAACGTGTGGCCTGGACTGAAGGCACGATATGCGTCAGACGATATTTTCAATGCTGATGGGACTGGATTGTTTCTTAAAATGACCCCAATACAGAACTTTAAAATTTAAATAGGAAAAGTGCGTTCTAAGGAACGCATTACAGTTTTAGTGGCCGCCAACATGACAGGTTCGGTGAAGCGAAAATTTTTAGTGATAGAGAAGTCAAAAAACCCACGTTGCTTTAAAAACATAAAAAATCTACCGGTGAACTACAAACAAACAAGAGTGCGTGGATGACTTGTGAAATTTTTGAAGAAGTGATAAGAAAGTGGGATATCGAGCATAAAGGAAAAAAATTCTTCTGCTTGTAGACAATTGTCCTGCTCATCCTGTACTGTGCGACCTTTAAAACATTGAACTTTGTTTTCTGCCAGCAAATACAACGAGTGTCCTTCAGCCGATTGACTAAAATGTCATCAAGAGTTTAAGCCATTACAGGAGAAGACTTCTAATGGAATTGGTTGAGAACAATGGCGATCTAAACATTCTTGATGCCACCCTAATGATTAGTAAATCCTGGGACAAGGTGATGAGCAATAAAATAAAACATTTCTTCGAACACGCAGAATGGCTTTAAGATCAAGGATTGACTGATGATGAAGACAACCTGCCATTAGATATTTGGGCCATACAGTTTGAACTCACTATCATCTACAGACCGGAAAATCTAACAGATTTTGAAGAATTTAATGAAAATGTAGCTACAACATCTGGAATTTCTGACGAGGACATCCTACAAGCAGTTTGTGTAGAAGAAGAAGAAAATAGTGACCCGGAACTGGAAGCAGAGCCAAAATCAGCTCGACCCCTCAGCAGGCATTGGATGCGGCAAAAGTACTGCATTGCTTCCTCATCCACCAGGAAGACAATATGAGTACTGTGGAAGATTCTATGCATCTTAAGGACAAGGTCAGGTCAGTTCTGTGTAAAGTGAAAAGGAAACAGACCAAGGTGATACACTTTTTTGGTAATGTAGGCCAAATATATTTTACACTAGCATATTATTTTGTTATTGTACAGTGAACATGTTTTAATTATACAGTCATTTTTTTATACTGTAATATCTGTAATAAATTTATGTAGTGTACAATACAGTGGTCATTTATTTATATTCGTTTTGATAATTTTTTTTTAAGTAAAATAGGTTATTTTCAATATAGTATTACTAACACACATATTACAGTACGGAATTTTGTTCCTCTCTCTGTATAACGATCTCTCCTTATAACGATGAAAATTCCCGGTCCCTTGCATATCGTTATAGAGAAAGAGGACTGTATATATCCGTACCTCGGAGGTAAAGGACACTATGTCCATTTTCTTACTTTTTCAGGAGAGCAGTTTTAACATTTTTTAAATTTTTAATCAGTAAATACTCAAATGTTTCTTATATTTAACCAAGATTAATATATTATTATTGTGGTGTGTATAATCGTTTTTCCTTCCATGAAGTGTTATGTACCTGAAGTTTACTGTTCATTATATATATATATATATATATATATATATATATATATATATATATTTTAAATGTGTAGTAGGACATAGTGTTGTTTACCTCTAATAACTTTTTTAAATAATGTTACATTGCATGTTAAGGTCTCTACGAAATAAACAACACAAATACACTAAACAGCCTATACTATTATTTTATTAGAGGTAAATATTATAGTGTTATAATAATTAAATTAAGAAAAGTTAAATAAAGTAAAATTATAGACGACAAGTTTTAAAATTATTAAAGAGGCTTCATATCATCTGCATCTTCTTGTGGGTAATCGTTTGTGGCTACATCGCTATGTGTTAAATTTTGATAAAGTGCATGACAAACTGACGGAAAAAGGCAGTAAGGTAATGAAGTCGTTAAACTTTTGTTTTCGGATTGGTAATGGGTTTACTGAGACTTGATTTAATTGAGCTGGAAACGTTACTTGCTGTCTTCGATACCTCATGAAGTCCACTTCATACATATTTTGATATTGAAATCGGTCTTATAAAAGAGCTTCTCAATGTGTTCTTGTTGGACATGTAGGAGTCAACACATGTTGACAGTAGAACAGGATCCTTATTAACATTCTTTTTTCTACTTACAAAAGGATGATTAAGTGATAATTTCTTATCGAACAGCGTTTTGAAGTTTTTAAAATCTGCAAGTTCCATATTGTGCACTGTGTATTTACCTAATGTTTGCCTTACTAGCTGTTGCCAGTTCCATGGTGTTAAAATGGCCAAATTGGAGAGTTTCTTTTTGTTTCTCTCGATTAAAGCATAAACACTGTCTGCTTCCATATGTGTGTGTCCTTTCAGTAAAAACTTTTGAGTGATCGTCTTTATTTGAGGGTATGTACGCAGTATCCAAAAATAGCACATTATAACACTTATATTTTTATTTTGTCCATAGCAGTTGTCGGTCCAAAGAGTGATGTCCTTTACTTGACTACCTGGAATTGTATTGTCAGTCCATTTCAAAATTCACGAGGCAATTTTATTTGCACCTCGGAACCCCTATCGATTCGTCCCACATCATACATTGTACAGAAGAAAAAAAGCTTCCTTTTATAGAAACTAATACAATTGTTTGTTGGTGGTGAAAGCAAACATTTTTACAAATCACCAGATAGAACTTTGTGTTTTGGTGACTCTTTAGCCATTAAAAAGTCCAATTGTAAGTTATACCGAGTTTTAAATTCAATTAGGTGAGTATCATGATTAGCCTGTACACTGGTTAGTTCATCTGCGGTAAGATTATTTTTCAATTGAGCTGTGAATGTACTGCATGTATCGCAAGTGTCTATTTCGGGTTTCCAAGTTTTCAAACGAAAACTTGGAAATCTTTATTAAAAATATCTGCGTCGAATTACTTTTTTACTCTGAGCTTTGGATCTACATGTCTTTCATTGCATTCATCAAAGTACAGTTGATACAACTTTTCTATCGTAAGTTCTGTGCCAAGATAATCTCTCTTACTCCTTTCTCTGGAATAATGAATCACGCACTTTGGGAATGATTTAATATGTTGATGTATACTATTTATGGTTTCGGTAGGAGTTTTATTGATTAGCGTGTGTCTACCTCTTTGATCAGCTTTTATTAAACCTCCTGGCTCAATTTTTTTCAACATATTTACTACTACTAAATTAGATATACATAGTGTGTTTGAAAAAATAACCTTGCACACCCTCAATCGCTGATTGTTCACTGTAAAATGGTAGTGTAGTGTATTATTTTTAAATTTGGTATAATTAAGGTCTTTTTTTGTTAATTGGAGAGTAGGTTGGATGTGGACACATGAGAAGATAAATTGCTTTTTAACATCTGAAACGTTTGGCTCAGTCCAGTATGAGTTGAATTTTTTTTTTCGTATTCTGGCAATCTTTTAGAGCATTTCATGCGACACATGCAAGGAAGCTTTAACATTTTTATACGCATATTTTTGCCTTTTTAACTGAGATACTCTTTCCCACCAGCTATTTTTGATTTGCGAACATTGCAGACCCAATTTTGTTCATTTACTACACGTTTTTTGCCTTTTTGTTTGCACTTAGTTACATTTTGTACCTTTCTTTTAACACGTTTCCTTTCTTCTAAAATAACTTCTTTATGTTCATTGGAATTGCCTGCATTACTGCTTAGGAATAAATCGTCCTTAAGAAGATTTTTTGTTATTGCCACACTAGTCGTAGGAGTAATAATAGCTCTCTCTTTTACCTTTGTTTTCGCTGGTTTACTTATACGTCACATATTATTGTCGTCTGATTCTTAGCTTAGAGGCTTATAGGTTATATCAATATCCGAATTATCATCTCAAACAAATTATCATCTTCGTCCACCTCCTTACCATTACCTTGGAAGTTACTGTAGTGACCAGGTGGTTCGAAAAGAAATCCAGCCTTGTAATATTAATTATAGACTAATTTTATAGGCCTATAATTGGCCAACACAAAAATAATCCTTATAACCAAAGACCGGAATTTATTGAGCAATTTCCGTTACTTCCATTGAAAAATATAGATCTGGCAACATCTGTTTACCCTAATCTGTTGGTATTAACAACAACAATAATTTTTGGGGTACCGGTTACGCCTAACGGTAAATAAATTTTACCCAATCTAATTTTGTTTATACGAGTATATATTGATAATTGCTTGGTAAATTCCTGTCTATGCCTAAAACACAATAACATAAATGGCAATGCATGTTACATAAATAACTTGCAACAATCGTAACATATTATGGTCATTAAAAAAATCAGATGAAATACTTTACTAGTAACAAGAACATACTAACTGATACTTCTATTTTAACGGTAGATAGAAAAAATGTATGTACAGTTTGAAATTCTGAGCCCTATACAAAATAATATACAATACTAAATATTTGAAGTTAGAAAAATACAAAATCAGTGTTAAAAAACAATAGATTACCTGTAAGTGTTGTTTTATTTGGAATATTACATGACAGTAATTGTAATATTATTTTTCCACGAGAGTTCGGATCCATTTTACAATTATTAAACAACGAACTTATTGTACAACTTTTATCAACCAACTTTTATCAAACACAATTGCGATCTAAATAAAAAGGTTTCAATGATTTTAGTTCATGACAATTTCGCCAGGTACAAGGGTACATAACACTATGTCCGGATGGTAAATGACAATGCACACATTTACTAGAGGTAAACAACACCAAGTCCACATGGTGTTGTTTACCTCTGACTGGAAGTGGACTTGGTGTCTATTAAAAAGTCGGTAACTTGCCGTAAAATTGTCTCTGGACATAGTATGGTTTACCAATGTGTAGAGCCAGAAAAGTTATATTCAAAAGTGCAATAATCTAAATTTCGATAAAAATGGACATAGTGTCCTTTACCTCCGAGGTACGCATATATATATATATATATATATATATATATATATATATATATATATATATATATTAGTGATTCAGTTTTTTTTAATCTGGCAATTTTAAATGTCTCCGGCACTGCCGGCAGTCTCATTTGCGCGAGGTGTGTAGGCAATTGGAAAAAGTCTGTCATTTTTAACTGCTTTAAATTGCCCAGTATCATTCTATCATATTTGCTAAAGTAAAGCTGTGAAACAGTTGTATTTATTGTAAAGAAGTTTATTGTAGGCGGTTAAGTTTATTGAGGGGTCATTTAAAAAGGTATTTATTTATAGTCACGTCCGGGCCAAAAACGTAGAAAGCACGTTATTCGATCTTATTTTCTCTTGTTATAATCAAATTTGACTTGTTATAGAGAGAAAGTTATAGCAGAGAACTAAGTTCCCTGGTTGTAGTTCCAATAAAAATTTCACGGGACACAAGTCACTCCACTTGCCCTGCTCTGCTCGTGCACAAATACAAGTGAATTTTAGTTAAAGTGTGATTAGCGATTTATTACTATGAGTAAATCAAATTATAGTGAAATATGGACTTATTTTTCACCACTTTTCTATACTGAACGAGCTAAATGCAAGCTGTGTAATATTCGCAAAACATTCGCACAAATTTTGCGAATGCGAATGCAAATGCGAATATGCAAAAATATGCGAATATTCGCGAATGCGAATATTCGTTACATCACTAATATATATATCGTCGATTATCATTGTACCAGGCTTTCAACATCCTCTTTTGTCTTCTTCGGGAATTCTGAGGTCTCAGTCTCCCGAGTCCCCAGACACTATTATACTGGTCACTAACAAATGCATTACTAATGTAATGTACTAAATTAGATGATTAAGTTTGTAACATTTATATTATATTTTGTTTTATTCATTTAATTAGCACATATATAACACCTACATTGAAATTTTTTTGATATATATACATTGAAAATTTCTTTTAAATAAGTAGATTGTAATATAACTATTGTAAACATTCTTAATATTATTGCTTACATATTAGAAAACAGATAACCATTAAACATATAAGATCTTTTTCTAGTGTTTGTTGCCTAATAGGTTTTATCTACCAAAAGTAGCTTTTGGTATGTAAAAAAATGATAGAACATAGGAGAAAAGTGATAATGTAGAACCTCTCTGAGAGATTCATGAGTGAAGAAAAAAAATGTCACTTCCAGTGTTAGGTGTAAAGGGTGATCTATGTATTTGGGTTGGCAAAATAAAAACAAGAATAATGATGAACCACTGTAAATATTGCATTTTTGGCAAAAAGTCCTGGGACATTTTTCTTTTTTGGACAGATCAAAACTGTAAAATTGTTATTTTGTCTTTGAGTTTTTTTAAATATAGAAAGTTTTTCCTGAGAGATATACAACAGAAAGCTATATATAATTAAATATCCACTAGATTTTTATTAGGTTTTACTGTTTTTAAGGTTTAATATGCATGTCAATAAAATTAATGTTTACTTTTACTTTAGACTTATACATTTTCATTAATAATACACTATACTAATGAGAAAATTGACTGAACCAGACAGGGTTGACGTGAAGAAAATTTTTTAACAAAATCAGCATCAAAATCGATGGTCTTGAAGGCATGCGATGCGAACTGACTATGTTTTTCGCAAAATGGTTGCCGGTAGGTAACTTGTTAGGTTAGAAGATGCTGACTATTTATCACAATAATAATATGTACATAAATATGGTTAAATGACAAAAAAACTTACCTCTTCGCGTCTTTTCAACCATCTTCCACATGGACTTTCTTCTAGTATTTCACTTTCATCTTCGGAATCCTCACCACTCTCTCTTGGCGATTTATGTTCCTGTTCGATATTCATCAGACTTCCCGACATTATAAATTAAATAAACTATCCCGAAAAAACACCACCTGTATGTTTATAAACGGGTCAATGCGACAAAGGTATTCCATCTGATTTAGAACATAATAACAAAAATCACTTTAACTAGAACAATTAAAACACTTTGAAGTAGTAATCCTATGGGGTTTTGCAGAATCTTATCATTATACAACTTAAATACTTGAATAACAACTGATATTCAGGTTTAACAAAACAACTCAATGACACTATAAATGTTGTTCAACTGAAGTTAAAGTATTTAGTTAACTTCTCCTTTGTTTATACAAGTATTACGATTGTAAATAAACCGAACACACAGGAAATAAGTCAAATATTTCAATTATGAGCACAACAAAAATAATTAACACTAATATTGCTAATATTATGTGGTAAAAATTGTTCCTCTGCTGACTGCTCACAAGTTATTTCGATTTGACAGACTCACTCAGATATTTGACACATGCGCAATAATAAACATAACAAACTTATGCAACTTCTATTGCAGTGAGTTATATAAATCAGTATATTATATAGTTGATTGATTTTGTATATAAATAATGTCAAATTTATTCAAAGTTGGCAGTATTTGATTTTTCTTAAAGCTTTACATCCCTTTACACTTTACATCTAGGGCCATGCAAGCACAAATCACCTAAGTCGTTATTAGTAGTCTGTGCATGCAAGATGCAAGTCTTAAGCTTGGTACACATATACGAACCAAACGGTATGCATATACGAACGCTATATTCGTATGTGTACGGCAAGAAAAACTTTAGTCTTACTGTATGCGTACTGTTTCATCGTGTCGTGACTCGTCGCGAACCAAATTGTTGTGGTTTATTCCACGACTTCAAAAGAAGCTCGTCTTTCAGTTTGGACCATTTTCTACTATTATATTATTTATCTATGGTTTGGACGGCGCTACTAGACGCAGCGAACATTTTTATTGTCTCATCAAATCGACATTGTGTGAATGACGTGTTCCTTCCTAGAGAGACGTGAGAAAACAATAAACTGATTATTGTACATATTTTTATTTTTGTTAGAAACAGAAACATGATAAATCAGTACCCAAATTATAAATAAAATGAATCATTTCGCACATGTGTGTTCGTTGTTGGTTTTATCGCTTTCCATGGATTGAGAAATATATATTTTTTTATATAATTTTTACAATATATATATATATATATATATAATATATATATATATATATATATATATATATATATATATATATATATATGTATATATTTTATATCACGAAACACTTTTTTGACTTTTTAAAAAATTTATTAATTTATTAATATATGGTAATAAATGGTATTAAACAAAAATTATATACGAGATGATTCAGTATTAGACTTACATTAGTTCCAAAAACATCTAGTCGTCTTGTTCTCGACAGCTAATCTACCAGGGGCTTCACTTGGTGTTCCTTCCGTAGATGTCTGCAAAGTTAGGGCGGCACTGCTTTTTGGAGTTTTCTGGTTCTTTTTCTGATTAAAGGATTGGAATCCACCGTTGTCAGTTAGGTTCTCCTTGTTCTGCCAACGTTTCCAGATCCTACTGCGACTGCGCCACTTTTTATATCACGAAACACTTTTTTGACTTTTTAAAAAATTAATTTATTACAAAATACAAGTTACGTGGTAAAAATGAATGAAATATAAAATATAATGAATGAACTACAAAAATATACTGAATACTGAATTAAGAGCGACAAGCGGTTTTATAATATTAGTAAATGCTGACTCAGTGGGAACGTGTAAAAAGCTTGGGTCCCGCTGACTCTGCTGGTACTGCATTTTCAAGGATTCTTATCGGCTCAGGTTGTTGGAAGTGGAACCTGATACCCTGGGAATCGTCGTGATAAGGAACATCGGTTGGTACAATGCATATAACAGCTCCCCCTTTAGATGAAAGTTGATGCGTGGCAGCAACTTTTAGACTGTCTGTTTATTGGTGTTAAGTTGGATCTGCTCTTCTTCGTCTATGGCGTCGCTTAGGTGGATACTGGGTCTTCGTCTTGGAAGGATTTTTCTCCAATTCCGGGTGAAGGCTGTCTCTAGGTGTTTTGGTGGAGAGGGCGGATGGTCATTGTCATTGGTATTGCCAATTCCTATCCTGTATCTTCTCTTGGATCTGCATTTACATATAACATAAAGAACAACAAGAGTTACAATGACAACTATGGTAAAAATGGTGAACCAGCTCAGATGTTTGTTGACAA
Source organism: Diabrotica balteata (assembly GCA_918026665.1). NCBI lineage: Eukaryota > Metazoa > Arthropoda > Insecta > Coleoptera > Chrysomelidae > Diabrotica > Diabrotica balteata. Next base: position 97,807,050 of record OU898277.1, read on the forward strand.
ACGGTTCATTGATTAGTTTATCGAGTTCTTCAGAATACTGATTGAGTTTGTGATGGGCTATCTCGAGGTCTTCAGTATTGATTCTACTAAGCTTCAGTGGTTTTAAGTCGGGAAGATGGATTATATCTGGGAAGTGTTTGCAGCAATTGAATGGAATTTGGACTGGGTGACTTCTGTATGTAACATTGTCATGAACGTCGATTAATTTCTGAGAGTGTACTCTTGTACTTCCAATAAAGGCATCGCACGAGGGTTGTAGTTTGAGTACATGGTTTGTGTAAATAATCTCCGATTTAACGTCTCTGGATTCGCATTTGATGGTAATAGGCAGTGGATCAGAAACTGTTATGAGCCACAGGTTTATGTTGATCTTCTGGACGTTGTAATCTTTGGCAAATACTACGGAAGTCTGGCATGTTCTGGGAAGGCGTTCTTGTCGTTTCAGAAGTTGGGCTTCGCATATGGCATCGCTGTCGATTGGGTATGGAAGTGTGTTGTAACAGATCTTGGTTCGAGCTCGCAAAGTTTTGCATGACTCAAGGCTATTTATTGTAAGGTATAACAATGAATCATCATTTCGCGCAATGTATTTATTTGTTGTTGTTAATATTGAATGAAGACCTGTTCGATTATCCAGTATTGGTATTGGATAGATACGATATAAAGTATATTGTTCTGCATCAGTTAAAGGAATATTTAAGACAAACACAATTCTTGTGTCTAATTGATAGGCTTGCAATTCGATAATATCGAGATATTGAGCTAGATTTGAAGTATAGATTGATAATGGAAGATTATTTTTTTGTAATGATTGTGATATATGCCGTAGCGATTCAATTAAATCAAACGGGGTTATGATTGAGCTGTGTAATATTTTTAATCGAGCAAAGGTTATGGCATTTACTATTTCATTTAAAGAGTCTTCGATAAATGAATAGCTTTCCATTAGTAATTCGCAAAAGTTTAACATATCGATTTGAGATTGATAGAATTTTAATTGGTCAGAGATATCCATTATTGACTCTCGAATTTCTTTAATATTATTGTTGAATGTTTCCTCGTCTATTTGTAATTTCTGGATTGTTGCGTTAAAGTTTTTAATAACAGAAGTTGTAACCGATATTTGATTTTTTAATAAGTTTTCGATTTGGTATTCATCGCGGGTTATTTTATTTATACAATCATTGAAATATTCGCCATCTGACGAATCTAAGTTGCCGGTAATTGATTTCCATATCGAACCTATTCCGTTAATAAGTCCGCGTTTCTCTCGGAATGTGTATTGTTTCGTATCAGCCATTATTTCTGTATATTTGAGATTAACAGAACTAGAGATTTGTTTGAGACGACTTATGTGAGTTTGGACTTCGGATTTAAATGCCAGCATTCGAGGTACATCTTCTTCAATGGTATCCAATAAATTTTCTAAGATTTTGTCATTTTTGTCGATAACGTCTCTGATTGGTTGCATGTCTTTATATACAAGGAGGGTCCATTTGTCGTTCGAAATTTTGAGATTGGTTTCTTCATGAAAAAAGACTCCAACAGTGTTGTTGATTGGAGTTAACGTATACTGGGAGAGGATGACTGGGATCAGTCCGAGGAATCTGAAAGAAAATTACTCATGATAGGGTTTTAATCTATCAAAATTTACTTTCATTGTTCTATTTCTTTGGGTATTTAATAAAGTAGCGGAATTTACGTGAATTTCTTGGATTTCAAAAGGGCCATTAAATTTATTTTGGGATTTATCTTTAATTTGCGATTCCTTGACGTAAACCTTATCGCCTATTTTATATTCTGGAGGGTTTGATGACACGTGTTGGTCGAATCTTTCTTTAGCCTTTTCTTTTTGTCTTTCCGTCTTGGCTCGTGCCACTTTATAGAAATATTGCATACGATTACTTAAGTCTCTAACGTATTTTGATATAAGGATTTTTTCATTGTAAAGTATTTCGGGTGGTCTAAAAGAAGTATGTCCGAAAATGAGTTCGTATGGTGTAAATCCGTGGGTTTTGTTTTTTGTGTTATTGTAGCAAATAACTGCATAAGGCAGAACATTGAACGGATGTTCATCGGGATTTTCAGCTTGATTAGCTCTTATCATTTCGCTTAGGGTTGCGTGAAATCTTTCGATAGAACCGTTAGATTGTGGATGGCCCACACTTGAGAAGGTTAGTTTTATGTCGTACAATTCACAAAGATCTTTCATCAAAGCATTGTCGAATTCACGTCCATAGTCACAGTGTATGCGTAATGGTGTGCCATAGTGTTGGAAAAAGATAATAAGATGATTGACGACTGATTTAGCTGTTTTGTCTTCAAGAGGATACGCCTGTGTGAATTTAGTGAGCTCGTCTCGGATAGTTAATGCGTAATTTCTGGTAGGGTATTCGAAAAGATCTATGTTAATTCTTTCGAATGGTGTTTTAGGGGTTTCGGTGATGACTAACGGGTTACTTAAGTTTTTTCTACATATCTTTACTTTTTGACAGATTTCGCAATTTTTTATAAAATTTTCTACATCCTTTGTGATGCCTTGCCAATTATACTTTTCTTTTATTCTTCGTATAGTTTCATTTATACCCCGATGGAGATTGTTTTTGCCACAGTGATAGTGATCTAGTATTTGGGGTATTTTATCCTGTTCCGGAGTTTTAATAACATCTTGACAGATTCTCAGTTTTATTTCTTTATAGAAGGGGAATGATAAAATATTTCCGATTTTTGACAGTTTTACTACCGAATATATTAATCTTTGATAAGTTAAAATTTATATTGTTTTCATCAAAGACATCGTCTAATATTTTGTGATGTATTTCTTCCATTTTATTTTGTCTAAGAAAGGTGATGATGTTCTTATGCGATTTGTCGAATAGTTGATCATTAGATATTTCAATTTTAGAATAGTCAATGAGTGATTTAGTTTTATACAGTTCGACAAATCTATTAAAATGTTCAGTGATTTCTTCCTCATTGATTTCATTTGACTCTTCGTCAGATTCCGTATCATTCGAAGCAAAAATTGATATTTTCTTATGAAAATTTGCACATTCTTTAAAATGATTGATTTTAATTCGAGAAAGGGCGTCCGCATTTTTGTTGGTTTTTCCCGGTTTATGAATAATTTTATAATTGTATTCCTCAAGCTTGAGACGCCATCTAGCTAGTCTGCTTCCAGGGTCTTTTATAGAGAATAACCAGGTGAGTGGACGGTGATCAGTTACTAGGGTGAATTTTCTACCGAACAGATAGGGTCGGAAATGTTTTACAGCCCATACGATGGCAAGGAGTTCTCGCTCAATGGTCGAATATCGTGTTTCAGCATTACATAGGGTACGTGAAGCATATGCTATAGGAAGATCTTTTCCAATGGGGCCTTGGGATAATATAGCGCCGATGGCGAATGCACTTGCATCTGTTGTGAGGACGAATGGTTCCTCAAAGTGTGGATATGTCAGAATTGGGTCAGAAATTAAAGCGTTTTTCAAATCTTCAAAAGCTTGCTTGCAATCTGGGTCAAAATTAAAAGCAACGTCTTTTTGGAGTAGTCTAGTGAGGGGTTTAGAGAGTTTGGCAAAGTTGGGAATAAAACGACGATAGTAACCGGCTAGACCTAGAAAAGATTTTATTTCTTTTGGTGTTTTCGGTTCAGGAAATCGTTGGATACAATCGACTTTAGAAGGGTTAGGCTTGACGCCATCTTGGGTAATGAGATGTCCAAGATACGCCACCTCTTTTCTGAGAAATTCACATTTATCAGGCTGGATTTTAAGATTAGCTTTTCGAAGACGTTTAAAGACTTCGGTAAGACGGGAAATGTGTTCGTGAATGGTAGGAGAGTATACTATAATGTCGTCCATGTAGACAAGACATCGTTCGTTCAAAATACCTAAAAGAATATTGTCCATGACACGCTGGAATGTGGACGGTGCATTTTTAAGTCCAAAAGGCATACGAGTAAATTCATAATGTCCGTTTTCGACAGAGAAGGCTGTTTTAGGAATATCTTTGGGATCGATTTCAATCTGATGAAATCCGGAGGCAAGATCGAGAGTTGTGAAATATTGGCATTTTCCAAGCTGGTCTAAGAGATCGGAGATATTAGGAAGAGGGTATTTATCGTCAATGGTACATTCATTGAGTTTGCGGTAGTCTATTACTACTCGCCATTTTTGTTCTCCAGAAGAGTCCATTTTTTTTGGAACAACCCAAACAGGAGATGACCAAGGAGAAGTAGAGGGCCGGATGATACCTTCGTTGATCATTTTATTTACTTGAGATTTAACTTCCTCTTTGTGGACCTGAGGATATCTGTATGATTTCGTAAAAATGGGTTTGGCGTTATTAGTTTCAATTTGATGTTTAATCTCACTGGTGAAAGTAAGATTGTCTCCTTCTAAGTAAAATATGTCTTCGTAATTTAAGCAAAGATTTGTTATTAATTCTTGTTCTTCCTCGTTAAGATGTTCTGTTCGAAGTCGAGATTTTATTTTGTTGGTACGGTCAATTTTATCAGAGCAATAATTTTCCAAGTTATCGTTCAACTGGAAATTTAGGATGGGGTAATTCGAATAGGGTTCAATTACTATATCGGAAAAGTCAATAATTTTGGGAATTGCATTTGCGTTTACTATGGATGTCAGAAATTCTCCTTTTTCATTTACGTGTACTAACGCGTTGGGGATATGGACTTTTTCTTTTTCTTTTCTGTGCAAAATTGCATCTGTATTCGACAGATGACATTTTAACTTGAATATTTGTTCGGATCTGGGATCTATTTTAATTTGATTAGGGGGTTCATTGTTACGCGAATTAGTTTCTACTTTGTGGAGAGGTAATGTTTTAAAGTTTGTAATTAGTTGTTTGTTTTTGAGGTCTATCGTACACTCGTAATGTTCTAAGAAATCGAGGCCTAAGATTCCATCGAAATCAATATCTAAATTATAAATGAAGACCTTATGGGGTTTCCCACTTGAAACGGGCTAAAGTTGATTCAGTGACAAAGATTTTTTGGTCTGTAATACCCTGTATAGTAATTTGTTCGGGAAAACGTGGTTTAAAAATTTTCATGGTATTTTCTTTGAAGATAGAGATACCAGCACCGGTATCGATAAGTAATTTAAACGTATTTGATGCGTCTTTTATATAGTACAGGTTTTTAGAGTTTACAGCAAGAAGAGGGCTTAAAGAAAAGTCTGTTCTGGAAAGTTCAGAGATGGGTTCATGTCGTCCAAATTCAGAGTTTGTATCTGATTTTGTATTTGAGACAAAGATTCGTTCATTGAACTGATATTGTCTGGTGGGTGGTTCTGATTCGGGACTGTGAGAAAATCCTGATAGTCTTGGCTATCAATTAAATCGGTTGATTGATCAAATGACTGGTAATAATCGGGAGGTGAATAATTATTATCAGAGAAATCTTCATATTGGTAGCTTTCATTTAAAGCTGAAGGGTAGTCATTAATATAGTCAGGTTCATAGTTAACGAAATGAGCTCTGTGTCTATCGTTCGAAAAATTAGGATTCTTATGTATTACAGAAGGGCGTACTTGTGAATGATTTTGATTTGGTGAGAATTGAGGTCTTTGTTGGTCATTGGGTCTATTGTTTTGGAAATTATTATTTGAACTGAAAGTTGGTCTTTGAAAGCCATTGTTTTGAGCATTATTGAAGTTTTGATGGTTATTAAAATTTCGAGAATTGTTAAAATTATGAGAGTTGTTGGAATTCTGCGAATTATTTTGGGAATTTTGTCGAGAACGACATTCATTGTACGAGTGGCCCATACGTCCACAAAATGTGCATCTATGTGGTTAAAGGTTTGGTCTTCTAATGGGTTGATTATTTTGATTGGGTTTTGGAGGATTGGATCTATTGATTTTTTGTATTTCGAAATAGGATAATTGTAACTCTCGTCTGATGCGGACTTGAGCTTCAAGAAGGTCTTTTGGATTACTAGCACGAATAATATGAGCGATTTTTGGATCGAGGCCGGTCAATAAGGTATTGAGCGCCATTGATTCAATTAATACAATTTGGGCCTGTTTTTCTAGAGCAGAGAGGCTAGATTTCTGTATATTGGCGTGCATTTTTGCATTAAGGACTTGGACACGATTAAGGAATGTAAGAGCCGATTCATTTGGAAGTTGTTTGACTCTTTGTAAATCTTGTATCAAAGAAGATAAGTCTCTAGTGTCTCCAAAATGAGAGGTAAGAAGCTGTTTAATTTCTAGATACGATAATGGATTTCTTGAACTTATAAGTTGCGCTGCTCTTCCGCGTAATTTATTTTTAATGTGAATTACTAATAGTTGTTTTTGATCGCGCGTAGACATATTGTAGGCATAATCACAAGCATTTAAAAATGTGTGTAGAAATATCTGATCGCCTTCAAATTCGGGTACGATAGAAAATATTTCGGATAATTTGTAAGGTTCTATTTCAGGCTGGTTCTCATTACGAGAAGCGGGACGAGAAACGTTGCCGTTATCATTCATTGTGGTTAATAAATCAATAAACGAAATAGAAATAAAAATATAAGATAATGGATTAATTAACTAAATAATTAATCAAATATAAATATCAAATAATAAAACAAAATGTAAATATCAAAATAATAAATCGAAAATGTAAATATTAAAATAATAAGTCAAAATATAGGAAAAGTATTTTTCTAAGACAGTGTGTGATTAGCAGAATAATCGACACAGGTAATCGTTTAATAAAATGAAAAATAAAAAAGTTGACGATTTACAGAATAATCGCCAAAAGTTTATAATTATTAAAGTAATTATCAAAAATATTCAAATTCGGAATAAAATTATTAATTAAATGAATATTTTATATTGGAATATCGAACAGTATATGGTAATAAATGGTATTAAACAAAAATTATATACGAGATGATTCAGTATTAGACTTACATTAGTTCCAAAAACATCTAGTCGTCTTGTTCTCGACAGCTAGTCTACCAGGGGCTTCACTTGGTGTTCCTTCCGTAGATGTCTGCAAAGTTAGGACGGCACTGCTTTTTGGAGTTTTCTGGTTCTTTTTCTGATTAAAGGATTGGAATCCACCGTTGTCAGTTAGGTTCTCCTTGTTCTGCCAACGTTTCCAGATCCTACTGCGACTGCGCCACTTTTTATATCACGAAACACTTTTTTGACTTTTTAAAAAATTTATTTATTACAAAATACAAGTTACGTGGTAAAAATGAATGAAATATAAAATATAATGAATGAACTACAAAAATATACTGAATACTGAATTAAGAGCGACAAGCGGTTTTATAATATTAGTAAATGCTGACTCAGTGGGAACGTGTAAAAAGCTTGGGTCCCGCTGACTCTGCTGGTACTGCATTTTCAAGGATTCTTATCGGCTCAGGTTGTTGGAAGTGGAACCTGATACCCTGGGAATCGTCGTGATAAGGAACATCGGTTGGTACAATGCATATAACATATATATATATATATATATATATATATATATATATATATATATATATATATATATATATATGTATATATGTACCTATACATATATATATATATATATATATATATATATATATATATATATATATATATATATATATATATATATATATATATATATATAGTGGAAATGTGCCTATGATGGTCCCGTTAAGAAAATAGCTTCATAATAATTTTAATTATTTACTTAGCAGACTTTAAATATGACCACATAACGTCTCGTTATTTGTACAATATGGCAAATGTTTCAAATTTTGCAGAAAAAGTGATGTTAAAAATTTATTCATAATTTACTAAAATCCTGTTAAGGGTCCATCATGGGCATATATGCGCTCATGATGGACCCTTTGGTACGCCCATGATGGACTCGTTGCATTTTGTGTAAAATAATTAAATACCAAATTATTTCATTAGATCAAAAGACATTACAAACGATAAAAAATATTACACATGGTATTTTTAAGAATAAAAAAATTACGCGCACAATTCACACAAATTGTTTATGTCGAGGATTTACATCTGCACATTCAGTGTGACACCAATTCTTACACACTTGACAACGAATCCATTTTTCATTGGATCGTGAATGCGAAAATAGTTCGTTACAGTAGATGCAAGCTGCATCGTCCGAGTCGCCTTTTACAAAAGAGCATTCACAATCGTCTTCAGAACCACTTGTAGTTGAAACACGAACTTGCCTTTTCACTTTTCTGGCGTCTTGTTTCCTTTTTTTGCTTCTTTGTCTGCAATTTTTTGTTTTATATCTTCAATTTCTGGCGTTGAATTTAAATATCCTGTTTTACCCCGTTTTCTACCCCTTTTCTGCATTACTTGAGATACTCCAGCTAAAGGAGGAGGACAAATATTTTCTACCGAGATGTTTAGAACTGACGATGATGTTGATTTCTGATCAGTGGGGCTTTTTGATAAACTTTCAATCGAAGAAATATTTTGGCTCCAATGTTCCGGTGGTGACTTCTGGTCAGAACATTCTGGCAGTGCGTTTTGTTCAGAATTTTCTCTATCTGTTGTTATAGACGGCAAAAATTGCCAATCCTCGAAGACATCTGGATTGAATGGTTGTATTCCTGTCTTTTTAAATGCATTGATTGCATTTGATGGTAAAGCACTTTTTAAATACGCTCTATTAAAGAGACTGGCTACTTTAAATTTCGTCACCGTTTTATCTGGATTCTGTCGCAGCCATCATTGAATTTCTTGGCCGTAGTAAATTTGAAGTGGTCTAAAAAATCCTACGTCCAAGGGTTGAACGTGATGAGAACAGTGAGCAGGAAAACAAAACATAATAATACCGTTTTCCTTTGCAAACTGGAGAGCTTCAAAACTTTTGTGACTACCATGGCCATCGAGTAACAACAAAACTTTGTTGGTTTTAGAAGTCTTTGTATACCTTAAAAAATGTTGCAGCCACAAATAGAAAATATCGGAAGTCATCCATCCTTTTTCTTGAGCGAAGGCTATACTTCCAGTAGGTGCATCGATCATAAGTTCATCTTTCTTTCTCTGTCGAGGAAAAATCAAAGCAGGAGGAACATATGTTCCAATTGCATTCATTGCACATACGACCGTAACATGTAGACCGCGCTCTGCACTACTTAAAGCACCAACTTGTTTGCGACCTTTACTAGCATAAATTTTCTGCGATTTCTTTTGCACAGTTGTCAAACCGGACTCGTCCATATTATAAATGTGAATAAAACGTAACGTAAATAAAGTGAAACTCGTCTAATATATTTGCTAATGCAGTAAAATAGGCACATATATTTGGTTTATTAAAAGCTTGAGCCCTTGCCAACGAAGTATTTTCTGGAGTGCGTAATGATATTCGAGGATTTCGCTTTAAAAAGCCTCTGACCCATTTCGAGCCTGCCATCCTGGTTTCCTTATTAAAATTGTGGCTAATATTGTTTCTTTCAGCTACTTCGTATACAAGTTTTCGCAAATCTTTACTAATCAGGCCAAAAAAACGAGTTTCCATAGTAATAATAAGTCAGCAACTTCCTGTTCAATAGTAGTGGAGAATATTGGTCTTCGTCCTCCCAAATCACCTTTGATACTTCCTTGATGCTTAATAAAGCGCCTTTTCGAAGTCGTTTTTGGAACGTTAAATATTTTTGCTGCCAGCTTAAACCCCATAGTTTTTTCTTGAATGCTTTTTAAAGCTTGTTGTATATTACTCTCGTTCCACTGTTGCCTTTTTTGTAGAGCCATCCCTGTAAAACATATTATGTTAATCATTAAGTAACAAAAACTGAAGGTGTGTCCAATTTTATTTTCTTTTTCCTATGATAGACCCCTAGTCCGTCATAGGTAACGACACAGGGGTCCATCATAGGCAAATAGACAAGGCAGCAAATTTAATTCTGTTACTTTTGTTTTGACCATTTTAACCTAAAACAAAGTATAGTATTTCACAAAGAAAGTGTAGTCATTTTATACAAAACAAAAGCAACACTTAGCTTAACGTATGTTACCAGTAAAATGCTACTTACCAAAAAATTTATTAGATCAGCAACGCCAAATTTTAATTTTATTTCACAAATTTACTGTTATAACAGCGACGTGTCTGAAACTTTGCAAATACTAAACTACAAACTTCGTGCGCAAGCGGCAACCGGCGATGTGTATGTAACCGGCGCTATTTAAAATTACAGCCGGGGGTCCGTCATAGGCAGGGGTCCATAGGCACACTTCCCCTATATATATATATATATATATATATATATATATATATATATATATATATATATATATATATATTATATATATATATATATATATTATATATATATATATATATATATTATATATATATATATATATATATATTATTATATATATATATATATTTTATATATATGTATATATATATATATATATATATATATATATTGTAAAAACTACGACCGTCAATTTATATTAATAAAGTATTCAACTAGTGAATTCAGAGGTTTATTCGGTCATTCAGGTTGGCAAAATAAAAAACAGAAGTCAACTACTTATAAGTTTATAGAAGACGTTTCGCTTTATACTTCTAAAGCTTCATCAGTTCTCTAAAATACAAAGATAACATAGAGTTTATAAGAAATACAGATCTAATAATTTATTACTTACAACTCAATATGTAGTATTCAAGATGTTATTGAATATGTACTTAATTTTACTCAGAAATTTAGAACTAACTTAAAAAAAATTCAAAAGTATTCAAAGTAATAACTTAATCATCCCAGATCTCTAAGTTTCATTAAAACATAAATTACAAAAAAAAATCATATCAAATTTTTCCGTCATATAAATCCACCCGTCCAACTAATTTTTAATGACCCCCGTAGAAGTTCATAATTGTCTCAAACCTTGGAATTTGTTGAACATATGGACCTTAAAAACTTTCGGTATCGCGTCACGTCGTTTTGCATAGATTGCAATAAATCAGTGTTTTGTTTATCTTCATGGGAGAACCATCTCTAAATGAAGCCAAATGTACGGTTAAAATTGTTGTAAATCTTCGTTTCAGCGAATATTATTTTTTGCAAAATTTTTGTGTTCTTTGTTTCTGTTAAATTTTTTTTTAAGTTAGTTCTAAATTTATGAGTAAAATTAAGTACATATACAATAACATCTTGAATACTACATATTCAGTTGTAAGTAATAAATTATTAGATCTGTATTTCTTATAAACTCTATGTCATCTTTGTATTTTAGAGAACTGATGAAGCTTTAAAAGTATAAATTGAAACGTCTTCTATAAACTTATGAAGTAGTTGACTTCTGTTTTTTATTTTGCCAACCTGAATGACCGAATAAACCTCTGAATTCACTAGTTGAATACTTTATCAATATACCTATATATATATATATATATATATATATATATATATATATATATATATATATATATATATATATATATACTACTCCTCAGTGTCGAGTGACAACCGGTCTTACCCTGTGTCGCTGCTTTTATACTCGCTATACGCGCGTGAACGGTATGGGTTGACCCATACCGTGACGGGAACAGCCTCGTTTTGACGTAAAATTTATGAAACAAACTGACTTTTTCAGATTTTCCAAACTTCTAACAACGCATTTTATAAAAAGAAATGATGATAAAGATAAAAATTCTTTTGTTTGGAACAGCGTATTTTGGCTTTATTACAAAAAGGATAGTGATATAGGCTTCAAATACAGATTAGATCCCAACGAACCGTTTCGTTCAATGAAATATAAAGATATTTTCGACCTACTACTCTTTATAGATCCAATCTATCATGGATTTTACCACTCGCTTAAACACAATCAAACCAGTACCTACCACACAATATACAAGCGACAATGATGAATATTTCGACGCAAAGTTTTAATTTGGTACAAGTAAAGCCATATATTTCCACAGCACTGTTTTCCAATACAAAGAAATTGATCAATAATAGTTTAAGTTCTTTCCTATTTGACCGTTATCTCCATTAAAATACTTTTTAAATCTCTATATTTTTGATACAAATATGATATGTACCATTATATCAAAAACAGAAATGTTAAAACATATTATGTTTGTTACATCTGATATAGCACTTAATGAAGTATTTAATGAAATATATTTGGTTTTTTATTTTGTTGCGTTCGATTTAAGAAACCTTCTTGAATGTTAAAATTGCCCTACTGAAAAACATGCATTTTGGAGTTAACATATGTCTCCCAAACACCACAGATATATATATATATATATATATATATATATATGTATATATATATATATATATATATTATATATATATAAATATATATATATATATATTATTATTATTATTATTATTAAAGGTACCTTAACTACCACTCTTACCATAATAACTCTACCAAAGTCAACTTAATCAAACATATGGAAAATAGAGTAATTAAACTATCAGATCCTTCATTTCATACAAAAAACCTACAAATCCTTCTGAAACTTTTTATTTCAAACTCTTATCCAACACCATTAGTAAATAAGATTTTGTTTAACACTATCCATAACGAAGATACTTCACCTTCCATCGTGACTAACAATGCTGATCCTGATGTCTTAAGTAGGAACCCAGTCTCGGATACTCCTATCAATAAATATTTTTCATTACCCTATTTCAGAGATATCACTCCGGGGTTAACAAGGATTCTAAAAAGTTTTGAAAATAGCTTTGGGAATAATAATATTAACATTAAACTTAATGTGGCTTGTAGATCAGCCTTAACAATTAATAATCTTTATTCGAAGATAAAAGATAAGACTCCCATAGACAGGCTTAGTAATATTGTCTACAACATTCCATGCGTCTCTTGCAGCAATTCCTACATCGGCCAAACATCTCAATTATTGAAATCACGTATTACACTACACAAAAGTGATTCTCGACTTGACTCTGACCGCTGTGCATTAGCCAAACATGTCCATTCCACTGGTCATCACATGGACTATACAAACACTACAATTCTAACGATTTTTCCATCAATGTTAAGAGTGACATTAAGAATCTAAGCGATATATACCACTTCCTACTTAAATCAGATACCAAGAACAACACAACATCACAGATAACTAACTTGACTGATATATTTATTAACAACTAACCTACTTTAATAATAATTTTCATTAGCTAAAACAGATAACATTCCCTTGCTTTTCTTAAATACATCTCAATAAGATATTATTATAATAATACATGAACAATATATTAATTAAAAAAAGAATTTCAATTAAGAAAATTCTAAACTAATATCTCCCCAGACCGGGATCTAACTTCATCGGTTTTACCAATGAACCTTAACGACATAAATATTCAAAAGCACTACTTGTAATTGTTCAGCGCTTGCGTTCTATGAAAACAGAAGCTCACATTCAAACTTTATCAAAATAACAATCAAAAATTTAGTTATTGCCGACAATTCAAAGAATTACTTCCTTTAAATGTAGTCACCTTGGGTTTTTCGATTAACCTTGGGTAAACCTTTGCGTTTTAAGTTCAAAGCTACCATACATTTCCAACGTTAACAAATAAACTTTTTTGCACATAGTAACAAAAAAACACACTATGTTGTTACTAGCTAAAGTTTTTTAACATCATAACTCGACATTTCTAAAATTTACGGTAAGGTAAATGTTTTTTATTGGATAATATATGGTTGCTAATTATAATTTATTCTCTTTCAGCCCTGAAGAAGCCAAATTAATTCTCTTTGGCGAAAACGTTAGGCGAAACAAGTGATACACATTAGAGTTTTCTTGCAGATTTCCCCAACATTTAAGAGTTTACTATATATATATATATATATATATATATATATATATTGTAACGATAATATTTTGCCTACCACAGGGGGCATTAATATAAGGGATTGAAAATTGGGGGAAGAAACTATTGGGGTGAAGATAGGGCAAGCAAAATATACGTTACTTGTGCGAACGGACACTCAGGGTTTCGTAGGAGAGCTGGGTCGTGGATAAGTAAAAGATAAGGGCATTGGAATGGGGCAACTACAAAAAAATGAAATAAAGGGCTCTTGGGATAAACAAAATAAAAATTAAACAAGAAACACCTCAAGGAATTTAATATAGGGCGCCACTTGAGGTGCCTAATTATGCCTATTACAACCACTAGTTGTAACTAGGGAAATAATTAGAAAATAAAATCAAAACATATCTTTTTCAAATAAACTCAAAAAGGGTTAGCTTAAAAAAAATAAATAAAAAGTTAAGAAAATAAAATTTAACCTTTAATTATGTGTACCACAAACAGTTACAAATACAAATAATACTAACAAAATACAAAAAAAAAACGACTTACAATGGCGCTTTCGGTTTACAACTCTGGGCGTTGGGGACCCTATTTGCGCGACATTTTGTAGCGGTAACTATTTAAATATTTATTATCATATTTTTAAATGGAGCTTACTTACTGAGGTTAACCTTTTTAAAAACAAAACAAATTCAAAGTTTATGGTCATGTATGTACCAAATATCCGAAGACAAAAAAATGTTTACGAAAAAAAAGAGTACCTGATATCACTGAATATTATATCTCCTTTAAAAGTTTTGGGGCTGGAACTTTACTCAAAAACACTGCAAAACAAACAAATGCTTCTCACAAGCTGCAAAATGGTTTGGAATGACCAGGGACAACAAATATACGATGAAAGCTGGGCACTGGACCATCGGACTTCGGGTTAATTAAACTGCAATCTTCAAAGCTTGGCTTTTCAAAACTTCTCAAAACACAAAGCTCTTCAAAACACAGCACGACCCAAATCGGTGATTAACTCAGACAAAAACTGACACATTACATTTGAGTATAATATTCACTTCTCCACATATAAATTTGCCGGTTCCTTGAAGAATACCACCCAAGCACTTTTCCGTCAATATCATAAACCAACCTCAAATTGTAACTACACATGCTACCAAACTTCAATACTTCTGATGAAAAAAACTAATAACAAAAAAAAACATTACGAATTTGATGAAAATTCGGACTAAACAAACGAAACCAACTGCCCTTGACAGCGGCTCCACCGATAGTGACGAAATTAAAAATTTGTTCGCTTAACTTGAAAATCAACGAACTGCTGAAATAGCAAAACCAACGAACGACGTAGATATCCTTTGAAACGCATTTACATGAAAAGAAATCGCCGCAGTAAAATAAACAACAATTAAATGGATTTATTACTCTACGACGTTAGAATGATTGAAAACACTTTTCGAAAGATACGAACTAAAAAACAGAAAACATTCTTCGTTTTATTAAGACGATTTCATATACGAGGCGACTTTAAATATACTTCAAAGAATCAATCAAATTTAAAATGCTACAATACCCCCACGTAAGAGCGAAAACTGGACTAACAGGAAAAGTTTTCGTTTAGGGCGAACAACAATCAGGTTGGAACAACAGTAGCATTTTTTAACTACTGCAACAACACATAATGACTTCAATAACTCAAACAGAACAAAAAACAACAAACAAAAATCATAACCAAAACTACACATCATAACTGTTTATGGTACTAACACAATAACATACAAAATAAAACTGGATGCTCGATTTGACGAATCAGCACCAGGTACAGTTCGTTGGCTCTTAAGCACAACGACACAATGGCAGATTTCTACTAAAATGGCTCTAGCCTAACCAAAAACGTGGAACAGACCAGTGTTGAAGTTTCTGGGAGCGAAAAGAGGGGTGCTTCCAGCTCAACAAAGGCGGGTGGCCAACAACACAGCTTAGACAAGCTTCGCTATGGTTATCCACATAATAGATAACCAAAACAATATCAAAAAATAACAAACTTGACTATAACAGTCAAGCAATGAATTTTCAACCACTGGTTGAAAATTAAACCAACACAAAAGAAGAAAACAGGATGGCCAATAGTTCCATAGAAATATCCTCTGGGATCGACACAGCGAAAAATTTCCAAGTCAGGAAACTCCCAAAAGGACAAAAGAAGAAAATAAATCCAAAATGCTAATACACAATCTTGGAAAAGAAGAAAGAACAGGGGCACATGGCATACAAGCCATAATCAATACACAATCAGTTCAGTCTCAAACTAAATACTTCCAAAAGAAACAAAAAAAAAAATCGTAACAGTCTTCCAAAGAAAACAAAAAAATTACGACAACACTTCAAAAGAAACAAAAACATCATTACAGATCTCCAAGGGAACATGAGAATCACCATAATCTTCCAAAAGAACAAAAAAATCATTACAGTCCGTCATCAACAATAAAACTTACAACTGGGAACACAAATCTTAAACTTCAGGGCAAGAAGGGTAAAGAAGAATAAATATACACAAGGCAAAAACTAATGCTTATCTTCCTTATAAGCTCAACAGGTCACCTAGCGGACGAATCCAAAACTCATCGACCTAGCCGTTCCTCTCATGACAACTATTAAGGTCAAAGACACAGTTTGTGAAGGGAATAAAGGGGCAACATCAAGAAATAAACTTCATCAATTCACGGATAATAATTGCATACAACAACGTCATATAAATCACAAAGAAACGTTCACTATTCTTCTACTAAACTCGAACAGGATCACAAGAATATAAGTCTGGCGAATTCTAAGTGGGTCATTCAACGGTAGTACTAGAACTACTTCAGATGTTTCACTAACATGGTCTCACAATCGACATAAACAATATTTTCACAATAAACGGCGGCCAGGTACTTTCACCTCAGCAAATCAAAACGTCACAATGGACAATGCAAGTATTTGTACCTCCGCTTCTGCCAAATCAAAAACACTACATCACAAACACTACAACAAGAAGGAATGCTATTGAGACTCAAATCAATAGTCTTACTTCAACACTTAGAAAGGCTTATCCTTTCTAATAATTCACGGAAAGGGGATGCTGCTACGCAGTCTTACTCAACAACAGAAATATCCAAGGATACACAAATCCAGGTCACATGCCTGTACGTCCTATATGATATTTCAACAACACAATACTCAATTCACAAACTAATACATTTTAGACCATCAACATAACTCCACTACAACATCTGACCACACAAAGACACGGAAAGACACAAAACTAACAGACAGAAAAAACATCACAACACTTTCGCTATGTATTCTCAACAAATCGGCCTTAGCCAGGAATACACGAAGTCGTATCATTATTCTCTCTTCTACTTGTACACAAAAAAGAACTAGGGAGAAACACAAGACTAACAGACAAAAGAAAAATAACAATACTCCGCTTTGTCACTAACAAATCGGCCTTAGCCAAGGACAAACGGAATCGTATCATCATTTCCTCCTACTTATAACACAGAATAGGAACAAAGAAAACACGGGGAAACACGGAAATAACAAACATAAGGCAAATAACAATACTTCGCTTTGTCACTAACAAATCGGCCTTAGCCATGGACAAACGAAATCGTATTATTACTTCCTCCTACTTATAACACAAAAGACAACACGAGAACACACGGACTGTAAAACCAGAAACATTTTCTTTTTCGGGGCTAAAAAATTTTTCACACATTGCCTGGACTATAAAATCTTCATATCTATCAAGCAAAAATTTGACCTACATTTGCTCAAAGACTCAATAAGACGAAATAGATAACTTATAAACACTTAAAGAAAGGACAGCGTCTACATACGAAATAAATTATTTCGTTAACGTAAACAAAATTCTTTTGTCAGACATGGGATGATACTTAGACGAACAAGAATAAACAAACTTAATATCGTTCACATTTTAAATACCGGCAAATAAGGAATGACATCATTCCAAATACGTATTTTTTAATTCACAAGGAAATAGACGAAAATTATTTCTCATAATTTTACGAAAACTGGACATAACAGAAAATGGAAATCGTAGCAGTTAACTTGGGACAGGAATAGACTTGATTTAACGAAAAACTGAATAAAGCAAATCACAATATAACTGAAAATACCATTCGAAGCAAACTCAGACGAACTTCACATACAGGGCGGGACAAAAATACTAAAACAATGTTTGGGTGAAAGCAAATACACAATGTATACAAAACAACATACTCGATAAACTTCACAGGGTGATACAAAAATACTATTGAAAATAATATTGAAAACTTGACTTTTGAGTGAGCTACACAAAATAACAACATAGAAAACCTTGCTCTTGTTCTGAAAACTAAATGAGACTGCTCCTAGGCAAAACTAAACAGCACCTCCGATCACGAGTATAACACTTGTCATCATTCAGATACAAGACAGGAAACACAAAAGGGGACTCAGGGGAACACAATCTCCTATTAACCCGTGGCATTACATACGCCGTCAAAGCTGGTTAATTAGGGAACAACAGGGGAACACAGGGAACTACTCTTCACATTCACAATCTCCTACTAGCCCGTGGCATAACACAAACGCCGTCAAAGAGGGCCTAGAGGAAACAATGATGGTTTAGGACAAGGGACAAACAACAAAACACAACTATACTCATCAGCTCAAAGAAAAGTCACTCAAACAATAAACACATTTACTCAGAATGACCGGACAAAACAAAATTACAAAAACCGATTTTTCTGTAAGAAATGTCAAATCAATCAAAAATAAATGGCACAATAACGGTACACTTAATTTGTTACTGTAAATAACTTAAAATTCTTCTCAATATCAAAACATTATTTAAAATTAAATTTAAATATTCAAACTCAAAATATTTGCTTTCATTTACCAATACACAAAAAATACATATAGAAAAATTTCTACAGTACACGAAATAAAAGAACAACATTACATATGTCAATATACAACAAAAACATCTGTTGATATACAATAATACATATGTCAATACAGATACCATACAAAGAAAAAACAACAATACATATGTTGATACAAATACAATAAACAAACTGTTTGTGGGACACGGGGGCACTACTCGAAAGACAGGGTTTCATAAAAATGGCAGAAAATTATGGCAGAAAAATTGAAAAAGATATATGGCTTCGGGAAAAGGGACAAAAATCTAAAAAACGCCAGCCACGTTGGGGGCCATTTTTGTAACGATAAGATACAAAAATGGCGAAAATCTAATACAGGCCACACACGTTGGGCGACATTTTTGTAACGATAATATTTTGCCTACCACAGGGGGCATTAATATAAGGGATTGAAAATTGGGGGGAAGAAACTATTGGGGTGAAGATAGGGCAAGCAAAATATACGTTACTTGTGCGAACGGACACTCAGGGTTTCGTAGGAGAGCTGGGGTCGTGGATAAGTAAAAGATAAGGGCATTGGAATGGGGCAACTACAAAAAAATGAAATAAAGGGCTCTTGGGATAAACAAAATAAAAATTAAACAAGAAACACCTCAAGGAATTTAATATAGGGCGCCACTTGAGGTGCCTAATTATGCCTATTACAACCACTAGTTGTAACTAGGGAAATAATTAGAAAATAAAATCAAAACATATCTTTTTCAAATAAACTCAAAAAGGGTTAGCTTAAAAAAAATAAATAAAAAGTTAAGAAAATAAAATTTAACCTTTAATTATGTGTACCACAAACAGTTACAAATACAAATAATACTAACAAAATACAAAAAAAAAACGACTTACAATGGCGCTTTCGGTTTACAACTCTGGGCGTTGGGGACCCTATTTGCGCGACATTTTGTAGCGGTAACTATTTAAATATTTATTATCATATTTTTAAATGGAGCTTACTTACTGAGGTTAACCTTTTAAAAACAAAACAAATTCAAAGTTTATGGTCATGTATGTACCAAATATCCGAAGACAAAAAAATGTTTACGAAAAAAAAGAGTACCTGATATCACTGAATATTATATCTCCTTTAAAAGTTTTGGGGCTGGAACTTTACTCAAAAACACTGCAAAACAAACAAATGCTTCTCACAAGCTGCAAAATGGTCTGGAATGACCAGGGACAACAAATATACGATGAAAGCTGGGCACTGGACCATCGGACTTCGGGTTAATTAAACTGCAATCTTCAAAGCTTGGCTTTTCAAAACTTCTCAAAACACAAAGCTCTTCAAAACACAGCACGACCCAAATCGGTGATTAACTCAGACAAAAACTGACACATTACATTTGAGTATAATATTCACTTCTCCACATATAAATTTGCCGGTTCCTTGAAGAATACCACCCAAGCACTTTTCCGTCAATATCATAAACCAACCTCAAATTGTAACTACACATGCTACCAAACTTCAATACTTCTGATGAAAAAAACTAATAACAAAAAAAAACATTACGAATTTGATGAAAATTCGGACTAAACAAACGAAACCAACTGCCCTTGACAGCGGCTCCACCGATAGTGACGAAATTAAAAATTTGTTCGCTTAACTTGAAAATCAACGAACTGCTGAAATAGCAAAACCAACGAACGACGTAGATATCCTTTGAAACGCATTTACATGAAAAGAAATCGCCGCAGTAAAATAAACAACAATTAAATGGATTTATTACTCTACGACGTTAGAATGATTGAAAACACTTTTCGAAAGATACGAACTAAAAAACAGAAAACATTCTTCGTTTTATTAAGACGATTTCATATACGAGGCGACTTTAAATATACTTCAAAGAATCAATCAAATTTAAAATGCTACAATATATATAAATATATATATATATATATATATATATATATATATATATATATTAATATATATATATATATATATATATATATTATATATATATATATATATCCTCTAAAATAACAGCTGATCTGGTAGATAAAAAGGGAGTTGAGGTTAATTGTGTATACAGCTGATTAAAAGCCAAGTGCACTCTTTTCATCAATTCATTATATTTCGCCAATTTTCATTGGCATCATCAGATGAAAGCTACAATTATTTAAAACATGGTAAAATACATTCAATAGTTGTTTGTTGTTTATATCTTACTTGATTGAGGTTAACGGCAATATGATTTATTTTAACATCAAATTGGTTTGTGGGTACAATGTGGATTGCAAATTAAAACAAAACAAACACAAAAACGTTAAGTTCGCAGACTGTCATTATATATATATATATATATATATATATATATATATATATATATATATATATATATATATATTGCTATGATGTTTTGTTTGTGTATGAGCAATGAGTATTTTAAAATAACATATATAAGTATAGGGTTTTTATCGCGGTTCTCAAAGAATTAGTTTGTAAGTACTTTTTTAAATTATCTTTATTATAATTATTATGAAACACACATATATATCTAATATGAACAATATAAATTTAGAACAACCTATCTTAAAATTGAAATTCTTACAATAATTTAATTATATTAACAAAATTTGGTACTGAATGCCTAGATAAAACTGTTTTGCAAAATAAAGGGTTTAATCACCACTCAATTACTTCGTTATCAGCCTCGGTTATCATTATTTTTGTGAAATTGCTTCCCCAAATACACCACAATGTTTTAATTATCAGCTTTCACTATTTTAAAATATTTTTTTTCTCAATAGTATAAAGTTTTTATTAATTCCAATTTATTTATTATTTATTTATTATAGGTTCTATTTATAACACTCACAAATCTATTAAAGTCTTTATTTGTACTAATTTATTTTACAAATAATTTATTATAATACGTGCGTTACAATTTAAAAAAACGCGGCGCGCGATCTTCGGATATTAACTGTTCTTCCAAATAAAATGTACACAAACTGCTTTATTTATGTACACAAACTGCCGTTATCTAGAAGGATCGATGACCTTCTTCATTAGAACGGGACCCCATCGAATAGACTGGTATTTCGGTGAAGGAACTAGAAGGCGGTCGACGGCTGAAACTAGTTTTTCAACTGTTTGGAAACCTCGAATCGTGGATGACTCGAGTCTAGAGGTTTCTGGTAAACAAGCGCCGAAATGACTAGAACAAAAACAGAATTAGTCATAATATATTTACAGTTTTGTACAGTATAGTACAATTAGTCATAATATATTCTTCTTTCTAATAATCTTATTTTTTCTTCTTCCAACCTCCAATCACCATATAAGTCTTATAATTTTAATTTCTTGTAATCTCCATATACATAATATAATTTTTAATCTCCATGTAATATACTTCCCAAAATAAAACTTTCATACTAAATCACTGTCTTCTGTATACTGACTTGACCAACTTACTTACTAATGAACTGCTTGTACTATTTACTGACGGACTGACTGACTTACTACTGACTAACTAACGAACTAATAATGAACTAATTAACTAATAATGAACTCCCCTTTTTCCTCCAAATCACCGAGTATTTGTATCATTTCAATGTTCAAGAATATTCTAGAAAGAAATCATATTCGAATTGTTCTATTTCATAGATATTTGAATGTTCTCGAATATTCTACTACGAAAATAAGGTTAACTTCCTTCTATTGACGTCTTATTTCAATGTTCTAGAGAATTCTTAACTTTTCCATGGAGAATTTTATGGAAATTTAGGTTTCCAGATCAGAATGTAAACTTATATGTAAATTAAACATCTTAAATTAATAAATAACACTATTTTAAATCCGTAACTATCATTTTAAATGTCTACTTTCTGTTCAAATTCACTCTTATTTACAAATGTCATAACAAAGAATATATGCGTCTATATTCTTTGGTCATAATAACCCAAACTCACTTCAGTGTATATTGGGTTGCCTATTTAGATGGTGCACTCAAGTATATTCATAATCTTATAATTATTAAAATAACAAAATAAAAACTTTTTTGAAGTAAATTTGGTTGCCTATTTATATGGCGCAATTAAATATATCTATAATATCATAATTATTAAAATAACCAAATACATCGCAAAATAAAAACTATTTTAACTTATTATTATGCTAATTTCTTAAGAATACTCTCATATAAATACTTTTGATAATATTCTCTAGTATATAACTTATAAATTATTTCTTTAATCAATACCCCAAAATTAATTTTAAAAGAAATAATTCATTTATTACTTTTTTAAATATGAATTTTCTTATCCACACACATTCGTAAATATAGTAATTAATATAATTAAATAATTTAATTTTTTATCTAAATTTGCCTTATTGACTGCATGTTTAGCTAGTTGACATAGTATGTTTCCATGCTATGTCAACTATCATGTCAAATGGGAAAAGATCTTATATATTTATAAAGAATAAAGATAAGCTTCTATAATTTGGTGTTTATTAATAGACAAGATTTAGGAAACCATTCCTTGTCCTTCTTTCCGTTTAAAAGACTCATTAATGATTCATTAATTTAAAAGATTCATTAATATGAATGGTAAGTTTTACACTTTTCATATTATTTCTAGAAAGACATTTACACAATTAATTTTATACCTAACCCTAAACTATGGTTTTTAGAGCACAAACAAAGGACAAAATCATGTCAAATTGATACATTATTCTACAACAATGAAATCTACCATCTGTCTCTCTCAACAAATCAAGTCTGTCTAATGAAATGGATGTATCAGTGTTTTCACCCAGTGAACTGTTTGTGTTATTATTATTATTATTTAGTACTATCAGTGTTAAAAGTATAGAAAACATTATTCAATCTCTTGTAAACATTGGTTGTAATTTCTTACAACGGTTTTCTCTCAAATTCCCCTTTCTAAGTGAACGAATTAAAACTCTATCTCCTTTTTGAAATGTGATTGGTTTTTTAATTGTTCGACTTTGTCTTCTGATATATTTTTCAGTTTTCCTCATAATTTTCCTGTTCACTCTCTGCATTACTTATTCTAACATATCTTGGTTATATTCACTAATCCATCTTCTGTTTCCTATATGACCAAACATTAAATCAAAGACCATTTACACCAATAGACGTTTCACGCAGATGACCAAGGTCAAATATAAAATTGTATTACCGATATCCATCACTAGATGTCGCGATAATGAAGTATTTTCAGAGAACAGTAACAATCACCGTAACAATTGTTCTATGGTATCTGTTTGATGACAGAGTCGAAATGTTTGTTAGTGTTCTATGACTTATGTTTATGTTACCCAGTTTACGTTTGTTTACGTTCTCCATTTTATATTGTTTTTTAATCTAATTTGGTGTTTATTCTTCCTTATATCCGTATTATTCTTATTTATAGTTTGTATTTTTAGTGTTAATTAGTTATTTAGTGTGTTAATTAGTTGTTTAGTGTGTATATTTGAGACTATTATTTAACCAATTATTTTTATTGTCGATCAACTTGTTGGTGGTAAGTTAATAAAACGATTGGTTCTTGGATTGTATTTATCCTAATTAAAAATCTTCTATAGTCTTAAAATTTTTCTTTATTTTTCCTCCTTTAAAACAAGATAATTTCATCCCTGTGCCTTTTATTATAGTTTTGATAACTGTTTAGTAGACAGGCTCCTATCCGATTTTTATGAAATTTGGCATATTTACATATTTTGGGTTATAAATCACGAATATTTTTTATGGGAAATATATAGTTTTTGAGTCAGTCTTTTTTCGGGCCCTATTATCTATCTCTCACATTAACGGCGTCAGGTATTATTTGTTTCAACACATTATATAATATATATATACTTTCTTCTTTTAATTCTTCATACTACTTTATAAAAATGGTTATAAGTCTTTTATTCTTTTTTATTTCAATAAAACTACTGAACTTCACAATGTTGTTTGTGACATCGCATTTAAAAATTAGCATGGCTTTCGTCAACAAACATTGCCGTTTTAATACACTATCTCTAAATTGATTAAATATAAAAATAAAATAAACCATCTATAAGTTTTTGTAAGGCAGTCCTTAAAAGAAGGAAGTATGTTATACACAGCGTGTTTAAAGAAGCACTTGACGCAATTAAAGTGAAAGATACTACGAAAATACACTAACTCAAAAACTATCCATTTCCCCCAAAAATGTTTTATATTTATGTTCGTGATCTGCAGCTAAAAATACGCAAATATACCAAATTTCATGAAAATCGGAGATCATCTACTAAATCTGTATAAAAGTTTTAAATTTCCCGCTTTATTTACAATTTAAATTTCGCGGTTTAATATTTGAAATTCCCCGTTTAGAATTTCGTTTAAATTCCCCGCCATTAGAAATAGTTCAGATATCCATCCCCAGGTGGCGCAAAATTTGGATAGAACTAAAGCATTGTCGTGAACCGTCTATGGAGTAGATGGTCTTTTCATTAAATATTCTGGTAAAGATAATTCATAATGTCGTGGACCTAACGTCATTATTTAGTGACGTCGATCTACGGATGAAACAACGAAATCAGGCATTGCTAAAAACATTGAGTTCTCTTCGGTGCGTTATCTTAGCGAGACAGAGACGAACTAGTTTTTTGCGTTAGTGAAATAGCTTTAATATTTTTGTATTTTTGTGATCAATCGTTTTTAATATTTTATAGTGAGATACTATTTATGTTCAGTGCGTTTCAAGTCGTTTTTAACATTTTACAGTGAGATCCTAAAAATGTACGTTAAATTATGTTTATTTTAAAATAATTTATATGTTTTGTACACTTATGACAAATTATTGAATTAAAAAAAATCACTTTTAAAAGTGTGTAAAATCTGATAACTTTATTGTTTATTTTAATATTTTTTGCAAAAGATTGATATGTATTGTAAAAGCTTGTCATAAATTAATAAATTAAAATGAAAAGTGTTTTAAAAGTGTGTAAAGCATTTAGTTTCTAGAATGTATAAAGCCAAAGGATCTTAGCTAGAAATTAAATGCTTTACAAATTTTTAAAGTACTTATCTTTTCAATTCATTTTTCTTAATGTTTTTCTTAAACTTAACCAATATTTAACATTTTATCTATTATCTAAAACCTACCGGTTTTACAGGGAAAGTAACAATAGAAAAGTGGTCCATAGATAAGGGAGGCAAATTATTTTTAACGTTTATTCATTTATGAAACGGAAAAAAGATTTGGGATATTGCACAACTCCTTTACCCCTAATAGTGCGAGTGGCTCAATCAACTGGTACCTCAGAAAGTACGGTAAAAAGGATAACTAAGGAAGGTAAAAACAAACCAGCAACTTCACAATTTGTATCACCCAGAACAAGTATTTGCAAGCCCAGCCCCAAGTCATCAGTCAATCCATTTGAGAAACACGTCATAAGAAATACCATTTACACGTTTGCTACCATCTACAAAAGAAGACCTACCATGAAAACTGTTTACGAATCTGTTAGAAACGAAGGAATTGTAACTGGTAAACTATCTTCTTTCAGAAAAATTGTGAAAAAATTAGGATTTAGGTGGAGAAAAGTGGAAGACAATAGAAAAATTTTAATTGAAAAAACTGACATAAGAGCCAAATAAACAGAATTTCTAAGAAAACTGAGAAAATACAAATCTGAAAGTAAGATATTTATTTATTTACATTATAACTAATTTTAAATTAATTCACAGTTTTTTTTAGATAGAAATATTTTATATAGTGACGAAACTTATATACATAGTTCCCACACAGTTCCAAAAGGTTGCGATGATGGACGAAACAAGTACATAACATCTCCGGTATCTAAAGGGCAACGACTGATCATCTTACATTGTGGTGGTAAAAATGAATTTGTCGAAAATGCCGCTTTCATTTTCAAATCCGGACAAAAAACTGGTGATTATCATGATGACATGAATCACCAGAATTATATGAAGTAGTTGAAAGACAAACTTCTTCCCAATTTACCTTCCAAGTCAGTTTTAGTAATAGACAACGCCTCATATCATAATGTGACTCTTGAAAAATCTTATACATCGGCTTCGAAAAAAAAAAAAAATCATAAAAAAATGGTTGACAAAAAGAAATATATTTTTCGATGAAAGCGAAACAAAACAAGCTCTACAGTAAGATACTCATTGCTAAACCTAAAAACCCAGTATATGCTGTAGACCAATTATTAGCACAGCACGGCCACTCGGTTTTACGTTTACCACCATATCATCCGGAACTTAACCCAATTGAAAAGATATGGGCCATTTTAAAAAATGAAGTTGCAGCAAGAAACACGACTTTTAAATTAGCAGATGTTTTAGAACTAGCAACAATTAGGCTAATCATGCCAGAAATATGGACAAATACTTGCAGGCATGTTGATAAAGTAGAAGAAGAGTACTTCTGCCGAGAATACATTCTGGATGAAGCGCATGAGATCATTATAAATTTAGATGATGATAGCGAATCATCTGAAACAGAACTCTCTGATAGCGACGACGACGACGGCTACAACAATGACCTATGAATACAAACTTATCAAGGTGGCAAGCTCGGTATTCCGTCCCTCCATGTATATTTTTTAGTTCTTTTAACATTTTATTAATTATTTCATTTCTTATTTAGTTTTAATTAACGTGTATGTGTGTGTGTCCTATCGTGCGTAACCTAACACTCCGTCTCCATGTAGATGCGGCATTAATATTCTTAAATACTTAGAGACTATTCCGGTTGCACAGTCAAATTGAGTATATAATATCAGTACTATCTAGAGAGTGTCATATAACCCCATAAAAGTAAATAGTTTATCACCCTCCATCCAAGTGCAAGAACGAAATTCCAGTTTTCAGTCCAGCGCGCTTAAGAAAGAAGAAGAGAGATATAACCTTCATTATTGAAGATAGTTTACATTTAATTTAAATACGCAGACAATTTAATTACACAGATTTTGGATCATTCTCAATAAAAAAGGTTAATTGTAATTTTTCTCTAAAGTTGATCGTTTTCAACTTAAACAATTTAAAATTGAAAACAAAAACGAAAAATCATGATTTTTGAGGCTCTAAAACACAATTATTTTTGAATTCACCAAACCTTGTTTTATCAGTTCCTGATACTTTAGTTTGGGCTTATTTGATTTTAAAACATTGTTTTTAGTTGTTTGAGGCCCTTATCCCAATGTAAAAATGAATTTATACAAAACTATTCAATAAATTAGGACCACTTTTTATATGGGCGACATCTTGAACATTATTCTGCAGTTTTTATGAAAGTGATTATGCAAAAAATTTCAGGCGGCAAAAAATCTCTTGCGAATATTTTTCCCAAGGAATTTGTTGTTTTCGTCTCGTATATAAACATATTGTGCTGAATTTAAATCCAAAATCCTATTATTTTTCTATCATACATTTATTTGTTATTTATTTATTTGTTCTCTTTTTTTTTCAATTCTTAAAAGGTTTATTTACAAGCCAAATTAGTGCAATGTAAATATTTTACATGTTTACACCTTTACACAGCAATTCTTATCGGCTGTGAAGATGGTAAGTCGTAAATTTTTATAGCTAAAATAAAAATACGATGACTAACTGGAATGTTTAAGATTAGAGAAACATAATATGTCATGTTTATTGGAAATACTCGACATTATTAGCACGTGCAAATCCTACCCTGTCGCCCAATTTCTTATGAAATTAAAATGGTGCATGTTTTTAGGATCCATTTATTTTTTCGGGCATGCGTATTTACGAGGTCCACGAGATTCTGAAACATCTTTACTTCCTCTGTATTTAAATTATGTATATTATTTAAAAAATATTCTACTTGTTCCATATGTTGCTGCCATGTCCCATGTTGATCCTGGCACACTATCCTTAAATATTTTATAACTTCTTTAATATATCTTTCTGCAGGATTTGCTTGAGGATGTCTGATACTTGTAAAATGAATGTTGATCCCCTTTTTCTGACAAAATGAAATTTTTGGTTGTTAAAATATGTAGCGTTATCAATTATGCAATTTCGAAATGGTGCTATTTCTTCGAAAAACTGATTAATATATAATTTCAATGTTTTAACATTTGTTCTTGAGCATGGATATAGTTTAATAAATTTTGTATATAAATCAACTATCACTAGTATGCTTATTTCCTGTTGGACTGGAAACTAAATTTGAGATGAAATCCATGGAAACTGTATTTAGTTTTTCATATGCAACATTAGATTTATATGTGTTCTGGTTTTTGAAATTCTTTTCTTTGTTTATTTGACATATTTAGCATTCTACTAACTGATATAATCCAATTTTTATTGTTCGCTGCCCTTTTTGTGATGTATTTTCTAACCTTGACAAAGCATCTGCCGCACTGTTGGATTTTCCAGAAATGTATTTGATTTCAAAACTGTATTCACTCAGTATTAGGCTCTAACGGTGTACTCGACTGTTTCCATATTTGATATTTAATATACATGTTAAAGCTTGATGATCTGTTTTTATGGTAAATTCATTACCCAACAAATAAAATCTTAATTTTGTGACACAATGTATGATACTTGCTAGTTCTAATTCTGAAACTGAGTAATCTTTTTCATGTGGCTTTGTAATTCTTGAAATGAATTGTATCGGGTATTTGACCCCATCGTGTATTTGTAATAATACCCCTGATAATCTCTCTATTGATGCATCTGTTCTTAATATGAATGGCTTTGTGTAGTCAGGATGGTATATTTTTAAATTTGACAGAAAAATGTTTTTGATTTCTTGGAATGCTAGTTCTCTTCTTGCATCCGAAACGTGGATCTTAAAGAAAGCGCATAAAAATAAAGTGGACGCTTTTGAAATGTGGGTATACCGCCGCATGTTAAGAATATACTGGATTGATCATCGCACTAACGTATCGATACTATAACAACTAAAAGAAAAGGATAGATTGCTTAAACAAATACAACAGAGCTTTTTGCAGTATTTTGGACACATTGCTAGAAGAACAGGCACGATGGAAAAACTTATAGTCGAGGGTAGAGTTGAAGGAAAAAGACCTAGGGGAAGATCTCCAAGCCGTTGGGTAGATCAAACAAAAACATTGATTAACCAAGGGTTACATGAAGCCGAACAACTAGCGCAGGACAGAGAAGGATGGAGGGAAATCCTAAAAAAATTGTGAAGGCCTGATGGTGTCACCACATCACAAAAGGGATTTGGACTGAGGAGGAGGAGAGGAGTTCTCTTCTTTGATCCCATCTCCATTTTACACCTTTCCTCAGCAGTTCAAGTAATGCAACTTCTTTTATACGTAGATCTGGTATCATCCTTTTATAATAATTAATTATTCCAATAAATCCTCTTAAAGATCTTAAATTGTGTGTTTTATATTCCTGAATAACCTTTGTCCGTTGTGGATCCATTTCGATTCCCTTAGTGTTACGTTTAAAACCTACATATATTACTTCTTTTTGAAAAAATGTACATTTTTCTTGATTTATTTTGAGTCCAAATTTGTCTAATTTGTTGATTATAATTTTTAAGTGTTTCTCATGATCTTCAGCCGTTTTAGAAAAAAATAATATATCATCGATGTAGTGAATTACAAAATGTTCATATTGATCCAAAATATCATGAAGACATTTACATAGAGCACTGCAAGATGATTGAAGTCCAAATGGTACTACTTTGAATTGATATCCATCTATCCGAAATTCCGTATACTGTCTACTTTTTCTTTCTAGAGGTATTAACCAGAAACTATGCTGTAAATCGATTTTAGTGAAAAATGACATTCCTGTAATTCTTCCTAGTATTCCATCTATACTCATTGGTGCTTCAAATTGCTTTTCAGTGATCTTGTTAATATTCATTGCATCCAAACATAGCCTCATTTCACCTGATCTTTTACGTACTACTACTATAAGGTTTATAAAACGTGTATCTGCCTTCTCAATGATTCCATCTTCTAACATAATATTAATCGTTCTGTTTACTTCTTCTCTGTATTTATATGGTATTGGGTATGATTTTGTTTTAAAATCTTTTTCTTCTTTAACTTTTATACTATGAATATAATTTTGTGCAATTCTATTTCCTTTATTGACAAGTCCCTTGTGTTGCTGCAATATGGAAACGACTATTGATTTATATTCTTCAGGGCAACTTAAAACTTTTATCAAATCTTCTTTACAAATAAAATTATTTCTCATTATGTAATCATTATTCCGTGCTTCCAATTTTATGCACTCCACCTCGTAGGCATCCATCTGCTTAAAATTTCCATTTCTTAAATATTCACTACAATTATTCTTTACATTCTTTTGGGACATCTCCCTATCATCAAAATACATTTTTTCTTCATCAACATAATTGCTTTCTTTTAATAATATCCTATTAACTCTTATTTCTTCTTCTACTTCACCTTTCTGCATAAACTTAATTATTTGCCCTTCCAGAGTTACAATTTTTTCTTCAAAATCTATCTTTACTTTCTTCTTTTCCAATTCGTCATTTCCCATTAATAGTTCAACACATAAATTCTTGACAACAAATCCTTGCATATTAATTTCTTTATCAAGAATATTAATACCCCCTCTGTGGCTCAGTGGTAAGAGCGCCTACCTTTAAACCTAAAGGTCGTGAGTTCGAATCTCATCAGGGTGGAGAAATTTTCGTTTATTAAAAATTAATGAATGAAAATAATTTCTATCCTTGTGCGATCGGTACTCACCAGAGGGACCGCAGACGTTCGGATACAATTAGCGTCTCTTAGCAAAGACAATGACGTCGACTTTGCTAAGTATCAAGACAATTACACACACACACACACACACACACACACACACACACACACACACACACACACACACTATACACGTTTCGCAATATTTGTGGCATCACATACTATATCCTCAATTGTGGCACATGGGAGATAATACTGTTACGATAATTATGGCGTTTATAACTATCAATATATTATGACTAATTCTGTTTTCTGTTCTAGTAAATTCGAAGTTGTTTACAGAAACCTCTAGACCCTAATTTTATGAATAATCCACGTCTCGAGGCTTTTCAAACAGTTGAAAAACGAGTCGAGCGCCTTCACCAAAATACGAGATCATTCCAGTATTTTCGCCAAGGGTCAGGTCAGGTCTAGGCGGTCTTACGGTTCTTTATATAAGAACGAAATTTTATTGAAGGGGTCAGTCATAAGAAGATCGGTAAACGCGGTTTACTTGTAACGAAACGTGAAATAAATACATTTGTAAAGTTATTTAATTTAGTAATTAGTTATCGTGAGTTTTAATAAATTAGATTATAGACAATAAATTAGAATAAAGACAAATAAATTAGAACAATATAAATGCTATAGTGGTGTCAGAAGTGGGATTGTAGATAAATTTAATTTGATTTTTGAAAAAGACTTTTGAACTTTTGAAAGGTATTGTTCGTCGGGAACATCCGCGTAGTTCAGTAGTGATCGTTGTACGAAAGAACATTTAAAAAGTACGTGTGTGCCTGACCAAAGATACTGCTAGTAGAACTTTCAGTGAAACAGTTGCGTGAGCAACTAGAAGAACGCGATGAAGACTGCAGCGGGTCCAAGAAGATCCTCCAAGAACGACTGAAGACTGTTCTCAACAAGAATGGAGATGACCCAGAGACATTCCAGTTTCAATCATCAGAAGAAACAGTTTTAACAAAAATAAATGAGAAATTTAAAAATGTCTCACAAATGATTGAAGAATCTTCGAAACAAAATGATAGTAAATTTGAGAACGTCTCGCAAATGATCGAAGAGAGTTCTAAAAAAAATGATGAAAGATTCAATGAAACGTCTCAAATTATTAAAGAAGTAGCTAGACAAAATGACGAGAAATTTGAAAATGTTGCTAGAAGATTCGACGAGACTTCTCAAATAATTAAAGAAATATGTATTCAGAATAGTGAGAAGTTTGAAGAAGTCTCTAAAACATTTGATAAAGTTGAAGAGAAAATCAAACAGTTAGAGACCATGATAACTAACACGAGAGTGCTACCACCAATTAATACGGTAGCTTTAGATCCGGTAGAGATAAAAGAAGACGAGACGAAATGTAAGTTGGAAACACGGCCGAAATTTGAAGGAAGCGGAGGTTATGTTCATGTCAAAGTTCCAACTTTCGACGGAAAATCGTCATGGAACAACTACATGAAACAGTTCGAATCAGCTGCAAGAGCGAATGGATGGTCAGAAAAAGAAAAGGCTGTAAACCTGACTATAGCTCTTCGAGGAGATGCCTTAGATGTGCTCCAGACCATAGCCGTAGAGGAGACGGATGATTTCGAACAACTGAAGAAGAGGTTAAATATGCGATATGGCCACGAACACTTGGAGCATGTATATCAGTCGCAGCTCAAAAATCGAAGACAAAAGAAAGATGAGGCTCTTCAAGAATATAAAGTAGATATCGCCAGATTAGTGCGATATGCTTATCCAACAGCTCCCGAAGACATGATGGAAAAGTTGGCCGTTCAAACGTTTATTGATGGTCTTCGTGATCATGAGATGCAAAGAACACTACGATTAGCTCGTCACAAGACGCTGGTTGATGTCTTATCCGCCGCTCTTGAATACGAGTCAGCCACGCAGGCCTCTGGCGGGTACAGTAAAGTTAGGACTGTAAAAGAGGAAGAAGATGAAGATAAACTTGACCAGCTCGTTAATATGATGAAAAGCATGACATACAAGAAAACGAAGACCATAAGATGCTGGAATTGTGGCGAAATAGGACACGTACGAAGTTCATGTAAGCATCCTAGATACGACACAAATCAAGAAACTCACCATCAGGAAAACTAGAACGGGTCGGCCTTAGGGGGGCAGCTTCGACCCAGAACTTTACCAAAGACCCTCTGATACTAATAGCTTCTTTGAAATGTCGTGAAGATAGTGTATATATAGATAGATGGAGAAATAAATGGTAAAAAGCATACGTTGTTGGTGGATACGGGAGCGACCAGAAGCATTATTCGCCCGACAGTTATAAACAGCCGTAAGAAACTGTTACCAACGAGGTTGCGACTGCGGACCGCTACAGGTGAAAATGCTAAAATTCATGGAGAAATCCAGGTACAATTAGGAATTGGAGCAGAAAAGTTCGTCCATACTGTTATAGTTGCTGACATCGAAGAGGATGTTATATTAGGAATGGACGTAATGAATACGCATGGATTCCAATTGGATTTTAAAAATAAAGTAATCAAAGTTGGTAACGAGGAGGTATTTCTCCATCCACATGATGACAACACTATGCAAGCAGCCGTTAAAGAAGATACAGTCGTGCCTGCGAGAAGTGAAACAATCATAGTAGCGCGGCTACAGGGAATTGTGGACGAAGGGACACCTGTTATGATGGAGCCTTGGAACCATGATGACGAAGTTGGCCGTGGAATCATAATTGGAAAGGAATTGGTGACCTCGGCTAAAGAAATTCCTGTTAGACTTATCAATGTCAATGACTACCCAGTGACCATCAAGAAAGAGACAAAAGTAGGAACTTGTGTACCTGTGACATCCATAATCCGTCAGACGACAACGTCTGATAATTCCAACGACAAATTTGATCAAATGGTTGCAGTTGCTGGACAGTCTCTGAATCATATTGAGAAAAGGAAATTAAGGGAATTTCTTCAGCAGTATCGTGATATTTTCGTACCGAAAGGAGGAAAGACGGGAAGAACTACCGTTGTTAAGCATAGAATTGATACTGGTAATGCTAAGCCAATTCGTCAAACAGCTCGACGATTACCACAGGCGAAAAGAGAGGAAGCTGAAACGATTGTTCAGGAAATGAAGAAAGACGGGGTGATAGAACCTTCTACGAGCCCATGGGTCTCTCCGGTAGTCCTGGTTAAGAAGAAAGACGGAACAACGAGGTTCTGTGTGGATTACCGTTTGCTGAACAACGTTACCAAGAAAGATAGTTATCCTCTGCCTCGGATTGATGACACATTAGACACATTGGCTGGAAGTAAATTATTTTCTACTTTGGATTTGAAGTCTGGATACTGGCAGGTAGAAATGGACCCGGTAGATAAAGAAAAGACAGCCTTCACCACAGGATCTGGATTATGGCAATTCAACGTTATGCCATTTGGACTTTGTAACGCTCCTGCGACATTTGAGAGGCTTATGGAAAATGTGTTGAGAGGGTTATCTTGGAAAACATGCCTAGTTTATCTAGATGACATAATCGTCTTGGGGGAGACATTTGAAGATCATCTGAAGAATTTAGAAAACGTTTTTAATCGACTTAAAGCTGCCCAATTGATGTTAAACCCTAAGAAGTGTCAGCTATTTCAAGGTAAAGTCAATTATCTAGGTCATATAGTCAGTAAAGAAGGAGTGGCTGTGGATAAGGGAAAAATTGATTCCATTAAGGAATGGCCAAAACCAACTGACAAACATCAAGTGAGAAGTTTTCTTGGACTATGTACTTATTACCGGAGGTTTATTAAGAAGTTTGCAGATATCGCTAAACCATTAACGCGACTTACAGAGGAAGCAAGAGAATACCGCTGGGATGTAGACTGCCAAAATGCCTTTGAGA
This sequence comes from Diabrotica balteata, assembly GCA_918026665.1. Lineage (NCBI taxonomy): Eukaryota > Metazoa > Arthropoda > Insecta > Coleoptera > Chrysomelidae > Diabrotica > Diabrotica balteata. The sequence continues at coordinate 97,842,392 of OU898277.1, forward strand.
CCTTAAAAAAGCATTTAATCACAGCACCGATTTTAGGGTATCCACTGCCAGAAGGAGAGTTCATCTTAGATACAGATGCAAGTAATGTGGGAATTGGAGGAGTGCTGTCTCAGATTCAGGAGGACAGGAAAGAGTCCTTGGATATTTCAGTAAAGTTCTCTCAAAACCTGAGCGGAATTATTGCGTCACGAGAAGAGAACTTCTGGCAGTAGTGAAATCAGTAGAGCACTTCTATCAATACCTCTATGGAAGGAAGTTTTTAATCCGAACCGACCATGCCGCCCTTAAGTGGTTGATGCAGTTTAAGAATCCAGAGGGTCAGATAGCCAGGTGGATCGAACGACTCCAAGAATATGATTTTAAGATTGAGCACCGGGCCGGAGTTAGCCACCGAAACGCTGATTCTCTTTCCAGAAGGCCATGCCCAGCAGAGTGTTCTCACTGCAACAAAACGGAATCCAAGGAAGCAGCAGTGCTAAGAACGACGGTGGTCCACGACGACTGGACGCCTACCAAGATCAGGGAAGAACAAGAGAGAGATCCAGTTATACAGAAAATCCGAAAATGGAAAGAAGAAAACCGTCGACCACCTTGGCAAGAAATATCGAACCTAGGCTCAATAGTTAAGACGTATTGGGCCCAGTGGGACTCATTTATCATGGAAGATGGCTTGCTCAAACGAGTCCTGGAAAATGATGACGGTTCAGAGAAGAGAAGACAGTTGGTGATTCCAAAGAGCAGAATAGCCGAAGTACTTCGTCAGTTACACGACAGTCCATCAGGAGGGTATTTTGGTGTGAAGAAGACCCATCAGCGAATTCGGGAACGGTTTTATTGGATGAACAGTTCCGACGATGTAAAAGACTGGTGTAAGAAATGTACTATTTGTGCTACGAGTAACGGGCCTTATCGAAAAAGGAGAGCTCCTATGAGACAATATAATGTTGGAAGCCCGTTTGAAAGAATAGCTTTGGACATTGCTGGGCCGTTTCCAGAAAGTGATAATGGAGGCAAGTACATGTTGGTAGTAATGGATTACTTCACTAAGTGGGTCGAGATTTACGCACTTCCAGACCAGAAGGCGGCCACCGTTGCAGATAAGTTGATCCAAGAATAAATCAGCCGATTTGGAGTGCCTTTGGAGATCCATAGTGACCAAGGCAGGAACTTCGAAAGCGATTTATTCCAAGGAATATGTGATAGACTAGTTATGAAGAAAACAAGAACTACGGCTTATCATCCGCAATCGGATGGTATGGTAGAACGAATGAATAGAACAGTTGGCAAGTATTTGACAAAGATGGTGTCCGATCATCAGCGAGACTGGGACCAATATCTTCCGTTCTTCACAATGGCCTACAGATCTGCTGTTAATGAATCAACAGGCCAGACACCAGCCAGAGTCCTATTCGGACACGAGATGCGACTACCTTGTGATCTAGAGTTTGGGTGTCGACCTGGAGAAGATGTAGCAGGTGAAGATTATGTGATCGAATTACGAAGAAGAATGGACGATGTACACGAGTTGGTCCGTTCCCATCTCCAAATCGCTAGTGACCGAATGAAGAAACGGTACGATACACAAGCCGAAAAGGGGTGTTTTAAGAAGAACGATAAAGTCTGGCTTTATAACCCCAAAAAGCGAAAAGGTTGTTCTCCCAAATTGCAGCAGTTTTGGGAAGGTCCATACCTCATTATGGAGAAGATCAATGATGTTATTTACCGAATAAGCAAGATCCCGAGAGGAAAGCCGATGATAGTACACCATAACCGGTTGGCGTCTTTCGAGGGTGACCACGACGTAGATGAACAAGTGGAAGTAAACCAAGTCCAAGATGTGTCTGACCTCACGTTTGAGGAATTCATGGGTGCCTATGGAGGTACCGGTAAAGCAAGACATGGTGTTACCACTGAAGAAAGGCAAGATCTACTCGCGCTTCCCGATGACTACTCACTGGCCCTTACCATCGCGGCCAGTATCAAAGGTGCACCAGGGTTGGCATCCGTCTTTCGAAGGAAGTTTGGTCGAGTTGCAGAACTTCAATGCCAAGTGTCAGCTCCTGGTAAAACCTTGAAACTTCAAGATGCATCACGTTACCTTTTCTACCTGGTAACAAAAGACACTGCCCGTGACCAACCTACCTACCGAGATGTATGGGAAGCCTTACTTCAGTTGAGAGAGCACGTACTAGAGTCCGACGTGCAAAAGTTAGCCATGCCAAAGTTAGAGTGCCACCAATTAGATTGGAGGGTTATTCGAAGTATGGTGAAGGAGATCTTTAGAGACACCGAAGTCCAGGTGTTAGTCTGTTGCAATCCGCATAGTTACTGGTGCGGAGAGAAAACCGTCCCTTGTCATTTTTATAAAACTGGAAGTTGTAAAAGAGGGTCCAGTTGCCGATACCAGCATACCGTTTCAGTTCCAGTCCCGACAAGGTTCCAGGAGGAACCATCTTTTAAGAGGGGGGCAATGTTACGATAATTATGGCGTTTATAACTATCAATATATTATGACTAATTCTGTTTTCTGTTCTAGTAAATTCGAAGTTGTTTACAGAAACCTCTAGACCCTAATTTTATGAATAATCCACGTCTCGAGGCTTTTCAAACAGTTGAAAAACGAGTCGAGCGCCTTCACCAAAATACGAGATCATTCCAGTATTTTCGCCAAGGGTCAGGTCAGGTCTAGGCGGTCTTACGGTTCTTTATATAAGAACGAAATTTTATTGAAGGGGTCAGTCATAAGAAGATCGGTAAACGCGGTTTACTTGTAACGAAACGTGAAATAAATACATTTGTAAAGTTATTTAATTTAGTAATTAGTTATCGTGAGTTTTAATAAATTAGATTATAGACAATAAATTAGAATAAAGACAAATAAATTAGAACAATATAAATGCTATAATACCCTATGATACTGACACCCGTTGTGCAGAGTGTTTATCGATAGGATTCACTTCGTAACACTCCATGGTATGAAAGTTATCGTCCAATAAAATTGTGGCACCGGATTCCACAATTATTTTGTAATCAGAAACTGTGTGTAAAAGATGCCACAAATATACCCGTAACAAATTTCTGTGTTTCGGGGTTCCATAATTATGGCACTTTATACAGTGTGTTTGGAGGCCATGTTGCCACGTTTGTTGTAGGAACAAGTTACTATTTTACGTTTGTCTGTGGTATACCATGCGATCCGTATGTATGGAATAAATTCATTTTTAGCTTTATTATGTACTATGTGAAAGAAACCTGAAATACTATGTGAAAGAAACCTGAAACAGGTCGATTTTTATTCTTAAATTGACAATTTACAGTATAAAAATATTATCTCCCTCCAGCAAGCCCTTTGAATTATAAGCACCCCTCGAAAATTTTAAATAACAAAGGGGGTCGTGTGACACCTTGATAAAAAGGGATTTTAGTCATCTGTTCAGCAATATAATTTTTTTTAAGTTTGATGCAATCATAACTGACAAAATTGATTTTTAAGATGTAAAATTTTGATAATGTCACTATCACAAAACTTTAGGTTAAATGACGATAAAAATTTGACATAATATTTAGAATGTATTTTTCAATATACTTTACAATTAAATTAAATGTTCAAAATGACCACCATTCATTTCTTGACAATAACCGAGGCGATTTTGGAATTCTCGTACCACATTTTTATGACCTCCGGGGTTATTTTTCAGTTATTCTAACTTTTAAATCAGCAATATTACATGGTCTATTAAAATATGCTATAGAAATAAACAAGTATTTTTATATCTGTTCTGCTAAACATTATTGAAGTTAATAAATTATTAGTCAAAAAGCCAAATAAACAATTGATACGAATCTAGTAGGCTGCAGTCATTTAGGTATTTAAAGTTACTAAACGACGTCCGTATAATATTTGTGTGCGTATTAAATTTAATTATGGCTGATTTGTCCGAGACTCAAAGAATAAACAGTTTAATTATGATTGGTTGTTGGTTGGTAATAAAACAAGAACTCAAAAGGAGGTTTGTGAAATGTTTAATAATAAATACCTTGGCCAACAAGTGTCGCAGTCTACAGTTAGCAAAATTAAAAAGAAGTTTCGTTATACTGTACATGTAAAAAATGTTTAAAAACCAGGTAGAAATGTTAAATTTACTGATGAAAAAAAGTTAGATGTACTTCTAGAGATCGAGGAACATCGCCATAAGGCTGCCGTCAATGATGTAAGTAAATAATTTATTTTGAGAGTTTTGCGTAAACAAAAATACCACCTTTACAAAGTTCAGTTGGTTCAGAAGTTAAATGAAGATGACAGAAGGCAAGAAATCTATTAAATGATTATGGACAGAATGAACGCAGATTTGCAGTTCATAAACAAAATAGTTTTTTCTGGTGAAGCGACGTTTCATTTCAACTTTAAACGGACCGGTTAACAAATAGAACTGTATCCTAAAAAAGTTAACGTTTGTGCTGGTATCATTAACAATAAAATTATTGGTTCTTTTTTTAGAGGGTACAGTTAATTGTGAGGTTTATCTAGATTTTTTGATTTTTAGTGCATTACTATATTACTAAATTTTTTTCGTGATGTTAATCATCCAAATGAGATAAATCGATCTATTTACTACTAACAAGACGGAGCTTCATCGCATTTTGCACTTTTAGTTAGAAATTATTTAAACGAGGTTTTTCCCAATAGGTGGATTGGAAGACCGAAAGGTGGTAGAACGATGGAATGGCCGGCTAGATCCCCGATTTGACTCCTCTCGATTACTTTTTATGGGGTTATTTAAAATCTGAAGCATATTTTAATAGACCAAAAACAAAAGTTTTGTGATAGACATTATGAAAATTTTACATCTTAAAAATCACTTTTCTCAGTTATGATTGCACCCAACTAAAAAAACTTTATATTGCTGAACAGAGGACTAAAATCCCTTTCTAACAAGGTGTCATACGACCCCTTTTGTTATTTAAAATTTTCGAGGGGGTGCTTATAATTCAAAGGGCTTGCTGGAGGGGGATAATATTTTTATACTGTAAATTGTCAATTTAAGAATAAAAATCGACCTGTTTCAGGTGTCTTTCACATAGTACATAACGCTAAAAATGAATTTATTCCATACATATGGACCGCATGGTAGATACTCTTTGGGTTTCTATTACGATTTTTTGTACTTAGTTTACCATAGTGTGATATTTACTTCTACGCATAGTAAAAAGAACATACATTTTATACTTTTTATTGACAGTTGATATATAAAATTTAATTTTTTTTCCGTCTTTTACAAGCTTTAATTTCATTATAAACGCAATCTTTAATATTCTTCCAATTTCTTCTTTCCAATGTAGCTTTATTTTCGACAATACATTGCATACACTGTTCTTTATTGGAAACAATTCCTTTTTTTAGATTTACTCTGAAAAATATGAGGACTGCGGACTTTTCTTCCTTTGACCAATTCATCTTTTCTTTTTTATTCTTCTTTATAGGTGACACTGAAACATAATTTTGGAATTAGTATTAGTATTATTACCTTTAATAATGAAAACAATTTAAACGCATATAGTATGTCCTAAAATAGCAGGCCAATTTCACGTAACCATATATACAGAATGTTACTTAATGATAGGCCGTAATATTAATTTAATTCTGTAAAGTGTAACTAACCTTTTTTTGCGATTCGTCTTTTCATTGTTTGTACTTCAGGCACGCCCGCTACACTCTTTGGATTGATATTAATATTTTCGTCATCACTTTCTGGTTCAATGTTATCAGCTTCGTCCTCCAAATACGGCAAATCTAGAGAATAGTAAATTTAACAACATATTTATTTTATAAATAAACTAGATTTGCTCTAAATATACAAATTAATTTCCCTACATAACGCAATGTGAAATATTCTTATATACAAAATATTAGGGTATTGAAAATAAACATTTCTTTTAATCTTGAATATTTTGCCTATCTTTGTCCATTTCAATTTAGGTAAAGAGAAATAAGAATTTACTCCCAATCAATTTATTCTATCACCGACGACCGAAATCGCATACTATAATTTTCTATGCATCCTCAGGTCAACGGTACATGGCAAACTAAATGCTGAAATTACAATAACCCGTATTAGGGTGCTGTCTGGTACAAAATATATAGGAATTATCACATGAGAAAACACTGCAGAACTTCATTATGATTAGATGGAGACAGGTGATTATTGGCTTTACGGCACTAATTGGCGACTATTATGAAAGTTCTTGAGGGAAGATTAACAACTAAGATAGTAAACTAATGTTTAAAGTAAAAGTGGAAAGAAATTATACATTACATAAGCCAATACATACAAATAAGGACGCAACCTTTGTTTAATGTGAGCGAAGTCGAGCAACACTTTATACCGATTTGTGTCTTAGGTGTACCCGATTATATAATATGTGAAGTAGAAAGTGTTCCGATGATTCGCAAGTATGAAAATACTTAACTTGAATAGGTGAAGTTTGGACAAAAATATATATATGTGATGTTGGATTACAAAGCTTGTCTCCTGAAGATATTAGCATAATGAGCGAAACACGTGTCTGCTTTCAAATAAGCTGGTATTGCTAATGGTAAAACTGTTGCTAATGCCAAAATTGCAAACTTTGAGATTTAAAAAAACAATCAAGTATTAAAATGAAAAGTAAAATGTTAATGACAGTTTGAAAATACACATGTTCAAGATATATAAATTAAAAATTTTTATAGATGCGATTAACTTGAAATGTGAGTTATTGTAAAACAAAAATATTTTACAAAGTGAAATTATTAAAAATCATAATAATTAGCTAATTTTCATTAAATTTTGCCAAATATTTATTTTCAGCAACATTTTATTTTGTGTAGCTATTTATGAACTTTAACCCCTTGAATATTTCACAAATGCCTTAAGTTGGATAAATTAAGAATTTCAACATGTTAAAAGTTTTCTTACCTTCTATGGAAATATCCTCAATGCGTTTTCCAGCAAATCGACTGGCTTCACCTTTATCTACAGCAATTAATAGCCTGCTGACTTTCGTTAATTCTACTGCACTTTCATGCAATCTGTAAAATTCCCTATGTACTCTTATGTCATGTCCTAAATGTCTTGCCAGCCAATCATATTCATTCTCTGACATGTTGAACAACTGACAAACCGTCGCTACTTCCTTAGCTTTGTTCCACTGATCAGTGACGCGTTTTCAAGTTGTACCTCCTCACATATCTTATTCAAGCAGTCATGACCTCTGAGGTGGCTTAATGATGGATTTGACCTCGCAAAAATGTATTTGTTTTGCAAAGAAATGTTACACTGATACCGGTGTCGAATTAGCAAATCGATAGACTCCTTTATTATGGGCGTCAAAATTACTGGAACTTTTCTTCCTCTCTTTCCTTCTACTTCAACGACAGTTAGAGTATCGGCCAACTTTCGCTCAATTGATGTCAATGATTCCTTTATAACATCTGTACTTTGATCTTCCCACCTTGGTCTGTTGATATAATCGCTCATCTTGATCCGTGCCGCTTCTCCGGAGCGTCGTTTGTTAAAAAGAATGATACGGGATAAAACTAGAGTAGCAAGCCTTACCCAGGACTTGTGATTTCTCTCTTCACTTTCAATTTCAGCTTTAGCTGTCAAAATATAAGTATCTATATATTTGTTAAGCTTGAGTAAATCATTAGTTATTGGCAGCAATTGTGCTGCATTCATCTTTCTCTTGTTCAGTGTAGCAACTGCACCTGACGATATACGGACATTCCATTCTAATTTCATAAGCTGCATAAAGGAGGACAAGGATTTATTTCGCTTTACATTCCCAGATCGTAAAGCACTGCCCCTCTCTATTAATATACATTTCTGTAAACTATACCCAATTTTAAGCGCCAAACTCGGAATTTTAAATTGTGGCCTCGATGTTTCGTCATCAACTGTAGTGATGCTGACCTCCTTTGTAGCTTGAACGATTATGTCAAATTTCTCAGGAACAAGGAAGTCGCTTAATGATTGTGATGGATTTTTATTTAGCTTTCTTAAAGCATCTGTTAAACGTGCCAACTGTCTCATATTTTGACGTATTAACTCATTTTGCGTTTTGCCATACTTTTCAAACTGCATTGATCCATATTTAAGTATTAATGGATCATTTTTTGCTATTTCACCAATCTGGTCTGAAACAAAGCTATTCACTATAGATTGATAAAAATCGTTCGTAAATCCGAAACCATGAATATCATGTATCAAAGCATTACTTTCAGATATAACATGCTTAGGTTCTGAATATTTCTCGCAGTTCAATTTTTCTGTGCAAACATATTTGATATGGTGCCATAGATGTTTTTTCAGACAAAAGCCCAAACAATTAGGGCACGGCCCATATTCAGAATGTTTAACGAATTTTGCTTCATTTTTGGTTGGCCGTCGCATTAGTATTAATTCTCCAGTTTTGGTAGCTAATACATTGCAATTGTGATAAAAATCACCCACGCGGATAAGCTCGAGGAATCCGGCACGACGCTCTTTTGAATTCTTTGGATATGATAAGCATTTTGCTACTTCGCTAGTCTCTGAATGTGAAGTTTCAAAGTGTCTACCCATATGGATCACCGATTTATCACAAATAAAACAGATGTGGGTCTTATCTCTAATCCTTTTCCCGTCTTTATTTGATGCTGCAACTACCTTTATACATGTATCTTTAGTCGTAGTTTCTTTTCTATATGGCAGTATCGATTTATCACTTGCTTCCGTACTTTTTACAGTTTCTTCGCTTGTTCTTTTTTTGTCTTTCCCAACTACGTTTTCATTCTGCTCTTCAGAATGTACATCGTGTAAGCTATCCAAAAATGTATCCCTGACTGACTTTTCATCAGGTATTCCGTTATTCGTCATTATACATTTTTCTTCCCTATACATTTCTATTTCACCATATTTTTTGCTTTCAATATAGTTCGCCATATTAGCATTATCTAACCCATTTATATCGTCATTTTCTTTTTCATTGTTTTCTTTCAAGTTACTTACTTTAGAATGTGTAGCTTGTACACTTTCGAAGAATGTGTCCATAATAAACTTTTTATCAGGTACCTCGCTATGTTTTGCTATATCTGCTTGCTCGCTGCTTGTTTTTATCCACTTAGATTTTTTAGTATGCTTTGTTCTGCATTCAGCATCTTGTGTCACAAAATTCTGCAATATTACATTTTTTTTTAAATGTGAGTTGTTTTCGTTTAGTTTGATGTTTTTACGTTTTCGAAATCTCTCGTCTTCAGATACTGCCGAGTTTGACGAAGATGGAATATATTCACTCCCTGAGGTCTTGTCTTGATCATCACTTATCATAATGTCCTCTCTTTGCTCTTCCAAAGAGAAACCTGTAATTTAATAAAAATTTATCGAAAAGTTGTAGAGAATGTGAGCTTCTTAGCTTGCCAAAAGTAGAGCCGAAACGTGATTGGAAAATAACAAAATAGAATTTAAGACAAATAAAAAAAATATTAAATTGTTTAATTAAGATATCTGGATAATTTTAATTACAATCGCCAAAATTACCAATTAGATTTTTTGAATTAGAAGTACCTTTGTCTTTGGCTAATATTCAATATTAACAGGAATAGAAGGAAAGGAATAAAATTCTTTGTTCAATACAATTAACTAAAATGTTAAATATTACTATACTACTTAAAAAAATAACAAAAAAAAAACAATACAAATAATTTAAATTTATTTTTACGTTTCAAGCTTTATGACTTTCCAATATTATTCTCGATAATCAGTTAAAATTCAATTGTTTCAACTCTAAAATTGTCCCTGCCGCCCTTACATTTTAATTTTTAATATAGAAGTGTTCTTTTATCACTACTCACTAGTTAAAATTTCTTTATTTGTCCTGTTTATACATAATCTAAGTCAAATGTCCTAACAATCCTTTCTATCGGTATTGGCTGCCAAATTATCTGTGTCTATGAATTCAACAGAGAAATAGGAATTCTACGAAAACCTAAATAAATCATGCGATGAAATGCCAAAAAAACATTCTGTTAATACTGTGAGACAAACGCATAACTAAGGAAAGAAAATTAGTTGAAAGATATAGTCTGAAACGGGAAAGGATCTCTATACGCAAAAACAAATGATAATGGCAACGACTTCAGAATTTGTCAACTCACAGCAACACTAAATATGACTTTCCTATCGCCAAAATCTCAGCTTCCAAGAAATCACAAGGCAACCTAGAGACACCCATCAGACAGATAAAATGAAATTAATTACGTCCTAATAACTAAAGCGTACACATACAAAAAACACTGGACATCAGATCTTACGCTCCGATAATTGGAACGCAGACATTTCGGCAGTTCATTTGCGAATGAACACGCTCAGATAAAAAACATAAAGCTAAAATAAACTCTTATAAATGGAAGCTAAAAAGATGAATGAAAATATTTACAACCTTATGCGTCAACCCAGAAACATAAACGACGGATGGCAAGATTTAAAAAGCAAAATAAATGAAACAACAAATGATGTAATAGGAAAGAAAAAAGACAACAAAAAGAAATAAAGACTGGTACGATTAAGACTACGTAAAAGAGAGAGCACTAAAAAACTCCATCAAAATGACATGGATCTACAACCCTTCAAAACAAAACAGGTAAGAAAATAGCGGAGAACAAAGGCACCGCAACAAATAAAAATAAGAAAAATTACTGCTTAGATGAAAAGCTACAGGATATTGAAAAAGGCAAAAAAAATCATAAAATAAAACAATTTTGCAAGAAGTCAGACCAAAAAATAATATGCTCAGCATTAAAACAAGAGGTATAAAAACCAAAAAGAAAAAATTTGGAAATAAACAAAATAGGGGAAGAATATTACGGAAAATTTATACTCGCTACGGCGGAAACAACCTGGAATAAAGAAGTAAAACGAATAATACAAGATAACGACGAAGCAGAAATTACCACAGATAAAGAATAACAAAAAGAAAAATCTCCAAAATGGAAAAGCAGCAGGAGAAGGTGAAATATAAGTGGAATTATTAAAATACGGAGGAAGAGAATTACTTAACAAAATAAACAAGCTAATACAACAAAAATATGAACATACTACCAGATAGTTGGAACAAAGGTGTTATAGTGCCTATTTATAAAAAAGAACATAGGGAGGAGAGCGACAATTACAGACATTAACCTTATTAAATTTCTCATATAGAATTCAAACATACTAAAGATTTAAATTATGCGCTGACCGAATATTAGGATATCAGAACGGGTTCAGACCGGGGAGATCAACATCATCATTTTCATCCGTACAGTGGAGCAAATAATTAAAAATTCGAGAGAATACAACAGAGAAATCCACGTAATATTCATAGATTCCAAAATTGATAGAACAATTAACCGGATGAAAATGATGGAAGAGCGAGAGCATCTTGGAATCCCAGAAAAATTAAGACCTATGCCAACAATAAGTCTAAAGAACACCACAGTAAAGATAAGCTTCAAAGGAATAGCTTCTAAGGAGATCAAAGTATATAAAGGCCTGAACCAAGGCGACTCTATCTCATCAACACTGTTTAACCTAATATAAGAAACAATAATAATAGTGACGTAAATAAAAACATTATTACAGATCAGCTTTAAGTAATAGCATGTGCAGATGAGCTAGTCATCATAGCACAGACGAAGATGACACTTATGAGAGCAGTTAAAAAATTAGAAAAGGAAGCAAAAAGAATAGGCCTAGAGAAAAACCAACACAAAACAAAATGCATGACGATAGGGAAGGATGACACAACAACTCAGAAATGTCTTATAACATAAAACTATAAATTTGAAAAATCTGCTGATAAACAAGAGTCTAAGTAAGAGAACAAATATGTACCTGTATAAGAACATAATAAGCCTGTTGTTAAATATGGGATGAAAATAACAATTAACAAGAAAGAGAAAGATAGCCGTCTGAAAATTAAAATAAAAAAAAAATTAAAACAATACTGGGTTTAATGTAACAAAATATGGAGAAACAAGATTGAAAAAAAAATGCTAAAATTAAAGAAGAATTAAAGGTAGAAACTAATAGATATCTCTTCGCTTAAACTGGATAGGACATATACAGAGACGATCACACAGCATACAAAGATATGCTGAGAAGGATAACTAAATGGACACCACCACGGCCCAGATGTAAAATAAGCTCTAGAAGAAGCTGGCTGGATGATGTAGAAGAACATATAAGAATAATGAAAGTAAAATACTGGAAAGTTTAGTGCAAAGACAGGAAGAAATGGAAAAGAGTCATGAAAACAGCAAAGACACACAGCTAGCTATAAATGACATAAAGGAATAATCCACCTCACCCAAGAATAGGATTTTGAACGCCATGGCGTTACCTATACCCTAGTGATTGTAATGCTTAATGAATCAATGAATAAATGGATGGTTAATGGCATGATAAAAAAGATGTTTTGTATATATCTAGGACAGTTTTTACACATGCATATACATACATATAAGAATTTATACATACAAGGATTGAATATAGAGCGAGAAAAGAATGGGACTGTCCAAACCATGACCAATATAATAAGTATTGTATATGGCCGTTATCGATCGACATTATCAAAGGTTGTCATATTAATCATATTCCAGAAAAACTTTGAGGTAGTATAAGAAACTAGGGCTCCACCTTCTTATTTATTAATCGCTTAATGCTTTTTTTTCTGTACAATACATCATCTGGGACCAAACCGTCTCTTTCCGGTTAGAAGTAATTCGTGAATCAATTCATAACAATAATAGCAAATGACGGAATACTGCACACGAACATTTACGTACAAAAATTGTTAGTAAATCAGAGAAAGGCGAAATGAAAAGGAAACGATTTAGAGCATAATCTGTCATAAAAATAATGCATGAGTGTGTGGATTGTCCCAAAAAAACAGCTACTTATCTGCTTAAGTGATTGTTTCAAACATTTCCATAAACAAAATAAAAATAGTGATTTTTGATAATTTCTTGCTTAATTATTGCAAACATAGCTTCAGAAGACTTTTTTTTTAAACACTTAATAACCTGTTCTAACAATTCACAAAAAACTTTAAAATGTCAAGAAGTTTTACTCAATACTTATTGCAAAATTAAAATTATTTATCCGAGAAAGCTTTTATCTACAACATTATTGTGCATAAAGTATTCGGTGTACATACATTTTGAAAGCACAAATTGAAGAAAAGGGTTTACTTTTTCAAACTAAATTATTAATTAAATAAAAAATGATTGTTAAATATTGTAAAATTGGTTTATAAAAGTACTATGATATTAAGCTTAGAAACATTTAAAATAATTCCACAATATATTATAGGAAGTTATTTTTTACTCGAAATGTCGGCATTTTTACACGAATTTAAAACAATTCAATGTCGTACGACGCGCGACGCTTAAAATCCGAGTTAGCATTTTGTTTATTTCTATATTTGTATTTATTTTATTATTATTTCAAAAACTGAATTCATAAACTCAAAATAAAAGTAGCAATATATTTGGATATACTCAACAAAAATTCATAATTCAGTTCAAGTTCACTTTTGAATTAACTATTTAATCGAGGAATGTATTTAAACAATTTAAAGTAAATATTTAATTTGCAAAATTTTACTGTCTTCTTTTTATTAGTAATAGAAAAGATTATGAAAAGATAAATAATATCTTTGAAAAATAACCTTTACAATATTTTTTATTTGAAAATCAAATCAATCCGTATTTTGTGTTGAATTATGCTTATTATTTTACAATAATTACTTTTCTTGCCTAAAAAACATAAATATAAATATAACAAAATAAATATGTTAATATTTCTTTGTAATATCCTTGAATGTTTAGTAATAGCATATAGTTAACTTTCAATTGAAATGTTGAAATAAAATTAAAATAAAAACTAATATTTAAATTTTCTTTATATCTATAAATAATCTTTAGGATCTTTAAATATCTTTAAATTTTTGAAAGGCTCAGTTAATATAAATTCATTTTACTATAGAATATAAGCTATTTTAACCTATCTGGAATTTCCGTCTTATTTTAATATTCTTAAAATATTTATATCCTAAAATGTACCTAATATAAATTATTTGTACTAAACAGATAATCCAAGAAATATGTTTTGAGCAGTCTTTAATTCTTGTCTAATTTGAATAATAATGTATACCTAAATTGTTTTCCAAATGTTCAGGTACTAAATATAAATATTTTTGACAATAGGTACCGCAAGCTATCTCGACCCTTCTTTACTATTAGGTAATTAATGCAATAAGTAATAACATTATTTCAATTTGAATACTTCTTACCTGGAAACCATTCTGTGAAATTATATTATTGTATAATTGTATTGTATTTACTAAAACTCTACTTGATTTAAGTTATTTTTAATTCATAATAGACCTTCCAGGGATATTAGCAAATAAAAATCATTTTTCGTGACACAGCTGTACAGGTATCCAACAACTGCTTTTGCTAAATTTAGTGATGTAATAAACAAAATATGCAAAAGAATAAACATTTTTACTTACAACAATATATAAACGTAAGATTTTTTAATAACTATTAAGCAAATCTTGAAATATAGCTACATACTTGTGATACTGTCTCTAATCTCATGAACAACTTAAGTTTTTTATCCGTTTTTAGAAAAGGTATTAATAATTTTAACAACAATGTTATCCCTAAGAACAAAAATAAGGCTCCTTAAATGTTACGTATACTCAGTGCTTCTGTATGGAGTAGAAACGTGGACACTGAAGGCGGAAACTCTATCAAAACTTCAGGCGTTTGAATTATGGTTATACAGAAGAATCCTTAAGATACCATGGACAGACAAAGTCACCAATGAAGAAGTACTGCGGAGGATGAACACAACCGCGGATTTGGTAAACATTGTGAAGAGCCGTAAGCTGGAGTACTTGGGACATATTATGAGAAATCAAGGCAGATACGAACTACTCCAATGCATTTTGCAGGGTAAAATTGAAGGAAAAAGAGCCCCAGGACGAAGACGAATATCCTGGCTTGCTAACCTGAGAGCATGGTATAGAAAGACCTCAACACAGCTATTTCGTATAACAACCAACAAAATTATCATAGCCAGAATGATCGCCAACGTTCGGAACGGACAGGCACCCTAAGAAGAAGATTAATAATTTTAAGAAAACACAGTTTTGAAGCTATTTTTGCAATAATTTAGCAAAAAATAAACTCTCATTTTAAAGGATTCTATGCTTTTTCAGAAAAAATGTGTCATTTTTCCATATAATTTATCGATTTTACCTTTAGTAATTAAAATCAAATAACGATCTTACATTGTTTATATTTTGTTTATAAGTAAAAAATTACGTTTAATCTGTTGCATATTTTGTTTATTACATACTGTTATCACCAATTTTATCACAAGCAGTTGTTAGATACCTGTATCAAAGAGTGTCTTTTAAAAATCGTTACTTCCCTGGTATATAAAAGGGATTCACGATTCGAAATCGCTTAGCAATGTGCTGACGACTCGGATCCGAATCAATTTTTAAAAACAGCTAAAATTTATAAATTTTGTAAGATATCACTTTATTTTATATTTGATTTAAGCACCAATATTTAAAGATTTAAAAAATATTGGTTAACACAGAGTAACATTTCATCAATAACAGTTTGATAAATTAGTTATCTAAAAACATGGACCTACATTTCTAAATTACATCAAGAGACGACTAAGACTGAAGTAGCAAAATGCTAGAGTACACAAAAGAGGGTCATACTGAATTTTTAGGCTTATCTGCTTGGGTGACGACCAACTCAAAATGCAGCAACATTTTAAAAATTCTGATTATAGGTCGTGCCCTAATTGTTTAGACTTTAGTATAAAAAGCAACTATGAAACCATGTCAAATATGTTTGCAAAGGAAAAACAAAAAATTTTTTTAACCGAACCATGATATATCGAAAGTAATGCCCTGAAAGAGACAGTCATGGTTTCGTATTTACGAAAGATTTTTATCAATCTAGCTTTATTTCATACCAAATCTGTGAAGTAGCAAAAAATATTTACTTACTATTGAAAAATGGATATTTATAGAAAGAGTCACTAGGAGGCTTTCTTGTTCGTGAGAGATTTGACGTTATCATTCGAGCAAGAAAGGAGAATATCATGACTACAAATGATGACACAATATCAAGGTAATAGTTTAAAGTCAAAACTTAGTTAATTTTACAAAAATGTATATCAATAGAGAGTGAGTGCTTTGCAATCTATAAATGTTCACCTTTCTGGAACTATAAATTATAATGGATTGTCAAGTGAAGTTCATACACTATACACGAGAATGAAAAGCGGGACATATCTAATATCAACAGACCAATGTGAAAAGTTTAAAATACAGATGAGATGGAAGAG
Source organism: Diabrotica balteata (assembly GCA_918026665.1). Lineage (NCBI taxonomy): Eukaryota > Metazoa > Arthropoda > Insecta > Coleoptera > Chrysomelidae > Diabrotica > Diabrotica balteata. The sequence continues at coordinate 97,858,834 of OU898277.1, forward strand.
TCATTGGAAGTGTTCAGCAAACCTACTAAATAACAGTAGTTATGAAGTTTCTTTATTAATTTGGCAGCAGTTTTGGCTGTCAAATTCGATAACGTGTTGATTAATGATTTATTTAGCGTAAAATCGCTGCATCTTTTTACATGGATAAACGCTACCGTTGACCTCAGTTCAGTGCAAATTTCATAGTATTATTAAAAACAGACGAACTGTCATAGATACATATAAAATATGAAATTAATTGCCCAGTTGGATTTCTACTTTAAGAAAGGTCACCGGAATTGCCGAAATATCATTTAAAAGAGTTTTTTCTACATATATCTGACTTGATTTAACAGCTAGAAGTTCTATTAACATTCAGGACACGATATTGGGTTTGTACCTAATATTGAATTATTGAAGATAATTTATTTTATTCTATTATATTTTATTTAAAAAATAAACTATTAATAACAACTCAAAAAATGCAGCTTAAACAATTGCTTTTGATAAATTTGTTGATAACAATATGTAATAAACAAAATATGCAAAATATTAAACGTCATTTTTTACTTATAAACAATGTAAGATCACTATTTGAGTTTAAATACTAAAGGGAAGACCGGACAATTGTATGGAAAAGTGTGTGGAATTTTACTAAAAAAGCACAGAAAATCCTTTAAAATTAAAGTTTGCAAAGTGATTTTTGATAATTTCTTGCTTAATTATTGCAAACATAGCTTCAGAAGACTTTTTTTTAAACAATTAATAACCTCTTCTAACAATTCACAAAAAACTTTAAAATGTCAAGAAGTTTTACTCAATACTTATTGCAAAATTAAAATTATTTTTCCGAGAAAGCTTTTATCTATAACATTATTGTGCATAAAGTATTAGGTGTACATACATTTTGAAAGCACAAATTGAAGAAAAGGGTTTAGTTTTTCAAACTAAATTATTAATTAAATAAAAAATGATTGTTAAATATTGTAAAATTGGTTTATACAAGTACTGTGATTTTAAGCTTAGAAACATTTAAAATAACTCCGCAATATATTATAGGAAGTTATTTTTTACTCGAAATGTCGGCATTTTTACACGAATTTAAAACAATTCAATGTCGTACGACGCGCGGCGCTTAGAATCCGAGTTGGCATTTTGTTTATTTCTATATTTATATATATTTTATTATTATTTCAAAAACTGAATTCATAACTCAAAATTAAAGTCGCAATATATTTGGATCTACTCAACAAAAATTCATAATTCAGTTTAAGTTCACTTTTGAATTAACTATTTAATCTAGGAATTTATTTAAACAATTTAAAATAAATATTTAATTTGCAAAATTTTACTGTCTTCTTTTTATTAGTAATAGAAAAGATTATGAAAAGATAGGTAACTTAAATATTTATGTATTAAAATAAATAAACAAAGATAAATAATATATTTGAAAAATAACCATTACAATATTTTTTAATTTGAAAATCAAATCAATCCGTATTTTGTGTTGAATTATGCTTATTATTTTACAATAATTACTTTTCTTGACTAAAAAAGATTATAAATATATTTTAAACAAATTAGTTGTTATAGGCTTGGTATAATTATAAATAAAAATAGTAAAGTTAAGTATGTACCTTATAAAATGTTAATTAAGAGAATGTAATTGTACAAATATTAAGAATAATTAAAAAAAATTAACATTTTCAAATAAAAATTTATTTTTGTAATATTTATTGTTACAAGATATTGTCGAACTTACCCGCTATTGCAATTTGCTGTTCTGTTACAGAAGAACCATGAGTAGTCTTATATTTCGGAAGAAATAATAGATTTGTTTCATTAGAAATATTCACTAATGATAATATCCTTTTACTTCTTGTCGACATCGCCATCGTGTATAAGAAAATTATTGCACTAAATTGTGGCACCTACCACACACTTATACAGTTTATTTTTAAATGCGAACTTAAACTACTTGTATTTTAACTAAAATTAGGCAACAGCGCAAAGTAATCTCAGAGGGCGCTACTGTACGACCACGCCCATGGTGCCACAATTACGTGTGTAAATGTATTCTGCCTCATCCTGAATTCTGGCAACATACACAGATTCAACATGATATGCTTTTTATTTAAGCCCTGTTATGTCCTACGTAGCAAAAAAGTAGCTATTCAAAGCAGGTGATGAGAAAAAATATTTATACTTATATTAGATAGTAAAGACTACTAGAAGAAAGAAGATATTAAAGTATAAAATTGTGGTAACGTGTGTAAGTTACCACAATTTATGAAGTTACCACAATACAGTAATATGTTCACACAGGTTACCACAAATATCGCTGCACACACACACACACACACACACACACACACACACACTACACTAGGTACCTGACTGTACCATGCCAATGATCATAGTTCTCGAGGCATTAACTCAATAAAAAAAAAATATTAATTTTAAAATTGGCTAGTTTATTAATTTCTCCCACCTTCTTATTGTTTGCACCAACAATTTTAATTTTTGTAAAAAATACTTTCTGAACCAGTATCTATCATAACCTTAATCATTTTATTTTTGGCCATAGCATTTATATAAATTAAATTAATAGATTCAATAATTTTATCTTCATCTAAAGAAATAAATTCAGAAAGTTTTTCATAATGGCAATGGCCCAACTTGTAATTCAGAAAGTTTACTGCACAAAATTTGGATTGTTAGAATTGTCATATTGTGTCTGACCACTTGGATCTAATGTCCTATGTCTTTCACTACTTTGACTTCTACTCATATTTTCATGCCTTGTACTATTTCGTTCACTATCTTCGCAGCTTCTATTCCTTCGTACATAATTTACCTGTTTGTTGTAATTAGGTCGTTCTGTATTACTCCTATTGTTAAAATCTTGTCTATTATAATTAGTATTGTTATTAAAATTTTGTCTATTATAACTAGTATTGTTATTAAAATTTTGTCTATTTTGATTATTGTTATTGTTATTAAAATTTTGCAAATTATTACCATATCTACTATAATTATATGATTGTCTATATTGTTGATTATTTTTATTATATTGAAAGCTATTATTGTTTTTTCTATCCAGATTTAGCCATACGGCTCACACTCCCTCTAAGGGGAAAATTCACTCATCCCAGATACCTACGGTATCAAAAGGATTGAGCTCTGGTGGGACTCTTTCCATGTTATCGAGTCCTAGGTGACTTGGTACGTCGGTGTATCTCCTAAAAATTTTCGCACGCATCTGGACGTCGAAAGTAGCACAGCTTTCTGCATGACCTTATATAGATGTTCATTTAGACCCAGCTTTTTTATGTTTTCTAGGAGGTTCTTCGGAATGACTCCAGTGGTAGAAAGAATAATAGGTATCGTCTGGGTACTTTCCATTCTCCATTGTCTTCTTATTTGTATTTCCAGATCTCTGTACTTGGCGATCTTTTCATTTTTTCTATTATTATTATTATTCATCTTAATATCATTGTTATCATTATTACTTGTCATATTACCTCTTTGTACTCTTTGAATAAAATGAATAAAACTATCTATTGTTTGAATATTTTGTATAGTTACTGTTTGCACAACATCGGCATCAAAATGTCTAGATACATTTAAGACTGTTTCATCCTCTGTAAGTGGTGGTTCTAAATATTTTGCAACCGTTATCAATATTAATGTATAATCTACCATATTTGATCTTAAATTGTGATTATACTTTCCAAAATATAGAACTTCCCTAAATTTAGCTTGCTCTAATTCACCCCAACAATAATTTAAAAATTTATTTTAAAATGTTTGAAAATTATCCAAATCATTTTCAATATAGGCAAACCAAGTTGCCGCATTGTCACTTAGTGTCATTCTAATATAATCTTTAATATCATTAATATTATTCACTAATCTTAATTTATGTTTTAAACTATTTATGTATACTCTAGGATGCAAATTTTTTTTATTACCAGAGAATTTAATCCCAGTCTCATTTGTTAAATTTAAGTAAGGTCTCCCTATGTCTCTCATTTGTGAAATATCATATATTCTCTGTTCCACATTTCTTATTTGATTACTATTTATTTGGATATTTTGTTGCATATCGTCTAATTTTTCTTCTGCCTTTCTCCTGTCTTCGTTAATTTTAACTTCTAAGTTACATTTCTGCAACTCTATTTTCTGTTTTATATCTATCTTATTATCTTGAATAATCCTATTTACTTCTGTCTTCTCATTTTCTATCCTTTTCTTGTAGTCATGCCGTGTATTTATTTCATTTGCTACTTTTTTCTGCAGCTTCAAGTTTTTTATCTATTTGATTTACAATTTTATTATTATTATCTTCTACTTTCTTTTCTAATTTTCTTTAATTCTCTTCCATCTTTTTCATGTCTTCTTTTGAATTCTCTTCCAATTTCTGTTCCATTTTTCTTATGTCTTCTTTGACTTCTTTCGAATTCTCTTCCAATGTCTTGTTCATTTTCCATTTCCCCATTTTTCCCGTTTTTCTTTATTAATTTCTACATTATCTTGTGGAACTTGAACTAAAATCTCCTCTTGTACAGCTTGTGTTTCTACTTCCACATCTTCTTCATTCATTTTGCTTCATATACCTTTCTTTCCTTGAGACATTTTGAGACTTTACTTGTTCCAATATAATTAAAATAAATTCTATACTTTTTTTCTTTCTAATGAAAATTAATTTAATTATATGAGAGCACTTATCTTCCCAAACTAATTCTTTTAAATAGAGAGTCCCGCGGTGGGCGCCAAATTGCGATGATGTTTTGTTTGTGTATGAGCAATGAGTATTTTAAAATAACATATATAAGTAGGGTTAATAAAATAAAGGGTTTAATCACCACTCAATATCTTCGTTAACAGCCTCGGTTATCCTTCTTTTTGTGAAATTGCTTCTCCAAATACACCACAATGTTTTAATTATCAGCTTCCTCCATTTTAAAATATTGGGAGGGAGACGTCCTGGCTGAAGACAGAGGTGGAAGAGTGTTGAGGTTGACAAAAGTCAACGTCAACACTAAAATGGAAATTAAGTCAGGTGTGAAAAAATAAAAAAAATCAACAGCCTGTACTGTGGGTTGAAGAGGGTGCCGTGCCGGGAAGCTTCTCTCTTTGGCCAGCTGACAGGGACATAATGAAAGAGAGGAACCAAAGAAGTGTGTGGCTTTGACGGGGATGCAGATGGACGCGTCTTTGGTCGGATGTAATAAAGTGAATGAAGGTGTACTGACTATAGTCAGCAGGTGAATGAGAATAGGGCGAACGAAATTCGAAAGATTTGGGATGAGATCATGGATCTAGTCACTCAAGAATAGCCGGAGGCGCTTTTCGAATATGTGTGAGGGTCGTCCCCTCTAATCCGCTGGCGATAAGGTCCTTGCAATAACCGCAGACACGGAAGATGCCGTCATGATCGGCAAGCTTCCGGAGAGATGTTCGAAATTGCCGGGAGTGCCGGTAATTGGTGACGCCAGCAATGTTCTGAGGGTGGGAGTAGTGAAGGAGGATGGGCAACAGGTGTGCACGGAAAAGTGCATATACAAGTTCATCCTTGGAAAGGATGAGGATCCTACGGCAATGAAGTTCCTGTCGGCATGTAAGTTGCTGGGGGAGAAAATGGAAAAGTATGGGAGAACGAGTGATGGACTTGCCGCTCCGGCAGCTCTGGGAACTCAGGTATCCAGAAAGATTGCGAAGTGGGCGTTCAAAGAAAGTAGCTTAAACGTTGCAGTGTTTGGAAGTGATGAAGAGGCGAGAATGATCAAGCCCAAGGTACGAAATTGAGTGGTGATTGTAGAGAAGGCGAAGGATAAAACCAATGCCAAACTCCTACAGGAGCTCAGGACGAGCCCCTGTGATAGGAGTGATATTATCATCAAGAGAGTGCGAAAGACAAGAGAGCAAAGGGTAGTTCTCAAGCTGGAAGGCGGTAGTGAGGTGGTAGAAAAGGTCAGAGAAGTTGTCGCCTCGATGCCCTCCTGCGTTGCGAAAGTAACGACCAGGGGTGGTACAGCAAGGAGAAGACTTCTCTTGATAGGCACGACAGACAAAGACGTCACTGACGTAATCAAAAGTGGTGCTGGCAGCAAAGCATCATGCGATGTGTAGGACTCAGGCCTTCACGGAATGGCTTAACACATAAACACGTAAGGGAGAAAGTGCCATCCTGCGATGATATAGATATAAAGCTTATGAACATACCATTAATGAATGCAAGGAAGAAAATCGCAAGTGATACTGGAGATGAGGCCAAGAATAGCACATTCCCAAGGATTACACGGCCTAGATAAACTGCAATGTAAAGGGTTATTTGAGTCGGTCGAGAGACTGTACTAAATTCAGAGACCTGGTCTACGAAGCCAGACGTTGCTTCGAAAGTCGGAACTAAAGAGGTGCGTATCCTCCTCTCGACATGGCAACGAATTGTGGTGCTGACCTGAGGGTTTCGCAGAGTAATGTGGCAGGGCGAGACTGCCACACGATCTCGCCCTGGCTTTCGCATTTGGGGAGAGATATGATCTATTCAATGGAGATACTGAATCTGATCTGTTGCAATATTTCACCGAATATAGTGGTGAGTACGAGAATAGGTTAAACGCAATTATGGAAGAGGTGAGGCGACTGGGTAACGAGTGCGTGGTGCTCGGCGACTTCAACTCGGCGATTTCAGATGGTACACCGACGTCGCCCTCGCTACGCAGGAAGCTGACGTGATGTGACATTAAACTGTGAATATGGGGAGAGTGTAACTCCCTTCGCATTCGCGGACGACTTCGCTATGTTGGTGGCGACACGGGACAGGGAGGAATTCTTGCTTCGAATTACGCGTCTGTGTGTCCTTGTTGAGGATTTGATGAGCGAGCAGGATCTTCCTCTCGCAAAGGAGGCTGTTGTACTCAGAGGCTACAAAAAGAGAGAAAGCTCACCTGTATTTGAGTACGCGGAGCGAGAGTGACACCCACAAAGTAGGTCCAATATATGGGAGTTACTCTCCACCAGGGTACGAGTTGGGAGGAACATTTGAGGTGAGTGACCCGTAAAGCTATTCAGAGAATGGCTGCGCTGGGGAGGATAATGAACAATATCTATGGGCATACTTTTGTTTCATTTATGCTTATTTTATGTGCTATGTTTATGACAACCTGCACTAATAATGGCATCTTCTCTATTCTTTCGATGGCATTATGATGTTCTTCTCGTCTCGGCTGTATTCTTCGATTGGCCTGTCCGATTTGTTGCAGTCCTCACAAGGGATTTTGTATACTCTTTGATTTTCCAGTGCAATTTTTGTTTTTGCGGATGGCAATATGGTCGAAATTTTCCTGTTGGTTAAATATAGTCTTTATTTTGTTTTTCTTTACAAATCTCTCGGATTTTGTCTGCCGTGCCCTTTATGTAGGAAAGGATAGCTTTTCCAATTAGTTTTACTTCTTTTTGCACAGTAACTATATTAAAAGCACTATCAGAATGCAGAATAGACAACAGATATGCGAATATTTATGAAAATGTATATAATTATATTTTGTAAATGAAAATTTAACTGTAAATTCTCATTGTATGATTAAGGAGATAAAAATTTGCAAAGGGGTATGGCAAATATCCCAAAATTATATGGGAGCCATAGTTCAAATTTATGGCCAACAGTCAGAAGTACTGAAGATCTATAGAGAAGTTAGACAGTGATGCGATTTATCGCCACTTTTGTTTAACTTATATTCTGAAGAAAATTTTCAAAACCACGCTTAATAATATCAAAGCGTGAGTTACTGTTAACGTAAAATTAATTAACAACTTACGATATGCAGATGATACTGTGATCAATGCGACGACTATAGAAGATCTACAACATAATAATCGAAAGTAAAGGTATGAATAGTGCTGAGATGGGAATTACTTCTTCTTTATGTGCCGTCTTCTACCGAAGGTTGGCGACCATCATACGATAGGTTTCTCTGTTTTGTGCCGCATGAATTATGTTCGCAGCTTCTGGTATTTGAAACCATTCTCTCAAGTTTCTCAGCCAGGATTTCTTCTTTCTGCCCAAACCTCTTCTACCTTCAATCTTGCCTTCCACGATAAGCTGTAGCAGACTGTACTTATCATTACGGAACACATGGCCCAGGTATGACGCTTTCCTCCTTTTAACAGTTGTTAACAATTCCACCTCTTTACCCATTCGTCTTAATACCTCTGTGTTGGTCACTCTGTCTGTCCAAGGTATTCTCAGTATGCGTCGATACAGCCACATTTCTAGAGCCGCTAACTTCTTTATAGTTGCTGCTGTTAACGTCCACCCTTCTACGCCGTAAAGTAGCGTAGAGAGTACGTAGCATTTCGTGGCGCGCCATCGGAGGTTAATGCTTAGGTTGCGGTTGCTTAAAAGCTTTCTCATTTTGATGAATTTGGACCTTGCTATTTCAATTCGGATCTTAATCTCTACTTCTGGGTCCCACTTGTCATTTACTGTATATCCCAGATATTTAAATCGGTGTACTCTTTCAATACGTTCGTCTTCAATATGCAGGTCGATATGTTGAAATTTTTTTTTACTGATCACCATAAATTTAGTTTTCTTTCTATTGATCTTCAGTCCAAATCGGCTGCCAGTTGTATTAACTCTATGTAGCATCCTCTGTAAATCTTCGATGTTATCGGCCAGTATAATAGTATCATCTGCATATCGAAAATTACTTATTGGTACGCCATTAATCTTGATGCCCTCATTGTACTCTTCTAGTGCCTCTAGAAATATTTGTTCCGTGTACAGGTTGAAAAGCAGTGGCGAAAGAATACAGCCCTGTCTTACCCCTCTAGAAATGGTTATGTTTTCACTCACCATATGTCCATTCTTCATGTGGGCTGTTTGATTCCAATATAGATTTTTTATAATCTGGATGTCCTTAGTGTTAAGTCCTGAAAGACGTAATAGTTCTATGAGTTTGTCATGTTTGATAGTATCGAATGCTTTCTCATAGTCGATAAAACAGACGTAAACATCTTTCTGTTGATCCAGGCATTTTTGAATCAAAACTTGTATTGCAAAGAGGGGTTCTCGAGTTCCAAAACCGCATCTAAAACCGAACTGTGTTTTACTTATGCTGTGTTCTAATTTTGCTCGTATTCTGGAATGGATAATACGCAAAAATACTTTAAGGGTGTGGCTCATTAAACTTATAAGGCGATATTCACTACACGTCTTAGAATTATATTTCTTGGGAAGGGGCACAAATGTAGATTTCAACCAGTCCGATGGAATTTGACCAGTATCGTATATCTTATTAAACAGTTCCAATACTACATTAGGTTGTTCTCGTTAAAAACTTTTACGTTTATAGTAATTCCAAAACTTCGTTTTGGAATTACTATAAACGTAAAAAAATGAAATATATGCTAATTACAAGACTACAAAATATACACCACATATTGACAATTATAATAACGTGGTAGAAAATCTAGAAAAATATCAATACTTGGAAACTTTGAACTCAAATAGAGATAGTCATGTCACTCCTAACGTGTAGAAATCCTAATTTGGAAATCAGACTACGTACCATTCGATGTCACATATTTTCAATATTATTATATGGAGCTGATGAACTAATCACCTCTATAAAACAAGAAAACTGTAATATCTAGGCCAAGTGATGAAGGGACCAAAATATAAAATTTTGAGATTCATAAAAGTAACTAATTCGAAAATTAAAATAGCCATTATAATTTCCAATTACCATGGTTGGAATTATTCGTGCTTAATCTGTAGGGCAGCCTCAAGTGTATTTCCGAGAAGACTGTCTGAGCTGATACTAGGGATAGCACTCATTCAATAGCCCTCGTTGTACAGAGTTTATGCTGCAAGATTTGCTTCTATGCTGCATCTCTTCGATACGATGATGTTAGATAAGGAGAGCAGTAGTGTTAGATCAAATTTCACCATTTCATGTGTCAGTTTGTCAGGAAATATAGTAATTATTATAAAAATGTCACAAGAAAATAATTTCATAATTTTATCATTAAAATTGGAGATTGTTCTTTACTTTATTGCTAGTTAGCTTCGTGGTTTTATTATCAAAATAAATTTAATACGAAGCAAAATTTACGAAATCTAAAATTTAGTTTTTATAAAAACAAATAAAATGGAAAAACAAGGTCCATTTAAAACTTTATTTATTTATGTATTTAGTTGCTAATTCACAAAATTACTTTTTTTTTCTTTTTTTGAAATTATTTTTTTTTATCTACATTTATCATTTCGTAAACATTATTTTGTTCTTTGTTCTTTTTTGTATTGATTTTTGATTCACTTTTAACTGCTACAAGCCGATCATTTATGACAATACCTCGTTCTAGAGCAACTTCTGCTTGTTTGAACTTTTTACTCTTTTTATTGTTTGAAATAATTGATTTTTGATCAATACGTTCTTGTGTTAGATTTTCTAATCTTTCAAACGATTTAGTCGTCTTATTTTTCAATTTTTTTAATTGTATACTTTCCAAATTATCATGACCTGCTACCGAAGATATCTCGCTTTTTGTTAACCCCTTTTTTCTTTTTATTTTCTGATTGTCTCCATTTTGTAATATACCTATCTTCTCATATTTCTCTGATTCTTCATCATACTTCCGTATCTTCCTGTCACTTGCAGTGTTATCTAGTATATATATTTTTTCGGTTAAAGCATCACCTGTATAATTTTTCTTCTTTTTTTGTTTATATTTCGGAATAACTTCATTCTGATTGGGATTTTTTGAATCATTACATTTATCGTTTTGTTCGCAATCTTCATTTATATAAACATTTTGTATGTTCTTCTTTTCATTTTTATCTTGTGTTTGATGAACGTCGTTTTTACTAAATTCTTTATCGATTAAATTCTGTTTATATTTTCTTTGTTTCTTTAACTTCCATTTTTCGTTTTCTTGGACATGCTTTTTAAAATTAAAGATTCTAGTATTGAAAAATTGATTTTCTTCAGCTTCCTGTAATCTCTCAAAGATCGCTACGAAAAATCCATTAGTATAATCAGAATGAGGTTTTGCATACAGACAGAACTTTCCTATATCTCCATAATCGGATGAACCGAAACTATGCCATGTTTCACCAACAAATTGACTAGCTGAAATTAACTTAAAATTGTAATTTGTTTCCAATACTTGGCGCACAACATCTTCGTTTTCTTCAGACATTATTGAACATGTAGAATAAACAACTCTTTTGGCACTTGGAAATTTAGTAAGGGCATGTCGAAGAATTTTTATTTGAAATCCAGTCAGGCTTGACAACCTCGAGGGCGTGATTTCGTTTTCCTGAGGACGATCTGCCATTCCTAAAATAAAAAAAAAACGTTACAGTTACATTGACTGAATATATGAATATACATATGATGAAAGAAAACAAGGAAGGAATAATATATGATTATGGAATACATACCTAGATAGAATAGAACCTAGCAAACATAAGATGAGAACAGTTAAAATCAAGGATATAATTATTACAAAAGTAATTCAGTCACATGTAGTGGTGTAATTCTATATGAATAATTCAGTAAACAACACTAGTACTAGTAATAGTGAAAAAGGAAAAGGGGGAGAGGGTGAAAGGAGATCCTTTCCAGAGAGAAGAAACCTGAAATAGAATAGTTTGTAATTGTGTAATTTGTAGTGGTGTGGTGTTCACTGTTCTTATTTCATATTGTTCTGTTTATTCTTATAATTTTTCTTTTAATAAATTTTACTTTTTCTTCATCTTTTTTCGTAAGACACATTACTTCCGCTCTTTATGCTATGATCGGTCTAATTGCTGAGCTATATATTTGCGTAGGTGTTTAGTGCCTTAAACAAATTTTTACTGTTAAGGTGTGAACGAAGCAGCTGTTTTACCCTTCGTATAAACTCAGCAGTTATCTCAGTTTTCATTTGCTTATGGTCAATCTTCCGCGCTTGCTTTATTCCGAGGTATTTATACATATCATTTTCACACATGGCCTCGATGTTCTGGCCGTTTTGCATATCGAATCGGCCGGGCTGAACCTTTCCTTTGATTATATTTAAGACACGGCACTTGTCAAGACTGAAGTGCATACTAATATCATTTGAGAAATTTTCTACAGTTTTTAGCATCTCATCTAAGTGGTTTCGAGTGGAAGCCATTAATTTCAAATCATCCATATACAACAAATTATTAAGCTTTGCCAAAACAGTATTATTATTTTTTGATACTAAAACCTGAGTCAGTCGAGCTCAGTAGCTGAGATAGTGGGTTCATGGCTAAACAGAACCAGAGATGACTCAACTAGTCCCCCTGGAAAAGAACCCGGTTAATTGGAATATTTTCAGTTTCGATATTGTTTTCACCAGGTATTTGGAGGTGAATTTTTGTCTTCCAATCTGATATTATATGTTTGAAAAAGGTTATCATCGACTTTATATATTTTAAATATATCTATAAGCCATTCATGCGGCACTAAATCAAACGCTTTCTTGTAGTCGATGAAAGCAGTAAAGAGATTCCGTTTTTTGCTATACGCTTGGTTAGAAATAACGAAATAACAAGTCGATGATAAGTTGTTCTTTGCAGCCCATGGAACCCTTAGGCACCCTTTCTGTTGTGGTTCTATGATATTGTTTAGAGCACAGTTGGTTGATACGCCGGGCTACACAGGATGTGATCAATTTATTTGGGTGTTATTTTGATCTTTGGGAATTAAATAAGTGGTTCCCTTTGTTAGGAAAGATGGTATTTCCTGCGGATTAGAAATAGTGTGATTAATTATTGCTGATAAGCCCTCATGAATACTCCAGAACTTCTTAAGCCAGAAGTTCTGAACGCCATCTGGTCCAGATTTCCAGTTATGAAGCTCTTTGATAATATTTGAAACTTCTTCAGTAGTGAAGGCACCGTAAGGAGCAGTAACGTAGTGTTGGCAGTTGGGCGCCGTATCTTCGATCCATCCAGAATTGGTGTTAAAAGCAGTTAGTGTGGAAAGTTGATTTCCCCAAAACTCATGGATTTCTTCTCGGTTTGGGTAATATTTATTGGAACTTTCTGTAGAATTGAGTTTCCGATAGAAAGCCTTCACGGCATTTTCAAAAAGCATATTGTCGGATTTTCGTTTATTACTAATTTGTATCTCCTTAATCGGCCTGAGTAAACAAAATGTTTTTGTTTTAATGTATCCAGATAGTGTTGTGCTGTGTTGTTTTGTGGATTATATTGTGAGTGTCTTGCGGTGGTTAGCATTATTTCTCCAGCTCTTCTGATTACTTTTCTACTTGTTCCTACGTAATGATTCAATTTCCGTAAGCAGCCGTTTTTCCCAAGGTGCTACTCTGTTATCTGTTCTTCCGATATTAGTACCCCGTCGTGTTCTGGCCTTAATGCCCATAACATTAGCAATTGCTGTTGCTGCACAGTAAATCAGCGTGTGCATATATTCCAATGTATGGGCAGTCTATTTCATATGGCTCACACTCCCTCTAATTGGAAAATTCACTCATCCCAGATACATACGGTATCAAAAGGATTTAAGATTTATTATTATTAAAGGATTTATTATTATTATTATCCAGATTTAGCCATACGGCTCACACTCCCTCTAAGAGGAAAATTCGCTCATCCCAGATACCTACGGTATTAAAAGGATTGAGCTCTGGTGGGAGTCTTTCCATGTTATCGAGTCCTGGGTGACTTGGTACGTCGGTGTATCTCACAAAAATTTTCGCACGCATCTGGACGTCGAAAGTAGCACAGCTTTCTGCATGATCTTATATAGAATTTCATTTAGACCTATCTTCTTTATGTTTTCTAGGAGGATCTTTGGGATGACTCCAGTGGTAGAAAGAATAATAGATATGGTCTGGGTACTTTCCATTTTCCAGTGTCTTCTTATTTGTATTTCCAGATCTCTGTACTTGGCGATTTTTTCCTTGTACTTAACATGCAGATTATTGTTGTTAGATATCGCCACATCGATTAGTGTTGTTTGTCTCGTTAGTTTATTAACTGGAGCGAGATTTTGCGTGTCATCCTTGCGCAGGGGACATGCTAATCCATTATTATTATATAATGATATCGAGATAAATATTGTCGAATTCTACCAAAACTGTACTGACGGCCTAGAAATTATGAAATGCGAAGTAGAACATGCTATAAATAATGCTATAATTAGAAAAGCTTATGGTCCAGATGATACACCAACTGAGTTGCTGAAACTAATAGAGAATGATAACATAAAAGTAGTAGTAAGACTTTTTAATTCAATATATAACACCGGAGTGATTCCCGCATATTGGCTCAAATCCATCTTTATCGCAATACCTAAAAAACACAATGCGAGAAAATGCTCAGAATATCGATTAATTAGCCTAATGAGCCACACTCTTAAAATTTTCATCAGAATACTTCACAACAGAATTAGACGCAAATGCGAAGATCTTGAAGATACCCAATTTGGTTTTAGAAATGCTATAGGAACCAGGGAAGCACTTTTTGCGCTAAACATTATATTACAAAAATGCCGTGACCAAAGAAAAGATGTATTTGCATGTTTCGTGGACTTCGAAAAGGCATTCGAAAAAGTACAGCATGTAAAATTAATGCAAATACTGAAAAATATCGGAATAGATGACAAGGATATTCGTGTCATTAAAAATTTGTACTGGAATCAAACTGCTATCGTAAAAATTGGAGATAACTACACCGATGAAATTCCCATACAACGAGGAGTCAGACAAGGTTGCATTTTGTCGCCAACATTGTTCAATGTTTACTCGGACCAGCTATTTAAAAAGGCACTTGAGAGACAACCATATGGAATAAAAATCAACTTAATGTGATCAGATATGCAGACGATACAGTAATTCTATCAGATAATATTGAAAGTCTTCAAATTCTGCTTGATCGTATTCACGAGGTAGGAGAGGAAATGGGCATTAAAATAAACTCAAACAAAACCAAATTTTTAGTGTTTAGTCGTGACCCACATCCCGATGCAAAGCTTCAATTGAACGGAGTCCAAGTTGAGAAAGTTCACAAAATGACAGATTTGGGAACTGTGATAACGGACCAACTAGATCCAGACATAGAAATAAAACGTAGAATAGCAATGACTAAAATTACTTTTATGAAAACGAAGTCATTTCTTTGCAATAACCATCTCAGTTTAGAACTAAGGCAAATAATGGTTAAGTGTTATGTTTGGTCTGTACTTCTATAGTGCAGAAGTGTGGACGCTAAAAGTATTGATCATGAACAAAATTGAAGCATTGGAAATGTGAGTTGATAGACGAATGCTGAAGATACCTTGGACAGCAAGAAAAACTAATGAAAAAGTACTAAGGAGCGTCAACAAAGACAGAGAACTGCTAAAGACTGTTAAATATCGAAAAATCTTTTATCTGGGACATATAGTAAGGGGAAGTCGATATAAAATTTAACAACTGATCCTTAAAGGCAAAATAGAGGGCCGTAGAGGTGTAGGAAAAAAATAAGTTTCTTGGTTAAAAAACATTCGTGAATGGACTCAGATATCAAATGCAAGACAATTATTCCATATTGCAGAAGATCGAGAAGCCTTCGCAATGGTGATCGCCAACGTCGGATAGTTCTGATATGGCACGCGAAGAAGAAGATCGAGCTAAAGCAGAGCTTATGTGGAAAAAATTACAAAATATTTGTATGTACTAAACTAAATAATATGATATAAATAAAATTTTCTCACAAAGTAAAAATAATTTTCAAAAGAATTAATACTTAAGTACAAAAAGTTCTGACAATAATAGCAAATTACAAAAATACAAATATTACAAAGTATACATAAGTTTTCAGAAGAAAAAAAAAATACAAACAACATAGTTAACATAAGTCAAGGTACAATATTTTGTTCGTTTTCATCATAGTTGTTTTTGAAACTATTTAAACTAGTAGCTTCTAGAATTTTGCTTTGCAGTGGTTTTAAAAGACTCCTTTTGCAATTTGTAGTTATAAGCTCTTAGTCTAGCATCTTCGTTAATATTAAAAAGGTTAGATGTTCCCCAAAAATCCCCCCTAAGAATTCTATAAGTAGATATGACATCATATCTTTCTCGTCTAAGAGTTACTGAAGACAACTTGAGCTTTCTTAGTCGGGTTTCATAGTCTAATCTTCCATAATTAAAAGGTAGCTTAGTAGCTCTTCGTTGTACTCCTAATAAATTAATGTCTCTTTGCAAATGAGTACTACTAATGAGAACTACTTTTGGTGTTTGAGTAGACCAACTTATTGTTTGGTTGACCGTAACACTAACATTATTAACTTCCATATCGATTTCAGAGGAACTCCATCTCAAAAATATGTATATCGGAATTAGAAGATGTAAATGACAAAAAGTCAAAAAACTTAGCATGTAAAGAAGCAATATTAGTCTAAAAAATATTTATTGTTGTCAACTCTATTCGTTTTTGCGGCATTTTGTTGGTTAGTACTAATAATAGTTGGAATCTTAATAATATACTTTATTGTTAGTTCCTTGTTAAGTAGTTAACGTTTTTCCAGTTCCTCTCGCACTTTATTCAAATAGTTTATTTGATATTTAATTAAGTCATCCTTCAATTGAATTCTAGAAAATTTGGTTTCTAACAACCTCATCTTATTGCGCAACATAAAAAATGGACTATCATTATCTGCAAATTTAACCATTAATGGCATAGGTTTATTACTATTGATAATCTTTTTAATACACGAAAAACGCGGAAACTGATATCGAATATTTGCTTTTTGTATACAATCCTCCAACTTCATTGAGTTACTTTGAGAAGGTTGTTCCATGGCCTCGAGACGATCCTCAGTCGATACGAGTCTATGTGATAATTTATTGAACTTATCTTCGTATGTACAGCAACTATTACAGACGATTCTTAGTGACTTCGATTTTGTCCTAGTTATTCGTATAACTTCTTCTTGTGCAATATCTACACATTGAATATAAATCGGTAAATTGCATGGCATACAACTAAGGGTATTTTTATTGTTAACAATCGACAACTTACAATTTGGATATTTGTTCATCTTTTATTGAGTTGCTGAAACTTGACTAGCCCAATATTTTATTGCTGCTAATGACTTCTCACATTCCGGCTCTATAAGCTACAGGTAAAAATACGGCTAACAGCAGACAATAATATAATTATTGATTTTTTTAACGCTTTATATTTAAACAGTAAGTAGTAAATAATTGAAAAACCATTCACCCTTCTCTAATATGCGTTTGTTATCACTTACCACTTTTGAATGTTAATTAAGCCACTCTTTTTATGTGAATTTTACACGGCAATATAAACACCGACCAGATTCGATCTCCTGAATCCCATCCTAATATTATTTAAAAACAAATTAAAAACCTACACACATATTTATATCATTAGAACCATAATTGAAAATCCTATAAAATGAAAAAATGCATGTATACAAAGAGTATAATAATACAGATCTCTCTAGAAGTTACAAATTAATATTTAGACAGTTGTATTACTAATTGGCTATTATGCCTATATTATTTCTTAGCGAAAGTTATATATAAGTATTTTTTTTTCATAAATTAAAAAAACCCATAGCAAGTGAGAATTACTGTTTAAATTTTATTAGTTCTAGTTAACCGTTATATCAATTAAGTACTAGGGCATTCTAGGGACAGTCCAAAAAAAGTTCTTATCTTTAAGAACATTGTAATAGTAAATTAATTACTATTAAACTTGGAATAAGCCACCATTAAAGATAAAAATACGTTTATTGACGTTTCAATTTCCACTTCGGAAATCGTTCTCAAAATACAAACAGTAAATAAAACAAATTTTGTATTTTGTTACATAGTGAAAAATTCTTCTAATAATTTAATTTTATCTGACTCATTTATATTGACAATTCAGACACACATTATGCATTTTAAAGTAGACGACTTTAAAATGATATTGCCAATATTGTTGAGTTGCGCTCCTGGGACGACTTTACTTATAAGATAGTTCATTCGATTACATGAAATCAACTTTAACTTGAGAATATCCGTCAGAAAAAAAAATCATAGCATGTAATTCGTCTTTAAAAAGACAAACACATGACATGATGACAGTAAAATTCTCCTGTTAGTGATTCCATAGTAAATTATGAGGGAAAACCAGGAAAAAAACCTCATAATACTATCCCGACATTGTAAGTATTTGTTCGTGAATTTAGTTTACCTTCAACAAACATCAAAATTCTGATTTTATATGTTACGTTATTTAAAAAACATAAATGATGTATCCTCTATATGTTACTGACTTACTAATACTGGTATTTTTTTATTAATAACTTCCTCTTTCAATATTGGTAACCAGATCCTACTACATTCTGCCGAGGAATTTGTGACACAATTGGCCTGATTTAGCATAATTAGAGCCGCTTCCTTGATTTTTCTTTTTTTACCATCCGTTTCTTTTAGGACTACATTTGAATTATTCCATTGAACCCTATGTTCATTATCCCATGCGTAATGTATATATATATAAATGTATAATGTATATATTAACCATCACAAATTAGAAATACTAATAATGTAAAACAACGTCAAATTTGTAACATTTAAAGGGTTTTTACCCATATATTTTGGTGGCTACTAGCATGTACAACCGTTTGCACTGATGATGGATTGTTTAATCCGAAAACGTTTTGCAATGTGTTTGTGATAGCCCGTTTGAGGCATTTTTATATACCTTTTATAAAGGATTTTAAACAAAATTTTTTTGTGATATATGGTATACAGCCAGCTACAGGAACTTAGTTTCCTCGTGGAATTTTGTATATAAATGTAGTTCTAAAAGAAACGGATGGTAAAAAACAATATTATTGTAAATATTAGTATTTTTGTGACGTCAGTTAAACTACAAAAAAGTCATAAATATAACATTTGTTAAGTTGTATGAGCTGTAAAGCCCATTTATATCGGTTGATTTGTTCCAAGAGTAATTTAAAAATATCGGTTTGAATTTTGTGATGTTATAGCGATCGCCATATTGTTAGACGCCCTGGATAAAATCCATTCTAAAGGTCTTGGTAATGTTTATTATATATGAAAATTCCAAAGCTATGACTAAAAATAAAGTATTCTCTCGATCATCCTGTATACAGCTCTGTATTAAACTATGAACTATTTTTATAGAATTTTGTGCAAAGTTTGGTAAAAATGCTTTGTTGTGCAGAACGACATACACGAATTTCGAAGGACAGGCATGACGGTTTCGGTTGATTGTTTTGAGACGGCACACAATTTTTTGCTGAAATAGATTCAGAATAACTTGCATACCAATAAGGACGACTATTTGAGAATAAGGAGGATCACTTACTAATTATTGTTTTGCAAATTAAGCTGAAATCATTCCATCAAACATTTGTATGCTGCCTAGTTCTAAGAAATTGTGCTTTTGGAACAACGAAGAATGAAAATTTCAAATTTTAATAAAACACTTTATAATTCATAGTGAGATATTAAAAATTAATTAGACTACAGCATATCAAGAGTTTTGACTAGTTACGTTACAAAATAATATCGTGAAGTGAATTCAATTTGAAAATTTATCAATTCAAAATTTTTATCTACCCAAGTAAAAAACATTTTTTTAATAAAACATTATTTTTTACGAAGTTTGAGTACACTTGAAGCAAAAGGGCGTTAATTTATGATTTTCAGTTATCTGCTAGAGTAATGTCTGATCTGCATATTACGTAAATGTCGACTATCAACAAGTTCGACCGCATAATGGTTGCAATAAAAATTTTCTAGTTTTTTCAACATTAGTTTTACGAAATCTTCATCATATTGTATGCTCTCAATATAAATACCTTTAGGAGTCCAGATAACACAATTGCATATGTTCTTTTGGCAAATATAGAGCTGCCCCTGAATTTGATAATAGTGGTTATTGATTTGCCATCATCACTAAACACACTACAAAATGTTTTTATGGATTTGGTTGCCTCTAGAGATGTATATTCTCAGGCTGAATACGGACACTTAATTTCTACAATCTTATTGTCACCTACTAACCCGTCAGAGAAAGCTCCTAAAAACCCATAACCTTTTTCCAAACATACAAACAATCCACACTGATTTACTATATTTTTGGTTTTGGAAACATATGCTTCAATAGCTACACTTTAATTCAGTTTTCCGTACTTCAACTGTTTTAATAGCGGTAAAGGTTTATAAAGAAGGGGTTGAACTAGCTTTCCAAAGTTAATTTTTCTCTTGCTTATCTCACCGAAAGTAGCAGCTGTAAGACGAAACTTTCTTTCCTCAAACCAGTTTGGATTATTACTTTGGCCCATAGTGGATTGCTCTATATATTTACCAATTTCTGGTGTTATGTATAAAGTTAGTTACTCAATTAATTCAAGTATTTCATTTTCTGGCAGGTCGGGTTTTTGACAGTGTAATCCAAAATCTGTAACACCTTGTTGAGTGTTATCATTATGGAGTAACATTCGTCTGGGTCTACCTAATGTTATTTTCTTATTTACTAAACGTTTTAAAATATTTGAAGTTGCCTTTTTCTATAAACTTCTAGTAACCAACTAGAACCAAATTGATAAGCCAAACCAGCAGCTTGACATCTTATATTAAAACTATTTCTTCGACTATAAAATGTCTATTTAGCGTTATTAAATTTGCGACTTGTCGCAAAAATTGTTCAACTCTATTGCTAGTTGCATCTTTTATTAGAGAACTTGATTTAGCAGCCAAGTTTCCTAAAATTAGCATTATTCTGAGCCTGGTTTCCCTAGAACTCTTCTTGAAGTAATTATTATTTTTTTCGCCAAACTTTACGCAATATTCTTGTTTACAATATTCATTATCTACAAAGACATGATTGATCACATTCAAAAGATCAGCCTTAAGATTTTCAACAGAAGGATTTTATTTTTTTGCATACATGGAGATTAGTTTTCTACAGAACTTTCCAATAAAATTTATACGCGCGCTTGATAATAATTTTTATTACTAGCTGATTCTTTAGCCATTTCATGAATATGTTTAGTAATATTTTTTGTTAAATGATTGGCACATTCGATTTTTTTTTAACCTATTCTCTATCGTTCCATTGTTGGATATAGGTCTCCCCCAGTTCTCTCCATCTTTCTCTATCTTGAGCTGTTCTCTGCCATATGGGACCACCTTGTTCTTGTTCTTGTCTGCCTCTGGATCTCTTTGCATTGTATGGACGCCACTTTCCGATGGCATTGTTCCATCGTCCGTCTTGCAGACGCTCATTGTGTATAGCCCATTTCCATTTCAGTTTTGCTGCTTGTTCTATCGCGTCTACTGTCTTTGTTATGGTTCTGATTCACTGGTTACGTTTTCTATCTTGTAAGTGATATACCCAACATTTGTCTCTCCATCGCTCTTTGTGCCTTCCTTATCCTATCCAAATTGGCCTGTGTAAATGTCCATGTCTGTGCTCCGTAGGTGAGCACCGGTATTATACAGGAGTTATATACCTTGTTTCGTAAGTATAGAGGGATTGTTTGATTTTTTAGAACGTAAGAAAATTTGCCGAACGCTGCCCATCCCATTTTTACTCGTCTCGATATTTCGGCTGTTTGATTT
Organism: Diabrotica balteata; assembly: GCA_918026665.1. Lineage (NCBI taxonomy): Eukaryota > Metazoa > Arthropoda > Insecta > Coleoptera > Chrysomelidae > Diabrotica > Diabrotica balteata. The sequence continues at coordinate 97,880,452 of OU898277.1, forward strand.
TCTCTGTTAGCTCTGATTGCTTGTCCTAGATAGATATACTCATTTACCTGTTTTATTTTTTCTGTTTGTATTTTTATTGCCTCTTGGCCTTCCGTGTTTGTCATTACTTTTGTTTTGTTGAAGTTAATTTTTAGGCCTTTTTGCAGTGATTTTTCATGAAGTTCATTCAGCATTAATTCCAGTTCTGATCGTTCCGAGGAGATCAGGAGTATATCATCCGCATATCTAAGGTGATTTAGGTATTTTCCGTTAATACATATTCCTCTGTTTTCTCAATCTGTTGATTTTATTATGTCTTCGAGGGTCAAGGTAAACAGTTTAGGTGAAATTATATCGCCTTGTCGGACTCCTCGTTTAAGTTTTACATTATCTGTTATTAATTTGTCGTCCAGAATTACGGTCATGGTTGCGTTTTGGTAAATATCATGTATCAATTGTCGGTATCTTGAATCTATTCTACTATTGACCAGAGCTTCTTCAACCGCCCAGTGTTCAATGCTGTCGAAAGCCTTTTCATAATCTACGAATGCTAAGTACAGCGGAAGGTTGTATTCATTGGTTTTCTCAATTAAGATTTTAAGCGTATGTAGATGGTCGATTGTGCTGCATCCTTTCCTGAATCCGGCCTGTTCCACTGGTTGGTAGTTATCAAGTTTATAGGTTAGTCGGTTGTTTATTATTCTTGTGAAGGTTTTATATAGTTGTGACAAAAGGGAAATAGGACGGTAGTTGTTTAGGTCTGTTCGGTCTCCTTTCTTATATATTAAGATTGTGTTGATATTTCTCCATTGTTTAGGTATTTTACCTTCAAACAGACATTTGTTGAACAGTATTTTTAGCATTTTTTTGTTATCGTGTCTCCTCCTTCTCTTAGCAGTTCCGCCAGTATTTTGTCCTCACCGGCCCTTTTATTTCTTTTCATGTCGTTTATGGATTTTTCGATTTCATCTTCAGTTATTTCTGGTAATACCTCTGAGCCAAAATTTTGTATTTTCCTCGAGAGATTCTGTTTAGATGATAGTGGTGGGTCATTTTTAGAAATGTATAGGTCTGTGTAATATCTTTCTGTGATTTTTACTATTTCTCCTAGATCTCTTTCTTCATTGTTCTCAGCTTTAAGCATGATTAGTTTTCTTTTTCCTATATTTGTCTTCATTGTTTTTAAACTTTTGTTCTTCTCTATGATTTTCTTAATTTCTTTAAATCTTCCTTTATCTGTTTTCTTACGGTTTTGTTTAGTTCGGTAAACTCCACCGTACTTCTTTTGTTATCATTCAGGAGTTGTCGTCGTTTCTTTAGCATATCTTGTGATTTGGCGCTAATTTTTTGTTGTTTTCGCTTTTGTTTATTAGCAATCTTCAGGCCTGCTTCTAGTAGTTCTGTTGTTATTTTATCGTTTAATTCGTCTAGTTGTAAACCCTTTAGCTGTGATATGTCACTTCTTTTTAGCTGGTTTATGCATTGTCCTTTGCGTTCTTTAAGAAGTTCTGCATCTATCTCTTTTTTAGATGGTTTAAATTTTTGTCTGTCTGTTGTGGCGTTAATTTTGATATTGGCTCTAACAATTCTGTGATCACTTCCTACGGAAATCATGTGTATGACCTCTCTTTTTTTGTTAAACCATTGGGCGCGACCCACGTCCATTTTCTCTGTGGTTTTTTATTGAAAAAGTATTCATCGCATATAGACCGTTCGTTTCCATATAGTTCATCAATGTTTCTCCTCTTTCGTTTCGTGTTCCATATCCAAAGTTGCCGATTTTATTTTCTGATTTTTCTAATTTTCTCCCTAATTTGGCATTGAAGTCACCTATAATGATTGTGTAGGTGCTTTTGTATTTGTTCATTGTTTGTGTATTTGTTCATTTGTTCATTGATTGATTCGTAAAATATCTCAACTTCTTCATCCGTATATGATGATGTAGGGGCGTAAATTTGTATGAACTTTAAACGTATATTTTTATTTATGTCCATTATTAGAGCCGCGATCCTTTCTGAAATTAGAATATATTGTCTAATCTTATGGACATGCTGATTAGAAATAAGAAAACCGACATCAGCTAATGATTCTTCTTCAGTTCCTTTATAGTATTGTACGTTCCCGGATTTCAACTTCATACAGGCTCCCCCTTTTCTTTTTATCTCACTTAATCCTAATATAGCTTTCCTCACTTAATCCTAATCCTAGCTTTTCGTCTCTCATCAGTGATCTGAGATTATAAGTTGCAATATCCAGTTTCGTTGCTTGTTTTCGTTGTTTCTGGCAATCTTCTAAAACCCAGGGAATCTTAGCACCCTCTGCTCTTTCCTCGATCCTACCATTGCCTTGGGAAGGTGATTCCGGAGCTGCTGGGGACTGAGGGCCAATTTCTTACGTGTATCTGTCATAAGAGGGGAGGGAGTAGAGGGTCAGACGCTGCTGTTGTCGCAGTATCACAGCCGCTTAACCCATAATGTGAGTGACGCTTGTGAGTATCTGGAATTAAGCCTAAGCCTCGATTTTTCTTATTTTACGGCAATAAGGAAACTTTTCAAGAATTTTTGAGTGGACACTAGAAGCACCATCACCAATGAAGGTTGTATATTGAAGGTTGTGCATGTTATCACTTTTTAAAAAACATTCAATAAGTATATCAGCCTCCATTGATGGTGATGATCCAGTCCAATTTTTGTAACATATATGAGTAGGTTTCATAGTTTGTTTTCATTCATTAATTGCACATATACCACAATAATGCATACTATGCCGGATTTTGATGTGTATTTATGTCCATACGAATGGTGACTCCATCCACCATCAACAACCACTGCACATTGAACAATTCCTCCTGGTGTCACGTTTTGGGCTTCTAATGCTTTCTGGTATTCTTCACGTCTCTCCTAGTTTTTATTAAACGTGTGAAAACTCATTGGCGGAATATTGTTCTGAAGCTATTTTCTTGTGGCATTGTAAATTAATTACTATTAAACTGGGAATAAGCCACAATTAAAGATAAAAATACGTTTATTGACGTTTCAATAAACAATTTACTGTTTGTATTTTGAGAACGATTTCCGAAGTGGAAATTGAAACGTCAATAAACTTATTTTTATCTTTAATTGTGGCTTATTCCCAGTTTAATAGTAATTAATTCATTGGCGGAACATCCAACACTGATAAACATTCCTCTACTGAATGATGCCCTTGTAGAATTATTGCCCACTTAAAAACGAATTGAGGCTTAAACCCATGGCTACTTCTTTGTCAAATGCCAAGTATCCAGTTTTTTTTACATGGCATTCATAATTCTCTAAGGATCTCACTTCGGCTATAAAGTGGCTGATATCGACTATTCTTCTTCCAGAAAGACTACTTAGTTTACTATCGTAAGCACCCAGTACTCGCACTACTTCAATTTCCAAATCTTCTGTATTAGAATATATACTGTTGGGATTGTCTGACAACTGAATGATGCCACGGGCTCTCTAAAAAATATGTAGAATATAAAACTAAAACAATCTCAGAAAGCTTGCATAGCACAGCCCCAATGTTAAATTATGGTAACATCTTAAAAAATCGAGTTTGGAATTATACATTAATGGATTTCAAATGACACAAAGAATACATTACGTAGGACACATCAGCATAAAAGTGGTCCTAATTTGTTTACAAATTTCTTTTAAATCTACAAGTGTTCTCTTGTTATAAAGAATTTAAAAGAAAAAAAAACGAAATATGACAAGGCTCAAAAACACAAGTAAGAATTATTGTTTCATAATTCAAATCTGTGATAACATTAAAAAAAGGCACCAAAATTCTTTTGGTATTTTGATATTTTGATATTACACCAGAGACTTTATTTTCAGAAGCTGAAAATAGCACAACCAAAGAAACAGGGCATTCCCAATTTGTCTGACAAATAAAAATATATTAACGTATTATGAAGGATTCTTTTTCAATCTTTAAGACTGATGTTAAAGTATAGAGTTAAATGGATTTTTATATACGGTTGATTAATTTTTCTCGAGATTTATCAATGTTTCTAGTTGTTTATTTAACCAATAATGTTCAACAAGTACAAATTATGACTAAAACGTGACAGTTTTTATTAGCTAGTTATAACCGTACCTTGTATTGGTAAAAATGATAGGTAATTTTTGAATTGTTTTTAATAAGTTATCAGTACTTATCTATGTACCTTGAGAATAACTGGTTTTAATTTAAGATATATAAACTTTTATTGTGTTTCTGAAACCAATACTTATTTAGTTTCAGAATTAGAGTTAATGGATTTTGGGAACAGCTATGACCTTGAAAATGCCACAAAGAATATAACTAAATCTTTTTTCTTACCCAGACTCTTTAAAGTATTTTACAATATTTTAGAATCGAAGATATGTAATTATATTATTAATGTATTGGATTTTAACAAGAGCTATGCATTATACCTATTTAGTACACAAGTTTATGTGAAATGTTCAAGGTCATAGCTGTTCCCAAAATCCATTACCTCTACCTTGTGTTATTTTTATAGCCTGGCACTGTCATCTATTTTTTTGTAATAATTGTACTACAATCTACATAAATTAATGACAAAACATTGATTAAAATGTTTGTTTCTTTGGTATGTGCCCTTTTGTTTTAAATACTTGACATTACAAATATTTTTTATTGTATCTGAATACAATATCAAATACACGCTACACACATCGCTAGTCTTTGCTAGTTTTAAAAAATATATATATATATATATATATATATATATATATATATATATATATATATATATATATATAATAAAAACCAAGCTAATAACATGCTTTAAAACTATTCAAAACAATCCAAACCATCTCTTTCACCAGCTGATCAAGCTTTCAAAGAAACAGCGATCTTCCTTAAAACCCATCCTGAACTTGTGGTCCTTACTAGTGATAAAGGAAATGCCACAGTCATTATGTATAATGATGAATATCTCACCCTTAGCTCACGCTTATTAGAGGATGATCATTATTATAAGCCTATTTCTCGCGATCCCACTCCAACTTTTACAACTAAGATCAATCATTTTATTACCAAATTAAAAAAAGATAAACTTCTAGACCAGAATATTGCTAAGCTTCTCCACTCCTACAATGGTTATGCTCCACGTTTCTATTGCCTTCCTAAAATTCATAAATCACAACTTTGTATGAGACCCATTGTTTCCTCTATTAATGCTAATGGCAATATTGCCAATTTCCTCACAAATATTTTAACTAAAGCTTATGATGCAGATAATCAATTTAATATTACTGATTCTTTTAAGTTTGCTAATTTTATTAATGATTTTAAACTTCCTGATGGTTACATGTTGGTGAGTTTTGATGTAGTTTCTTTATTTTCTAACCTTCCTCTTTCAGCTGTCCTTACTTCAATTCACAAACATTGGGACATTATCCAGCCCTTATCCCCGATCCCTTGGGAAGTCTTTTCTGATTTGCTGAAACTTGTTTTTGAGACAAATTATTTAATTGTTAATAACCAATTTTATTTCCAAATCTTTGGTACTCCCATGGGGTTCTCAATTTCCCCAATTCTAGTCAATTTTGTCCTTGATGATTTAGTCGAAAATCGGCTACACAGTTTGACTTTTCATGTTCCTTTTGTGAAAAGGTATGTTGACGACCTCATATTGGCACTTCCGCCAGATAAGGTTCAGAGCACCTTATCACATTTCAATGCATATGATCCTCATCGACAGTTTACTTGTGAGCTGGAGAGTCATAATAGTATTCCTTTTCTAGATATGCGTATTATACGGGGTTGTGATTTTAAGTTAAGTACTTCTTGGTATAGAAAAGAAATGGCTAGTAACCGTTTTCTTAATTACCACTCATGCCATGCGATGAGATACAAATACAACCTCGTACAAGCTCTTATTTTTAGGGTTCAGAGGTTGACACATCCTTCTAACCGAAGGGATTCTCTTAACCTTCTCAAGTCCATTTTGTTACAGAATTCTTATCCATTATATATAATTAATAAATTTCTTTTCTCCACTAGTTACACACTGTCTAGACACAGTTTGAATCACCTTAGTCAAGTACAGGGTCAACTTGATATCTCAGTAGGCACATCAGAAAACGACTCTCATAACTTTCCTTCTTCCCCTTTACGTTACTACTCTCTCCCTTATTTCCCTCATCTGACTGAGAAGCTCGCAAAACTCCTAACATCTACACGAATTAAAATTGGAGTTAAAAATGTCAGATCAGTTGGTAAACTTTTTTCTAAAACTAAAACCCCTTTTAAACCCGTTGGAAAAGATCAATGTGGTTTACAACATCCCCTGTATGGATTGTAACCTATGTTACATTGGCCAGACTCGTAGATCCTTTAAAGGTCGACTAACTTCTCACAAGAGTGTTATTAGATGCCATTAACATTCCAGTGCCTTAGCACAACACACTCTTACGTCTGACCAACGACCAGATTATGAACATGTCAAAATTCTTTGCACAGAAAGCAACCATTTCAAGAGAAGTTTCCTTGAAATGTGCCACATTTTCCTCGATCCCTCCACCATGAATAAACGTACCGACATCGACAACCTCAGTTTATTATACCATTCTCTTCTCTCCAATATCAAATGAGGAATTCTTCGACTTTCTTTTGTCATCCAGACTGTTTTAATTCCGTTTCCTTTGATCATTTATTATCACATCCCAGCTACATATCAACCTTCTCTCTATTTCCCACTAGTACTTATACTCATATCCAACCTCACATTTATAATGATTCATTCCTAATTTACATCCAAACCTTTCACTTATTTGACAATCCATATTTTCCTTCCCTGACTAATCGCCATAATAAATTTCAGATTCCAACCTTTCTTCACTACATATTGGTTTTGTAGACAGTTCCATTTAATATTTCTATTTACTTCAGTGTCCTCTGCGTTGTAGGTTTGCGTTCTGGTGTAATGCGCCTGCTCGTCTCATACTCCCCAAAAGTTGGATCAACTCACAACGATGAAAGACACACTTTCGTTTCATTGTAAATGCCGGCAATTTGACATTCATTTTCGGGTTAGAATCCTGTAATTTGAAATGCGCCCTAAAGTGAAGTACAAAATCTTTTTTAATGTTAACATTGTTATAACAATAGCTCTGTGCCAGTGTGTTTACGTCAATTTTTTTAATTTTATATATACACTTTACTATTATAAGTTCGTTTTTCATGTGCAACATGACGAGTTTTTATAGAGCTTTGTAGTAGTTTTTATTCATTCTTTCACGTTTAAATAAAACTTTTTCGCATTGTTTTACATCAATACTACTACATAAAAACAGTTAAGCTACTATTTCAACACTAACATTTTAATATTTTGACCACAGTTACCAAGAGAATGGTGTGTTTGTTTTACACCTTATTATTCTTCACTCACCATTCGTAAGTTCTTGTTCTATGTTTTTTTATATTATTGCCTACTACCATTGTAATTTTTTAGATTGAACTGATGAAGCTTGTGAAATCAATAAGCGAAACGTCTTCAAATATAGGAATGAAACTGTGATTTCCTTGTTGAGGGAGCTTTGACACTGGCTACCTACATCGTGACAGTTGGAAATCTTTTGATTCCAAGCCTTACTTCAAAGGACTTGTGAATGGATGCATCTCCATAGGTTTGGATCTTCAGTGACCGTTGAAAGATAAGGATTCTTAATTTTGAGCAATTATAGCTCCAGAGAAATAAAAGCACCTTTGAGTTTATTGATTTATAATTAAATCCTTTAAGAGTAGAAACCCAACACGGCCGTAACTTACTGTACAATATCAAATGTACTCTTTCTTTATAATACGTAAAACAAACCGTTATGAGAAATAAACATGAGAAAATGCCCGATTTCGGCGGAGAGAAAATATTTAAATACGTGAATTGTGAAGTGATGCCTATTCGAGGCCATGTGTCGAACTGGGCTTAGGGCTGAGCTGATACTGAAATAATAAAAACTACATAATGCGCAAAATGGGAAAAGTGCTTAGGTGTGAAAAATATTTAACAGATGTTAGACGCCAATCCGTCGCAGATAAAGTGATAAAGTGACTTCTAGTTATTCTACACTAAGAAAAGTCAAAGAATTATATTTTTATTTTATATTTTAAAACAATATGTTCATTTCTGGAACATAAACTGCCCGCGTTGAAGTATTTACTTCAAAAAGAAAGAAAGAGTGATTTGAGAAAGTAAGCAAACTTAACTTAAAAGTAATTTAAGAAATAACTATTCCTAAACTAGAGTAATACATATAAATGTAACAAAACTTAAAATTTTAATTTTCTATTTTGTCCACAGGAAGAGGACAGAGCTTTGTGATAGGTCTGTTAAAATATCCATCTCTAGTCTTTATTTTAACACTACGGACCTTATCGTCCTTACCAGTAAACAATTCAACAATTCTTGCCAATGGCCAGTGTAGGGGTGGAACTTTATCTTCCTTTAATAGAACTAAGTCGTTAACTTCAAGGTTCTTCTGTGGTGTTAACCACTTGGGGCGATTCTGAAGTTGATTAAGGTAATCAATTTTCCAGCGTTTGGCAAATGATTGCTGAATCTTCATGTAGTTTTGCCAAATTGTTAATTTATTGTTAGGTATTTCCGTCACTATCTCTTCAGGAAATGACGTAATTGGTTTACCTATCAGGAAATGTCCTGGAGACAATGTGTTAAAGTCATTTGGATCATTTGACATAGCACAAAGAGGGCGTGAGTTTAGTACTGCTTCTATTTGTGCTAGAACTGTGCTAAAGGCTTCAAAAGTTAAAGTGGTATTACCTAAAAGCCTTAAAATGTGATATTTGGCACTTTTTATGGCTGCCTCCCAAATTCCACCATGATGCGGAAAATGGGCTACAATGAATTTCCATTGGATTTCAGAAGAGGAGAGAAAATTGAATATGGATTCAGAGGTTTCCTTTTGTTTAAGAAATAGTGCAACTTCTCTCAACTGATTTCTAGCTCCTAGAAAATTAGTGGCGTTATCTGAGTAGATAATTTGTGGACAGCCTCTTCTACTAATGAATCTTTTTAAAGCAAGTAAGAAACTTTCGGTAGAGAGACCTGTGACTAATTCGATGTGCACTGCACGAGTAACCATACATACGAACAACGCTATGTAGGATTTTATTTTTGGAGCCTTTCTTAAATTGGAGCTTTTTATAAGAAATGGACCACCAAAGTCTAGACTCTAGACCAACATTGGTAAATGGAGGGGAGAAACATGAACGTTCCCGTGGTAAATCAGCCATTAACTGTGTAGCTGCCTTTGCTTTAAATTTAAAACAATCGTGACATTTGTTAATTATTCTTTTAGTTTCTTTGAGACCATTTAGACACCAATATCTCAAACGAAAATTGGAAAGAGTATTTTGAGGTCCTGCATGACATAATCTTATATGTTCTCTATGCAGCATTAATTTTACTATGTGATTATGAGAGGGTAGAAGTAATGGATACTTCTGTTCATATGGGACGTTTGAGTACCTTAGACGACCACCTACACGAATCATTTGCTGATTATCTATGAATGGGTTGAGTTTTAAAATTGTTCTATTTGAAATTATCTCCTTATTTTCAAGACAAGAAAATTCTCGAAAAAAGTGTGCCTTTTGCAAAAGTTTTATTATTAAATTTTCAGCATTTTTTAATTCTGAAACAGAGAAGGGTCCAACATATTTTTCATTTGGAAACTTGAAATTGTGAATGTACCTGAGAATAAGTGCGACACTGCGTTGTAATCTTGAGAAATTTGAAAATTTGAGAGATAAATTTTCAATGAAACTTATTGGGCTTTCTTGTGATAGATGAACTATTTTCTTTTCCTCGGGTATCAGGAGGATATCAAGTTCAGGAGCTGACATGCCTCTTGACGCAATATCTGCGGGGTTTTCTTTTGACTTTATATATCGCCATTTAAATTGTGGGTTTCCTTGTATTTCAGAAACTCTATTTGCAACAAACTGTGACCATCTCGAGCTATGTGAGACTAACCAAGCAAGTATCTGAGTCTTTCTGAGTCCGTCCAGCAGTTTATTGAGTCTATTTGAGTTAATTTATTATTTAGAATTTCAACTATTCTTTTAGTGAGTTTGCTGCATAAAACAGCACCCATAAGTTCTAACTTAGGTAAAGTTAATGTTTTTAGTGGAGCTATCCTACTTTTAGAGGTGATGAGTGTGGAAGAGACATTTCTTGAGCTATAAGTAACTCTAATATATATGCAGCTGGCGTATGCCTTTTCACTAGCGTCGGAAAATGCATGTATTTGTATACTACATATATAATTTTCAATAAAAAAAGATCTGTGAATTTTTAAATGTTTTAGTGCTGAAATATGTTTGAGAAAATTTAACCATTCATTTAAGAGTGTAGAGTCTAAACTTTCATTCCACTGAATTTTGGAAAGCCAAATTTTTTGCATTATTATTTTTGCAGTTACTATTACAGGATTAATTAATCTCTTGGGGTCGAAAAAACTTGCGATTATCGAGAGCACTTGTCTCTGAGTGTAGGAATCTTTTATTTCGACTTCTGGTACTGAAATAGAGAAACTATCTAATTTAGAGTCCCAACAAAGACCTAATATTTTATTGGAATGATTTTCTGGAGATATAACATACGTAGAATCAGTTGAAAATTGTGAAATATTTTCTAAAAATTGTGGTGAATTTGAACACCATTTGTGGAGAGATATGCCTGCCTTTTGTAGCAGTGCAGTGATTTGCTTATGCGCAAGTGTGAGTGTTTCAATACTATTTGCACCATACAATATGTCATCAATATAGCACAAATTAATGAGCATATCATGAGCTAGAGGATATTCTTCCTTATGCATGTTTGCGAGTTCAATTAAACATCGTGTACTAAGGAAGGTAGCTGGTTTCGTTCCATAGGTAACCGTTTCCAATTGTATACATTTTAACGGCTCCGAGGGAGAGTTGCGCCACAAAATATTTAATAAGAAAGTTTGGCTGGGGTTAATTCGAATTTGTCTAAACATCTTTTTTATATCAGATGTGAATACATACTTGAAGAGTCTAAAATTGACTAAAGTGTCAAATAGTTCTGGTTGTGTGGTATAACCCTTTAACATGATATCATTAAGGCTAAAACCAGAAGTGGTTTTCATCGACGCGTCAAAAACTACGCGCAAACGAGTTGTGAGAGAAGTGTCTTTTTCTACACTGTGGTGAGGCAAGAAATATTTGTTTTCTGAGTGTATATTCTGCAGAGACAACGGAACATATTTTGCATGTCCTAATTCAACATACTCATATATAAAAGATTTATATTGTTTATAAAGAGAATTACTTTTTGAGAATTTGTTCTCCAAATTTAGAAATCGCCTTCGCGCCATTTGGAAAGAGTCGCCCAATTTATTATTTTCATTAGGCGTGCATAGGGGTAATTCTACTTGAAACTGTCCATTCGGTAGGATTTGTGTTGTGGCTTTAAATATTTTCTCAGCCTTTTCATCATCAGGACTTAAACGCTTAATTTCGGGAACTTCTTCAATGTCCCAAAACCTTTGGAGAAGATTATTTATATTTTCTTCTTCGGTGTGAGATTGAACAAATAAAGAAATATGATTCGAGTGTGAATCGTTACAGTTTGAGTGAGAGTGCATCTTTTTCTTAGATGAAACTTGTGGAGATAGATTACCGAACATGACATATCCTAAATGAGTGTTTTGAAGCACTGGAAGACCTGCTCCAATATGAATTAAACCATCCTTTAATAGATCATAGTAAATTTCTGCACCTAATAAGAGATCGATTCTGCCTGGGGAGGAGTAAGAGGGATCACTGAGCGTTATGCCAGCTGGTATTTTTATTTTGCTACGATCTAGAGGTACCTGAGGTATTTTACACGTAATATTGTCCAAAACTGCACATGATACTTCAAATTTCATGTCATTTTTTTAAATGGGAAAAATTTAATGTTTACCATTTCATTGTCACCGCGGGGGAACAAATAAGGGTCTAAGCACCTTCTGTACCACCGTGTGCTCTGTAAAGGGCTTCGGAAACGTCGACGAAAGCCCCTCTACTTGAATCCATTTGCGGGGTATGGATTCGTAAAAGGTTTTCTTCCGATGAGCTCGTCTTGAAAAAGACGAGCTATTTCTTACATGACATACGATGAAGTTGTCGAAATAGACATCAGGTTCTCAGCTTCGGTGACTTGCCTTGATATAAAATAATAACACCAAATACACCTTGAATAAAACACCAAATATTGTTGAATAATAATACTCAGCCACAGAGTATAGGGTAGGCTAAAAGAAAAAGCAGAGCCCCGAGAGCACTAAGCTCTCGGAGAGCCCGTGAAGGACTGACTTATTGACCTGAAAATCGCCTATTTTTTATACTTTCTGAAGTAGCGATTAGGGATTTCCAGGTCAGGGAGGGGCCAACGGGAAAAATAAGGGGCGGGGCGATGCGTCTCGAACGTGAACTAGTCGCGTCCGAGAACAATTTGAGATGGAACAATTTTGAGAGATTGTGGAAATTTGTAATCTTTTATTGTAAGTAGAGTAATTTATTTTATTTACTAAATCTTTTGTTGCAAAGCTCGATTGAGATCCATTATCGAGAAGACATCTTGCGTGTACAGGTTGTCCACTTTCAGAGTAAATTGTTACCAGCGCTGTGGCTAGCAAAACTTCGTTTTTTGGATTGAAAGTTGAGAGAGAAGAGATGCAAGATGAATTTTGAATTTGTGTGTCTGAGAGTAGACAATTTTCATTTGTCTGAGTGCTTAAGTGAGTAGAAGTGTTTGGTGATTCATTATATCAATAAGGAGAATTAGTTATTTGAGTAACTTGGGCATTATTACTCCTTTGAGGAGCATGAAAATGACTTTGTAAGATATGTGGTGCACTATGGCGAGTTTGTGAATCACCCTGTATACTTGCGGACGATTGAGAGGTTTGTGGTGCGTTAAACCGTGATTGTTGCCTATTGGCGTGACTTTGATTACCATCATGTGAATTTGAAGAACTTTGATTGCTTCGAGTGGGAGAGAATTAATTATTTTCATGAGTGTGAGAAAAATGATTTTCTTCATGCAAAAGTGTATTGTGCTTTTTATTGCAAATTTTACATGTGTATTTAGAGATGCATTTATCAGTAAAATGCTTAGTGCCAAAACAATTTCTGCAAAGCTGTGCTTGCTTTACAAAATTAAACCTTTCTCGAGAATGTGTGTCTTTAAATAAGTTACACTGATATATTTTATGACCAGTTTGTTTACAAAATATGCAATTTTCATAGCTAGATTTATTATTATTTATAGTGGAAATATGAGCAGTTTTTTGAGTGACTTTATTTTTAAACTTTGACTGAGTTTCAGTGTAATTAAGTTTCTCTAAAACATCACATCTTTTTTCTAAAAATTCCAAAAAATGTTTGAGTATTGGAACATTCTTAGAACTTACTTCATATTCAAAAGCCTTGTGAGAAGCAAAATCTATTTTTTCTAAAAATATTTCTATTAAAAGGAGGTCCCAATGTTCAATTGGAACTTCGAGATTACTAAGAGCTTGAAGCGTTTGCTTCGTGTGTACAAGAAAATCTCTTAGTACCTGAGGAGTGCATTTGACTAGAGATTGAGACTTAACAGCTTTTTTATAAGAGTACTAATCACTCGTGATTTGTCATCATATCTTTCTTTTAGGGTTTTTATAGCGATAGCAAATATATATATATATATATATATATATATATATATATATATATATATATATATATATATATATATACATATATTACTTTTATTATCTGTTTTACACGTTTCAACGTTTGGCATTCCTTTCCCCAGGTAGCTGTAGTTTCGTCCGTGGTTGGTGTTAGTTGTTGTACTGAAAACCATCAGGGTCTTCTATCACTAATGCCACAAATTGGTTGCATTGCTCCTGTAGTGATCCTTTCCCAAGTTAATATGCTTCTTTTCTAACTTGGCTGCACCGTACTTAAGAAGACCAATATACCATTTTTGGTTTTTAGTTTTGCGAGACATGCCATTAATTTATATATATATATATATATTTATATATATATATATATATATATATATATATATATATTGCAATGATGTTTTGTTTGTGTGTGAGCAATGAATAATTTAAAATAACATACAAGTATAGGCTTTTTATCGCGGTTCTCAAAGAATTAGTTTGTAAGTACTTTTTTAAATTATCTTTGTTATAACTATTATGAAACACACACACACACACATATATATATATATATATATATATATATATATATATATATATATATATATATCTAATATAGACGATATAAATTTAGAACAACCTATCTTAAATTTGAAACTCTTACAATAATTAAATTATATTAACAAAATTTGGTACCTTTCTATCACTGAATGTCTAAATGAAACTGTTTTCCAAAATAAAAGGTATAATCACAACTTAATAACTTCTTATCAGCCTCGGTTATCCTTGTTTTTGTGAAGTTGCTTCTTCCAAATATACTACAATGTTTTAATTATCAGCTGCCAACTATTTAAAATATTTTTCTTCGTAATAGCATTTATAAATGGGTAAAATATTCTGCTTTGCTTCTTATTTACAATCTTATTTTTTCTTCTTAATAATCACTGTATACTATCTGCTTGTACTATTTACGGATCAACTAACTTCTTAATAAATTCATTAACTCACTGTCGAACTGTCTCCTGTTTAACTTCTTAATTAACTAACTAAATATTGTCTTACTGTAACTGTTAATTATCTTGAACTTTCTAATCAATGCACTGTCTTACTGTCTAATCCCAACTCTCATACTGTTATACTAACTGTTTAATGAATACAGTGTTAATGAAAAACTGTTTAACTGTTCTAATTTACTCTCATGCTGTCTAACTTAATACTTTGTTAATCAATGAATGAATGAATGAATCACTGTGTGATTCATGATGTCTGAATGAATGCATGAATCAATATGTTAATGTCTGAATGAATAAATGAATCACTGTGTTAATGTCTGAATGAATGAATCACTGTGTTAATGTCTGAATGAATGAATGAATCACTGTGTTAATGTCTGAATTACGTCGTATTTATATCTTTTCATCATTCCCGAATATTCTAGCAATAAACCATGTTCGAATTTGTTCGAATTTCATCAATAGATGAACATTCTCGAATCTCTTACTATGCAAATAGGGTTAACTGCCTTATATTGACGTTTTCTAGAAAAGTCCTTACCCTTCTATCGAGAACTTATGGACATTTAGGCTTTCAGATCAGAATATACAATTATATATAAACTAAACATCCTAAATCAACACATAACACTATCTTACATCCGTAATTATATGTAAATTAAACATACCAAACTAATAAAAATCCCATTTCACACGTCATAATAATAGTGTCAATTCTGCTTACAGACCAACCAGTGGCCCATAATAGACCGGATCGCATACTAGCTAATAAACTTACTAGACAAACAACACTTATTGATGTGACGATACCCAACACAAATAATTTAAGTGTTAAATACAACGAAAAGATCGCCAAGTACAGAGATCTAGAAATACAAATCAGGAGACAATGGAGAATGGAAAGTACCCAGACACTACCTATTGTTCTATCTACTACTGGTGTTATTCCCAAAAAACCTCCTAGCGAACATAAAACAGCTGGGTCTACGAAAATTTTTGGGAGATACTCCAATATACCAAGTCACCTAGGGCTCGATAACACGGAAAGAGTCCCATCAGAGCTCAATTCTTTTGATACCGTAGGTATCTGGGATGAGTGAATTTTCCCCTTAGAGGGAGTGTGAGCCGTATGGCTAAATCTGTGTCAATTCAGTGTATATTTGGTTGCCTATGCACATGGCTCACTTAAATATACCTATATCATTATTAAAATAAAAAAAAATATATCGTAAATATATATATATATATATATATATATATATATATATATATATATATATATATATATATATATATATATATATATATATATATGTATATATATATATATATATATATATATATATATATATATATATATGTAAATACTTTTTTTTCTTTTTGGGTGTGGTAGTCAATAAAAAATAGAGCTTTGCTAAGGCGCTATTCTGAAATCCAAGCTTTCGGTGGTTATTTGCCACCTTTATCAAGGTCTACAATGAAAATTACTGTGTTATAAAATTAGGCTGATGTAATATAAAAGTTATAAAAACTTACCAGAAAGTAAGATTCATAGCATATAAAACACAACGTTAAATAACATAATGTGATCTGAATTACTGAAGGCATTAAAAATTTTAAAAACTTTAAAATAACTTAAAAATTAAAGAACATGTTACAAAGTTTAAAAAGTAAAAAATAAGACGACCTGTTTGACAAAAAACAGTCGTCTTCGCAGGTTTGAATTCAGTCACATCTCACGAACAGAAAGAGGTAGTAGGAGGAACTATTGTTGTTTAAATAGTTCGATGTAACTACAAAAAACAAACTTTCAAACTGATGTCTAACAAAATGCCGTTTGTGATTTTAAGTACTACCAACCATGTTACCAACTTAGAATTGAGAGGGAAATTTAAAAAAAGTTTATTATGTCAAACAATAAAAAGAAAAAATAGTATTTAGTAAGTAGGTTTAGAAAAAACAAACAACCAAAACAAAATGAACATCTGAATAATAACTGAAGTTAATCATGATAATTATAGCAATTAATAATGGAATTTAAGAAACATGAAACACTCTGAGATGCAGAAAACCCTAGTCAAAAGTCAAAATAAAATTGTAAATTTTGCTAAGATTCTGGATCTCAGATCTTTTATTCAGATTGTTGTTATCACTCCTGCTGATATGTACCATTTCTAAGAATGTTCTCTTAAATTTATTTTTCTCTCTGGCTAATATTTTTACATTGTTGAAATCTATCTTATGGTCTAGATCGATAGTGTGTTCTGCCAAAGCACAAGTGGGTTTATTTAGTCTACAGTCACTCTTATGAGAAATGATACGACTAGACAGATTTCTTCCAGTTTCACCAATGTACGTGGATGGACATTCAGTACATTGAATGCAATAAACAACATCTCTTGACTCTAAAGTAGTTAGGGGTTGTTTTATTTTGCTATATAGCTGACGTATGGTTTTGATGTTCTTGTTAGCTATTTTGATGTTCTTAAATTCTTTGAAAATTTTAGTAAGTTCTACGGTTAGTTTTGGAATATACGGAAGGGCATAAAACTACACACTTGTTTGAGAAGAATTGTTTTGTGCTGAGGGCACTGATTGAGAATTAGTAAGAATGTTATTTCTGTTAACAAATGGAACATTAAAAATTAATTTATTAATCAGTCTTAGAGGATATGAATTTTTAACAAAAATATTCCGTAAGAGGTTAAGATCATGTTGGAGATAATCTGGATGTGATAACCTTTTGACACGTTCTTTCATTGCTAGGACTAGGTTGGTTTTCATTCTAGGAGGATCATAGCAATAGATTTATAAGCTACCATTCCCATCATCCTCCTGGATGGGCATGGGGGTTGGATTGGGGCAACTACAAAAAAAATAAAGGGGTACTTAATGTCTTGGGATAAACAAAATAAAAATAAACAAGGAATTTAAATAGGGCGCCACTTGAGGTGCCTAATTATACCTATTATAACCACTAGTTGTAACTAGGGAAATAATTATAAAACATCAGAAACATATGTTTTTCAAATAAAACTCAAAGTGGATCAGAGAAACAAATTAAACGTTTATTTTTGTCTCAAACAAACAGTTATCAAAAATACAGATTATAAAAGAAACATATCATATAACATAATACAAAATAACAAAAACTTACATGTTCTTTGTTTACATAAAAGATTGCTACAAAAATTTTGAAACGGTTCCTAGGTTATATATAGCCAAATTAGATTATCAAAATTTTATGGATATCCTTTTTATGAAAAATATTATTGAATTTAACCTTATATATGAAATATCTTTTATATATAATATTCAAATTGAAATTGTTTTACAAAAACAATAGATTACAGCAAATGTCATATGTCAACATAACATTTTAAATCAGAATAAAATATGACATTTTTTAGCTACGACAAAAATAATATAAAACTTTAATTATTACAAATTCTTTTGTTTTAATGAAAGCAAATTATTAAAAATGTCTTTATAACTTGGGAAAATTAATATATTAAATTGTTACTTTAATTCACAAAATCACTTAACTTTGTAAAGGAAAAATTGCTACACCTCTGGACATATTATCTAACAGGAACCATTTATATACTCAGGCAGGAACGATTGAAACAGGAACTCGGTGGAAGAATCAAGCTAACTACGGGGACATTCTATACCATACTTTTCAAAAATTGCCAGTTTCTATTCCAATCTTCTAATGACTACTCTGACAAAGCTGCTTATGCAAAGCAAATAGTATTATCATTTTAACTGGTCTTAAGACATCACAAAAGTTGAATCGACTCATCGATTCAAAAATTGCCCCACATTTTACATTTCAAATCTGTCGCTTCACTATCATCGTAAACGTTTGCACTGTTTCAAATCTTTCTTCGACCCTACATTGTAACACGTCTGCAAAGTTTCAAATCTGTTCTTGGACTTCTTATTTGCGTTAAATTTTACAAATTCGACGCTATAAAATAACTCTTCCTCTTGTGTTTATAAAACCTAAACAAACAATACTCCCCTTGTTATTCGTTCCTAACGATGAAAGACAAATAAAACCTCTTTTTTATTTTAGGAGGGCATCATGAAATATAAACCCTTTATGCGACAGAAAACTTGTCGAAATAGATATAATATAATACAAATTAACAAAATAGCACGTAGTTTTTAAACCGGAGTTCTACCTGACTTTGTAACAGAGATAAAGAAATATTTCCAGCGTTATTACGCATTTAAAAATCTCATCAAAAAAACTTGAAGTATTTACAACATACATTTAACTTCGTCGAAATATTAAAAAAAAACTTCCTATATTAACGATCGTTTTCTTGGTAAAAACAACCAGGGGTGTATTACAGAAATCTAAAATATAAAACGCTACAATGCCCCTTCTTAAAAGAAAAAACTCCATTCTTATCGTTCTTATCCAGTTTTTGATAAAGGCAAAACAACAAAAACCAAATCAGAAGATGACCTCTTAACTGAGTAGAAACTTCTTAATAATATCTTTTAGATGATGGCTAGCATGGGATTAAACAGCAAAAACAAAGTTAGTTACAAAGAATGGGCTAGCGTGCCATCGATCGCCAGACTCTTTAAAGTCGAGTAGACTGAAATTTTTGACTCTAAAATGAACTGTAGGTGACATGAGTTTCTATGCCTTAGGGAAAGCTAACCTTATGCCCTGCAGTGAACCTCGCTGACATTCACAGCAGTAACACAAGTGATTTGTCGGGCAGGCATAGCCATGACACCTCGTTGCCTAAATCAAGTGCTATACACAAATCCAAAAAAATTGCTCTACACTTAACAGGTAGGCGTTTACTATCTCCACTATACGCTTAGCGAGACAGGGAATTCGGCAACGGTTCCACAAAAAAATTAGGATATAGACCCTAAATCTATATACCTACATATGACAAAATGTGATTCTCACACGTGTCTTCCAATTAAAATAGGTTACCTGAACTAAAATTATCAAAAGTGAAACAATATTCCAAAGGTGAAATCAAATCAACATACAAATTCGAAAACATTGACATGGAATAGGATGAACTAATTACTTAGGGATGACATATTGTCCTCATCTAACACAAAAGGCTTTCAATCTTTAATGTGCCACTTACCAAGATCTGAACCATTTAAATCTGACAAACGATAAACCACTGGTGACAATTTTTGAGTTGATAGTTGCTTCAACATACTTCGGTGCTAGTTTGGACATAAACTTGTTGACAGCACTAGACAAAACCTTATTTCTTTTCCAAACTCTATCACCCACTTAAAATTGAACTTCCCTTCTACGCAAGTTGTAACTCCTAGCGTTACGTTCATATCCTTTTCGAAGATTAGCTTTATCCTTTTCAAAAACTATATCTAAACCTTTGACTTCTGAAGCATACATGTTACGGTACCTGAAATTATCTCGATATCTTGATTCTGTTGATCCTTGTGATCAACACCATAATAGTTTCCACTTAAAGGAACATGTCGGCCATAATTCAGGAATGCTGGAGTATATCCAGTTACTTCATGCTTTGCAGTGTTAATAGCTTGTCTGATCTTTGCTAAATTTTTGTCCCAATCTACGTGGACTTTAACATACGTACGTATTGCTGTACTAATGGTTCTATTGTTTATCTCCACAAAATTACACTGAGGTGCATATACTGAGCTAAACCATACTTTCTGAACGTTATAACTATTACAGAGCTCAATTAAGAGAGGATTGTTCAGATTTGAGGCATTATCACAAATCACATATTGAGGAACACCAAACATTAGGAAAACATCATTTTCCAAAAACTCAACAATATTCTTAGCCGTGGCCTTTCTCAAAGGTTGGACTAAAGTATACTTACTAAACCAATCAGCAACTACTAAAAACCACGTATAATCTTTTTTGAACGAACAAAGGGACCTATCAGATCTATTGCAATTATCTGCCAAGGAAACTTGGCCTCTCTCTGCTTACCCATTTTACCTAATGGAGCATAATTTGGTGTCTTCTGAGCACCACAAACTTAACATGACCTGACAAACTTAAGCACATCAACACGCATCTGGGGCCAATAATATCTTTCCTGGATACGGGACAAAGTTTTGGAAAATCCAAAGTGAGCACACGTAGGTGGCTCATGACAAGACTTCATAACTTCAAACCTTTGTAGTTTGGGCACAAGAATTTTCCACTCAACATCATTAGTCTTAAAAGAATTTCTGGTTGGGACAAACTTATATACAAAATCATTCTCCACCTTCCACTGTGAATAATCAAGGAGGAATCGGATTATCTTTGATCTCAAATTATCAAACCAAGGGTCTATTCTATCTACATCAATTTCGAAAGAATTA
Organism: Diabrotica balteata; assembly: GCA_918026665.1. Lineage (NCBI taxonomy): Eukaryota > Metazoa > Arthropoda > Insecta > Coleoptera > Chrysomelidae > Diabrotica > Diabrotica balteata. The sequence goes on from OU898277.1 coordinate 97,901,525, forward strand.
ATCTTTTGGGCAGTTTCTGTTTTACTTTTCCTTCGGAAAGAATGCCATGTCCCATCCTCAAAGTTTAATAACAGTGAGAATTGACGCATAAAATCATTTCTAAAAATGAAACTGTAAGGGACAGAAGGTACAACAAAAAATTTAACTGTATGACACACACCATCAGCCTCTACTGGAAGATCAATGGTACCAACAACTGATTTATTGGACCCATTTGCTAAGCGGACATGCTTAGTAGATGTGGGATTATATTTAATTTCTTGGGAATTTAGAAATTCAACTCCAGCGGCACCTACAACGGACGTAGTGCAACCACTGTCTAAAAGAACTACAAAGTTTCTAGAAAAAACAAAAATACTAACATGGGGACTACTATCAAAACTTTTCTTCTCAAAAATTGGGTTCAACGATGGCCTGTAAGGTCTATTAGACTTAAATCTATTCGAAATACTACACTTAGGACAAGAAGATATGGCTACACCTTTATAACTACAACGATAACAAAATACTAACTTGCTTCTACAGTCACGGGAAATATGACCTGGTCTATTACAATTGAAACAAATAATCTTTTTCGGATTTCTGGGAGCTTGATAAGGGGCTGACTGCATTAATGTAGGTTGGGACGAAAAAAATTGCATAATTGGGGGTGGAGACGAAAAAGACTGATTTCTTATTTCAGTATTCTCTGGTGGACTGGGTCTATTATTTTCGTACTTATATTTATTGGGGTTGGGTCTCCTAGAAGATTTTTCTCTGTCCTGTTTGTTACCTACTCCACTTCTATCTTGCTTGTTTTGATTATTCACCCCATGAACTTGTTCTTTGGGCTTTTCTGAATCATCAATCGAAATACCTGCAAGACATTTAGTAGTCTGCAACAAGGGCAGGAAATTCTGCTCTAAACGTTTTATAGTTGCTACTAACATTTCTACCGTAGCAAAATCTTGAACGACTATCAGTGGAATATATTCCACTAAAATATTTTTCCTCATTGATTTCACTTTTTGGGCTTCACTAGGGTATGTTTCCAAACGTTTAAAAAGGTTTTCCATCACTGCTAAATTAAAGGTTATTTATTCATTCCTTTTTTGCTTTCTACTTTTAATTTCATCGAAGAAATTTCATCAAAAGCTCAATGAGCTACACTAAATAATACCAAAATAAACCAACTCTTGTTCTGACAACTAAATGAGACTGCTCCTAGTCAAAACTAAAACAGTATCTCCTGATCACAAATATTAAACCTGTGATCATTCAGATACAAGAAAGGATACACAATAAACAAACAGTCTACTACTGAAACTAAACTTGTCGAATCTTCTCTACGACTCACAATGACTACTCCTCGTACAACAACTTTAATTAACCCTTGGCATTTAAATACACCTTCAGAGACGGTTAATTAGAAAACAAATTACTTAACACTACTTCTCAATTACACAGCTCAAACGAAATCACTCAAACAAATACACACATTTACTCAAAAATTACCGAACATATAAAAAATTACAAAAACCGATTATTCTGTAAAATCTGTCGAATCAATTATAAATAAATGTAACAATAACTGAAATATTTGTTACCGTTTTTAAACTCTTCATTAAATTCGTTAAACATTCATGGAGAAATCCAGGTACAATTAGGAATTGGAGCAGAAAAGTTCCAGCTGTTATAGTTGCTGACATCAAAGAGGATGTTATATTAGGAATGGACGTAATGAATACGCATGGATTCCAATTGGATTTCAAGAATAAGGTAATCAAAGTTGGTAACGAGGAGGTATTTCTTCATCCACATAATGACAACACTATGCAAGCAGCTATTAAAGAAGATACAGTCGTGTCTGCGAGAAGTGAAACGATCATAGTAGCGCGGCTACAGGGAATTGTGGACGAAGGGACACCTGTTATGATGGAGCCTTGGAACCATGAGGACGAGGTTGGCCGAGGAATCTTAATTGGAAAGGAATTGGTGACTTCGGCTAAAGAAATACCTGAGAGACTTATCAATGTCAATGACTATCCAGTAACCATCAAGAAAGAGACAAAAGTAAGAACTTGTGTACCTGTGACATCCATAATCCGTCAGACGACAACATCTGATAATTCCAACGACAAATTCGACCAAATGGTTGCCGTTGCTGGACAGTCTCTGAATCAGATTGAGAAAAGGAAATTAAGGGAATTTCTTCGGCAGTATCGTGATATTTTCGTACCGAAAGGAGGATGGACGGGAAGAACTACCGTTGTTAAGCATAAAATTGATACTGGTAATGCTAATCCAATTCATCAAACAGCTCGACGATTACCACAGGCGAAAAGAGAGGAAGCTGAAACGATTGTTCAGGAAATGAAGAAAGACGGGGTGATAGAACCTTCTACGAGCCCATGGGTTTCTCCGGTGGTCCTGGTTAAGAAGACGGAACGACGAGGTTCTGTGTGGATTACCGTTTGCCAAACGACGTTACCAAGAAAGATAGTTATCCTCTGCCTCGGATCGATGACACATTGGCTGGAAGTAAATTGTTTTCTACTTTGTTTTTCTACAACTGACAAACATCAAGTGAGGAGTTTTCTTGGACTATGTACTTATTACCGGAGGTTTATTAAGAAGTTTGCAGATATTGCTAAACCATTAACGCGACTTACAGAGGAAGCAAGAGAATACCGCTGGGATACAGACTGCCAAAATGCCTTTGAGACCTTAAAAAAGCATTTATTAACAGCACTAATTTTAGGGTATCCACTGCCAGAAGGAGAGTTCATCTTAAATACAGATGCAAGTAATGTGGGAATTTTAGGAGTGCTGTCTCAGATTCAAGGAGGACAGGAACGAGTTCTTGGATATTTTAGTAAAGTTCTTTCGAAACCTGAGCGGAATTATTGCGTCACGAGAAGAGAACTTCTAGCAGTAGTGAAATCAGTAAAGCACTTCTATCAATACCTCTATGGAAGAAAGTTTTTAACCCGAACCGACCATGCAGCCCTTAAGTGGTTGATGCGGTTTAAGAATCCAGAGGGTCAGATAGTCAGGTGGATCGAACGACTCCAAGAATACGATTTCAAGATTGAGCACCGGGCCAGAGTTAGCCACAGAAACGCTGATTCTCTTTCCAGAAGGCTATGCCCAGCGGAGTGTTCCCACTGCAACAAAACGGAATCCAAGGAAGCAGCAGTGCTAAGAACGACGATGGTCAACGACGACTGGACGCCTACCAAGATAAGGGAAGAGCAAGAGAGAGATCCAGTTGTACAGAAAATTCGAAAATGGAAAGAGCAAAACCGTCGACCAGCTTGGCAAGAAATATCAAATCTATGCTCAGCAGTTAAGACGTATTGGGCCAGTGGGACTCATTTATCATGAAGATGGCTTGCTCAAACGAGTCCTGGAAAATGATGACGGTTCAGAGAAGAGGAGACACTTGGTGATCCCAAAGAGCAGAACAGCCGAAGTACTTCGTCAGTTACACGACAGTCCATCAGGAGGACATTTTGGTGTAAAGAAGACCCTTCAGCGAATTCAGGCCCGGTTTTATTGGATGAACAGTTCCGACGACGTAAAAGACTGGTGTAAGAAATGTACTATTTGTGCTACGAGTAACGGGCCTTACCGAAAAAGGAGAGCTCCTATGAGACAATATAATGTTGGAAGCCCGTTTGAAAGACTAGCTTTAGACATTGCTGGACCATTTCCAGAAAGTGAAAATGAAGGCAAGTACATGTTGGTAGTAATGCATTACTTCACTAAGTGGGTCGAGATTTACGCACTTCCAGACCAGAAGGCCGCCAAAGTTGCAGATAAGTTGATCCAAGAATATATCAGCCGATTTGGAGTGCCTTTGGAAATCCATAGTGACCAAGGCAAGAACTTCGAAAGCGATCTATTTCAAGGAATATGTGATAGACTAGGCATGAAGGAAACAAGAACTACAGCATATCATCCGCAATCGGATGGTATGGTAAAACGGATGAATAGGACAGTTGGCAAGTATTTGACAAAGATGGTGTCCGATCATCAGCGAGACTGGGACCAATATCTTCCGTTCTTTACACTGGCCTACAGATCTGCTATTAACTAATCGACAGGCCAGACACCAGCCAGAGTCCTATTCGGACGCGAGATGCGACTACCTTGTGGTCTAGAGTTTGGGTGTCGACCTGGAGAAGATGTAGCAGGTGAAGATTATGTGATCGAATTACGAAGAAGAATGGACGATGTACACGAGTTGGTCTGTTCCCATCTTCAGATCGCTAGTGACCGAATGAAGAAACGGTACGATACGCAAGCCGAAAAGGGGTGTTTTAAGAAGAACGACAAAATCTATCTCTATAATCCCAAAAAGCGAAAAGGTTGTTCTCCCAAGTTGCAGCAGTTTTAGGAAGGTCCATACCTCATTATGGAGAAGAGCAATGATGTCATTTACCGGATAAGCAAGATTCCGAGGGGAAAGCCGATGATAGTACACCATAACCGGCTGGCATCTTTCGAAGGTGACCACGACGTAGATGAAAAAGTGGAAGTAAACCAAGTCCAAGATGTGTCCGACCTCACGTTTGAGGAATTCATGGGTGCCTATGGAGGTACCGGAAAATCAAGACATGGTGTTACCACTGAAGAAAGGCAAGATCTACTCGCGCTTCCCGATGATTACTCACTGGCCCTTATTATCCCGGCCAGTATCAAAGACGCACCAGGGTTAGCATCCGTCTTTCGAAGGAAGTTCGGTCGAGTTGCAGAACTTCAATGCCAAGTGCCAGCTCGAGGAAAAGCCTTGAAACTCCAATATGCATCACGTTACCTTTTCTACCTGGTAACAAAAGACACTGCCCGTGACCAACCTACCTACCGAGATGTATGGGAAGCCTTACTTCCATTGAGAGAGCACGTACTAGAGTCCGACGTGTAAAAGTTAGCCATGCCAAAGTTGGAGTGCCACTAATTAGATTGGAGGGTTATCCGAAATATGGTGGAGGAGATCTTTAAAGACACCGAAGTCCAGGTGTTAGTCTGTTGCAATCCGCATAGTTACTGGTGCGGAGAGAAAACCGTCCCTTGTCATTTTTATACAACTGGAAGTTGTAAAAGAGGGTCCAGTTGCCGATACCATCATGCCGTTCCAGTTCCAGTCCCGACAAGGTTCCAGGAGGAACCATCTTTTACGAGGGTGGCAATGTTACGATAAATTAATATGTCTCGTAAATATTCTTTTTTAATTCTGAATTGTCTAGATTTTACGACCCTTTGGCCAGCTGGCAGAAATCCCAGGTAATAAAAACCGGTCCCGTACCATTCGAACGTTCCAGTCTTTTCGCCGAGGGTCAGGAAGGTTGACATCCTTCTAGAAATTCCATTCAGAAATTCCGACAGCTGTATTTGAGTATAAATAACGGGACTTTCATTGTAGGAAATCAGTCAGAGAAGATAAATCGCGTCGCGTTTTAAAATGTAACGCTCGTATTAAAATAAATTAAGTAATTATTGTAAGATAAATTCGTATAAATAAACTTTAAATTAAGTTGTAAGTGTTATAAATATAGAAGCTTTGATAAATAATAAAAACAATAAATTAGAATTAATAAAGACTTAACACAAGTATATGTTCAGTAACGAGTATTCCCCCTCTAGCTTTTATTACTGCTTGCATCCTTCTTGGCATGTTTGCAAGTAAATTTTGGAGACACCCTTGGGAATTAGCATTCCATTCATCCTGTGCAGCAAGCCGAAGCTGCTCTATCGTATTTGGAACGGGATTTCATTGTCATATGCGGCGTTTTAGCTGATCCCACATGTGCTCTATTGGATTTAAATCTGGACTAAATGGTAACCAATCCAATCTTTGAATTTGGATCTCATCAAGATATTTCCTTACTATGGCAGCAGCATGCGGTCGAGCATTATTGTGCATTAACATGAATCTGTCATATCCAATGTAACCAACGTATGGCAAAACATGATCTTGCAGAATCTCCCAACTAACACCCCCCAAACCATTATGCCACCACCTCCAAAACTAACGGTCTGGGTAAGATTGCAGGTGGCGAATCGTTCTCCAATTATTCTGTAGACGTGGTTTCGACCATCTGGCTTATATAATAGGATTCTTGTCTCATCAGTGAAAAGAACATTTGTCCAGTGGTCGATATTCCAATGAATATGTCTTCTTGCAAATTCTAAACGACGATATGATTTTGGAAAAGACGTGGAACTTTTGCAGGATGTCTAGGCTTTAAGTCTGCTTCTTTTAATCTTCGTCTAACTGTTTTTGAGCTCACATTAACTTGTCTAACATTTAGCAGCTCATTTCTGAGGTTCATCGATGTTAAAGAGTGATTTCTTGTAGAATTAAGAACCAAAAAATGGTCATCAATTGCGGTTGTACACCTTGGACGTCCTTGACTAGGCCTTCGTACAAAATTACCTGCCTCATGGTACCTTTTTAAAATATTCGAAACTGTAGATTGACTTCTCCTGAGACGCCGTGCGATATTTTTTTGTGTATATCCTTCCTCGTAAAAAATGACAATCTGTGTTGCTTGGGCTTCATCACAGTGTCTAATTTAGGTATAGGGGGCATATTAGTGTTAAATTTACTTGAATCAAAACAATATTTAATCAAACTTAATAGTTTAAACTAAAAATAACCAAATTACTATGATTCTTTACCTTTTTTTTACCTTTACGTGAAGAATGCTTTTTATGATAAAATGCACGAATGACACTAAACGCTGAATAAACGTTAAAATATTTCATATCAATTGAGTATATCAGTCTACTATATGAGTAAAATCAGTAATCTAAAATTGAAATAATAGTGACTACACAAAAAGAACTGTGCAAAGAAAAATTCCAAAATATTCGAATATTTTTGTATTTATATTTTATTTAAAGTATAATCTGCGTCTGCATTCACTTCTCGTTGAATAGCCTTTAACGTGGGCAGTTCGTTCCTAAAATAAAATCCATGAATCCATGATCTATACTTTTCGTACTATCGTCCAATTAAATTTTTGCACATCCTTTATGGATTGGGTTTTGGATAGGTTTGTTACCTTGAATTGCGCCGCGACGTCCTCTATAAGCATATCTTGATATCTTCTACGCAATCCCTCATAAACCGATTTTATCATTTGATTTCCTCTCACAGATAACCACCTTTTTTTATTTTGTTTATTAACAGATGTACTGCACGTTGGTTTTGATGCCATGATGTTACCCGACGGTACGCTCATGAAATACTACCAGGCACCTGATTTTAATGGTTATTTGTGGGTGAGTTTTCACAATATTGCCGTATTCCATTAAGAATATTACTTTCGAAAAGAAATAACGGTGTCCGCCTGTCTCTATATTGGCACTCAGGATATACCTCAATGCCACGGATAAGCTGCAAACGTTACTAAATAATAAATTTCGCAACAAGGCGAGTCTAGTTCGGACTTCCTACAGATGTAACCATCAAAAATGATAATTGAGAAGTGGATTTTTGTGTGCTAATAAAGAAATAAATATATAGCCGCTTACCACCGAGTGTTAACGAACTACAAAATGTCTGCCCTGACAATCCTATTGAATTCAGGGTATACAAATACAAAATTGACACAATTAGGGTCCTGTCAGGTGAAAAATTATTATAAATTATGCCAATATTTGTATAGTTTTTAGGAGCACAAAATTAAAATGACATAAATGTTACTTACATACTGATATAAAGAATGCTATTATATTTCCGTAGAGACATACTCAAAGCTCCGTTATGGTTGACTGGTATTTAATAGTCATCGGCTTTACTGCACTTTGACAAATATAGAGGTTTTCTTGAAGAGAAATGTTAAAGTAAAAACCAGAAGAAGAAAAGTATATTATTGATGTAGTTGTTTGTCGAAAAATTTTCTTTAGTGATTTAAAGTTATTTTTATTTAAAATTAAATAAAATTAAAAACCACCAGATCCTGCGTAGACGATAAGCAAAATTTAACTACCCCTCCTCGGTCACTCTTGGAGTGCTATATCCCGTTTTTGTTTTTTTCATTGACTGAGGATTCGTTTCTTAGTAATTGAAGCCTCATCCTAATAATAATATCAACAGTTAAGTTCCATTTACCTGTTCCAGAACAACTAGGATCTACCAAAATGTATTCCACATCAGGAAAATCAGCTTTTGTACAATCCAGCACATCCTTATTAAAAGTTTTTATACAATTCGCTCCAGATGCAAATACAATATTATTGAGAACTTCAAAACGTCTTGGATTTCTTTCAGTAGCATACACAGTACCTTGATCATTTAGGACCGCAGCTAAGTGTGTAGTTTTCATACCAGGAGCGGCACACATATCTAAGACTGTGCTACCGGGCGGTGGATTCAAAATGTGAACAGGTAAACAGCTTGCCTAAAAAATATATTTAGTTTCTCTTATGTTTTTGTATACATATAAAAAGAGGGGTTTTATGATTAGTCGGTATTTTAGAATGAAATAAAACAATTGTAGCAATAAATAAAAATGTAATTCCGTTACAATTGATGTCAGTGTGGTGTTTATCGTTTAAATAAATTTTAAAATAAAAATAAATTATAGTAAAAACTTTTTACGGTTTTCGTAAAGACTATTAAAGACTGAAGAGCCAATTTCTAAAAATTCGCGTGTGTTCGGTCGACAATTGGCTAAAACATTTTACCGTGTAGTCATTTCTCTCACCAATGGAGATGACAGAAAAATTCGAGTTTCAGTCAACAGATTAAAAAAACCAATGAAAAACTAGATATTTCTAAAAAGACCGATACGAGATTCAATGAAACTTCGAAAACAGAAAAAGAAATTCGAAAGTGTTTCCAGCAAGTTGATACAGCTTCTATACTCCGACAAGAAAATAAGAAGGGTGATTCATTGTTAAGAACCGATTTTATAACTGTCAACAATTAGGATATTATACAACTCCAGCGGAGTGATTATTCGCTATTTTTTAGAATTTAATTAATTTATTAGAAATTAATTCTATCGTTATGTCTCTGTTCGTGCCTTTGTCGTTTTGTGAATTTCGTAATTATCCGATCTTGCCTTACTATTATGGTAATATAGGTACGTGATTTCCTACCATTAAAGCTTTTACCGGAATTAATTTCTTAAATCCAAACTTATCATTAAAAGATTATTCATGTTATCTAAATATCTAAAAACTATTATCGACAAGGAAATATGTGCTGCGACGGCGAAGATCGTATTACCATCAAATTTAGACTTAAGATCATATTACATTTTGTTGATTATTGAAAATTAAATGGTCTGGATAATATCTTAGTGGAAATTGCATTGGTAGATGATCAATCTGGAAAAATGTTATTTAAAACATGCGAAAAATTGTTGCAATCCGTGTTTATCGTTGTTGTTATAGTATCAGCTATTAAATTCGTGCTCGATTGCTTCGTCTTAATAGTTTCCGTACTCATTTTGTTAATTAGGTTACTATTGTGAAGCAAGACAAAATATTAGGTTAAAGTAAGCAATAGTATGCTGTTTACATTTATATATATATATATATATATATATATATATATATATATATATATATATATATATATATATATATATATATATATATATATATATATATATATATATATATATATATATATATATATATATATATATATATATATATATATATATGAAACTTAGAGCTAAAATTAATATCAAACTCACCAGTCTTCCGGGTTGAACCGCGTCGATATTCATTTTGCCGAGCTTTCGGCATCCTCTCTGATGCCTTCCTCAGGGCTTCCGAGGTCTCAGTCTCCCGAGCCCCCAGACACAACTACACTGTTCACTGATCACTGCGCTGTCACTACTACGGCTGGGAATAGGAGACGGTTCATTTATACCGTTTATGAAATACCTTGTGCAGACTGTCCCCGATCCTATATAGGCCAAACAAATCGTAGAATCCAAAATAGGATTTATGAACATTCCATTTCTGTTCGCAATTCTGATTCAATTTCGCTCTCGGTCAACACCATCTTCATACAGGTCATAAAATTGATTTTGAAAACTCCAGAACCATAGCCCCCATCCGCTTCTATAAACCAAGAATTATCCGAGAAGCCATAGAAATAGAAAAAAGGCCAAATTGTCTTAATAAAAGAGATGACGCCATACTGTTACCTTCTACATGGAGACCGCTCATAAAGAAAATATCGCCCCCTCCATCCTCGAATCAAAATTCCACAGTCGGAAATGTTCACGCCAACTCTCGCGCCAAACCCAGCGCCAACTCTCGCGCCCCCCACCCCAACTCCCACCTAGGCCACGCCATCATCGACGGTATAAATGAACCGTCTCCTGTTCCAAGCCGTAGTAGTGACAGCGCAGTGATCAGTGAACAGTGTAGTAGTGTCTGGGGGCTCGGGAGACTGAGAGCTCGGAAGCCCTGAGGAAGGCATCAGAGAGGATGCCGAAAGCTCGGCAAAATGGATATCGACGCGGTTCAACCCGGAAGACTGGTGAGTTTGATATTAATTTTAGTAATAATATTAATTTTAGCTCTAAGTTTCATTGTACTAACCGCGGAAATCTTTCCGAACATATATATATATATATATATATATATATATATATATATATATATATATATATATATATATATATATATATATATATATATATATATATATATATATATATATATATATATATATATATATATATATATATATATAGTATAATGGTAAGGTTGATTGAGTTAGCAGCTGAATAATGAAAGCCAAAGTGTGCTCTTTTCAACGATTTCGTTATATTTCGTTAAATTTCTTTAACATCTTCAGACGAATGCTAGCATTCTAAAAAGAACAGATTTTATTAAATAGGTAAAAATATAAACCAAGAGGTATTCACTTTAAAATTCAAAATAATAAAGTACAAAAAGTGTCAACAGCGCAACTGTCAAATAAGTGTTACCAATTTATGCCAAAATTTTACCTTCGTTCGATTACAGTTACAGTGTGTTCCGAACAAATGTTCTTGATAAAAACTCTTTATAATGCATTTATACAAATTAAATGAAACATATTATTGTGTATTTCTTTAAGTTAACATTAATAGAAATTTTTAAATATTATTTCTACGCGTATATAATAAAATATGTCTAGTGGGTGTAATGTCAGTGTACTCGGTAAAGTGATTCTAAAAAGAACACACCTAAACCCTAAATATTTCGTGTTGGTATCATATGACGTCACAGGCTATGACACCGATGACGTGCATCGTTATATAAATTAGATGAAGGGTATGTGTATATGAATTAAAGTGAAAGAAACTAACGAAGGATATATTTATTATAACTTGAAAAACAAATTAAACAAGACAAATAGTAAATAGTACTTACATTTACATTACACAATATTATTAAATAGCGAATCGTCTAAATTGACATTTAAAAACATAAAATTTTCCACTTTTCTTGTTAACCGTGTTCTTCTTTTATTTAAAACTAAACCAGATTTTGAACATGTGTTCACAAGGAACAGATTTTGTTACAATACTACAATATTTTATGAATATAGTGGTTAAGTTAGGATATACATGGCGATGGTTTTTCCACCAATGTAATGGAAAGTTTCAATCTCCGTTCGAAATTTTTTGTGGGTAATATATCATCAGACAAATACATGTCGACTTCTTTCATTACTCTCGATACAGGTGTATGTTTAGATGAGTCATGTCCAATTAATTCATCAAAAATACATCATGGACTTAAGTCATCTTTATCAGGTTCTTTTTCTTGTACTGATTAAATTTCAATAGTACAATCCTTTTTTTGTTTTTTTTTTAGAGAAGTAACCAGCTTCTTAACTCTTTCTTTTGTTTTTTTTTACCTTCATTTTTACCAGAAAATCTCTGCATTTTAAATCATTATTCGTCATTTACGAATCTACGGTTTCTCACTGGTAAGCCAACTAGTTGATGGTTGATTAAAAAAAACTAGATTTTGTGTAGACGTAATATATGAGGTTTTTTATGGTTTTTCCCTCATAATTTACTATGGAATCACTAACAGGAGAATTTTATTGTCATCATGTCATGTGTTTGTCTTTTTAAAGACGAATTACATGCTATGATTTTTTTTCTGACGGATATTCTCAAGTTAAAGTTGATTTCATGTAATCGAATGAACTATCTTATAAGTAAAGTCGTCCCAGGAGCGCAACTCAACAATATTGGCAATATCATTTTAAAGTCGTCTACTTTAAAATGCATAATGTATGTCTGAATTGTCAATATAAATGAGTCAGATAAAATTAAATTATTAGAAGAATTTTTCACTATGTAACAAAAAACAAAATTTGTTTAATTTACTGTTTGTATTTTGAGAACGATTTCCGAAGTGGAAATTGAAACGTCATTAAACGTATTTTTTTATCTTTAATTGTGGCTTATTCCCAGTTAAATAGTAATTAATTTAAAATGCCACAAGAAAATAGCTTCAGAACAATAATAAAAAGTCATGTAATTTATTACCATTGACCATTTATACATCAACAAGGAATCTACGTTCCTGTAGTTGGCTGTATACCATGTATTAAAAATTTAATTAAAAATCCTTTGTAATAGGTATATATTTAAGGCCCAAACGGGCTAAGTTAAAAAAACATAACGTTTTCGGAAATCATGTTCCATCATCAGTGTCCTAGAAAATAGTTAACCACTTAATCAAAAAGAACATAGGTTAAAATTTTGACTAAGGTTAATGAAAAATGTGGTTAATACTTACTAGGAGTACATGAATGTAACCACCAAGATTAAATATATGGGTAAAAACCCGTTAACAGATGTTTAATTACATTTAGTTTTAAAAATACGTTATAATTATTTAAGATTATAGAGTTACCGATGGATTAGGTAACATGGCGACATATGACTCCACGTTGAAGTTGCTAGTCCTGAGACGGTATTTCTTCGAGGACTGTATGAGTGCAACTGATTGGCAATGACATTTGATGACAATATTGTTAAGTTATGACGGAAATTATCACAGAGCAGTCAATGTAGCTGTATGTTTCTACTTAAGACAAAAGCCAACGTTATTTAAAATTGTGAAAATTAAGTGAACTAATAACAGTATCAACCATCAATAACAGTATCAACCATCAATATTATAGTTTTAAATTTATGTAAATAAGATGATATAAGGGAGAAAAAATTGTATGGTTGTAGTTATGCAACCAACTATGCATGTATGTAGCAATGTAATATAGAAAATTTTTATTATATGGCCCTTTATGTTTCTTAAACATTTGGTACCCAGAAAATACAAGCTAGACACATGTGAAAGGTTGAATTTTAGAAATTTTGATGTTAATGGTTGGATCTAAATGTATTTATTTAGAATTGGAAGTGTTCTTGTATGAATAAAATAAAACTGTTTTAGTAAATGTTCACGTGTTATTTAACTTTTAACTCAAATATAAAGGCCCTGTATGTCAAAAGCAACATTTGGTACCTGGCAAATGTGAAAATTTTGAGTTATAAGTTCATGAACATAAATGTCTGACAAGGTGGTAACAGACTAAAAGGTGTGGAAGTTTTATTGTATTAGCTATTATATGTAATGAACGAAAGATTTTTTGATGGTTGGGACATGATTATGTAGTATGTTGATAGTATGATAATCTACTTATAACTTAAGAAAGGTCCTATCTGTCATAAGGCAACACTAGGTACAAAAGAAATAAAAAGGATAAGTTATAAGTTAGGTTTGTTGTAGGTATAAGTTGTCTTAAATTGTGATGGTGGTATGGTTGGCTTTGTTGATATTAAGTGAAACGAAAAAGTTTTTGTAGTGTCATCTTTGCAGATGAATAAGTTGTGTAATTTGATTTTATTCATAATGGATATTCATAATGAATATTTGATTTTATTCATAAAGGATCTTAAGGTGTTCGTTCAACTATTGTGTGAAATAAACAAAATTTGATGGTTGGGATATGGTTATGTATTATGTTTATCATATAGAACTCAAATTATAACTTAAAAAAAGCCCTATCTGTCATAAGACAACACTAGGTACATGAAAAAATTAGATGGATAAGTTATAAGTTGAATGTGTCTGCGTTGTGTACTGGCCTTAACTTGAAATTGAAAGATTAATAGATGGCTATGTTCAAATTGAGTAGGAAAGAAATTTATGGTTGTTTTGAATGAATGGTGGGATACTGAACAACTACAGAAAGCTGAGATCACCAGAGGTCCGCTACCAAACCCTAAGGGAATTGTGTGAAAATGTAAAAAGAGGACTGAAGTGTTTGTTAGAATATGTTGCTGAATAGTTTAGAATTTGTGGGGGGCTAACAAGAAGCATGGACAGTAATAGATATAGAAGGTTGGACTTGAAGTTAGGTTTAATGAAGAGAAGAGGGGAGAGATGGAGAGTATGTTATGTTGAAGTAAAAGTTTTGGAATGGACTGAAATTTGATGATAAATGTGGATTTTAGTTGAGAGGTAAATTAGGGGTGAAAATTATGAGAATAGTTGGCGATGAAGAGGGAGGAAGTCTCGATTGAAGGATACATGACGATTGACACAATTAGGGCTTTTTTGTTTTTCTTTTAAAATTTCAAGATCTTCATATAAATCTAATTTAAGGAAGTTTTTTTGGGGGATGTTGTGGATAAGTGAAACGTCTTCTGGGATATTGAGGGTATGGCTGTGTTCTTTGAGATGTTGGGAGAAGGTGGAAGTATTTTCTCTTTTTATGTGTTCTAGAGAACGTGAGAATAATGATCTGCATGTCCTACCTATGTAGGAAGCATTGCAATCTGAACATTTTAATCTATATTGGGACCGTGCAAGTTCGGAACAGCGACAGCTGGTGTCGTAAATCAGCAAAATTTACTGCGCTTTTATGTTAGATCGAGGTAACCGGATAACTGTCAAGGACGTGGCTCCAAAAAAGAATAAGAATAAAAAGTAAGATTGAGGTTATGTCGGAAAATGTAAACGTTGATGTAGCGTAAATACAAATATGTAAATATATTATTGAATTGCAGCATTACTGTTAATATGGATTCAATAATAAAAACTGGATTTGAGAAAGTAGATCACCAAATAACTTTTCAACCAAGCACTGAGTCAAAGGGAAAAGCTTTAGTAGTGGCAAATGTCAAAAAATAATGGAAGAATTAAGAAAAATAAATTACCATAAATAATGCTAATGCATAAATTAGCAGGTTAAGCCCATGTTATCATCATATTGGTTTGAACAATTAATTCTTTCCCTGTAAACTTTTGAACAGCGAATATATCTTAATACATCTTCAGAAAAACTTGAACTTAATGCATTCTTGTAAACTTCAAAAAAATAAAGTTTAAACATTAAACTTGATTTTTGGGTTAAAATGAACTCTAAGTGAGTATTATGAAACTAAAATTTACACTTAAAAGTGAACTTTTATTTATTATTTATTTCAAACTGACTTTAAAATCGGGCGCAAGAATAATGCATAATTTGGGTTATGTTACTTATGCTTTTTTATTATATAAATCCACTTTTCTCTTTGTAGTAGCTTTGTGCTTCGAAGTTGGAAACGAATAAAACTTAAATTGACAATTTTTTGTTGTATTTTTACAATTTATAACACAGCATTTTGTAAATCCCATTTTCTTCAGAGACAGAAGGTGTAAATGTAAATAAACAAAACGAATATGAAATATGACAATTGACAATATGAAATCTATGAAATGTGCACTAAAAAATGCAAAATTTCTCCGCTACTCGCGCACGATCGTTTCTCGTATCCCCTCCAAGTACTTGCACGTCGCCAATACTCCACTCCGATCCATATAATTGATGGAATCTTTGGAATCAGAAATGTGTTGACCCAAATTGTAGGGTACTTTAAATGAGACATGGATGTTTTCGACCGAACGTTGGATGAGATTTCGAATATCTCCAGAAAGACTATCATGATAATATGGGAGTGAAACATAATTGGGCTTGGTAACGAGGTCTCTGGGGAAAGCAGTCTCCTGCAGTGTCTTAAGGCGTTTTTTGCGGATGAGTTTATTGTTAATGTTATGGTCATATCCATTGTTGACTGCTATTTGCTTAAGTATGTTTAGTTCTTTTTTGTAATTTAAGTCTGAGAGTGGAATGGTTTCTAGGCGATGGATGTAACTATGAAAAGCTGCGTATTTATGCGACATGGGGTGGTTGGATGAGAATGGAATTATGTGGTCAGTCTGTGTAGGTTTCCTATAGATACTGAAGTCGAAGTGGTCATTTAATCTGGTAATGGTGAGATCTAGAAAATTAATAGACATGGAAGATTCTAGTTCCATGGTGAACTTGATGTTGGGGTGAATTTGGTTGATTTTGGAAAGTAAAAGATCAGCTGAATTGGAATTACCTGAAATGAAGACTAAACAGTCGTCAACATAGCGAAACCAGTGGAGTATTTCAGGGTTTTTCATGATATGTGTGGATTCTAAGTGATCCATAAATATATCAGCTAATAGAGGAGAGCGACAGCTGCCCATGGCTAAGCCATCATGTTGTTTGCAGTATTTGTTGTTAAAAACAAAGAAATCTTGATCTAAACAAAGCTGTAATAGTTGGATAATGGAGTTGGTGGTAGATAAGGTGATGGAGTTGGCTATGAGAAGAGAATGAACCAGATTAATTGTTTCTTGTTTAGGGACAGACGTGAATAGATTGCTAACATTAAATGAAAGCATAGTAATATTGGGGTGAAGGTTAATGTGTCGTAAATTATTGACTAGATGACTGGTGTTTTTGACTGAAAATCGAGGGGTGAAGTTCGTCATATTGTTGATAAGATTCAATATAAATTTTGATAGGATGGAAACTGGAGTGTTAATGAAGCTGACAACTGGACGAATAGGAATGCCCTCTTTGTGTATCTTAGGTAAACCGTACAGTCTAGGTATTAAAGGATTGCTTGGGATTTTATAATATGGTGCAAAATGTTCTGAGAAGAAGTCTATGAAATGTTTAATATTGTCTTTTAATTTATTTATGAACTTTTTTGAGGCGTCTGTTGCAAGTATAATATGCTCAATAACAATAACTTCACTCTACTTGCAACAGACCCATCCATCGCCTAGAAACCATTCCACTCTCAGACTTAAATTACAAAAAAGAACTAAACATACTTAAGCAAATAGCAGTCAACAATGGATATGACCATAACATTATCAATAAACTCATCCGCAAAAAACGCCTTAAGACCCTGCAGGAGACTGCTTTCCCCAGAGACCTCGTTACCAAGCCCAATTATGTTTCACTCCCATATTATCATGAAAGTCTTTCTGGAGATATTCGAAATCTCATCCAACGTTCGGTTGAAAACATCCATGTCTCATTTAAAGTACCCTACAATTTGGGTCAACACATTTCTAATTCCAAAGATCCCATCAATTATATGGATCGGAGTGGAGTATATAGATTAAAATGTTCAGATTGCAATGCTTCCTACATAGGTAGGACATGCAGATCATTATTCTCACGTTCTCTAGAACACATAAAAAGAGAAAATACTTCCACCTTCTCCCAACATCTCAAAGAACACAACCATACCCTCAATATCCCAGAAGACGTTTCACTTATCCACAACATCCCCCAAAAAAACTTCCTTAAATTAGATTTATATGAAGATCTTGAAATTTTAAAAGAAAAACAAAAAAGCCCTAATTGTGTCAATCGTCATGTATCCTTCAATCGAGACTTCCTCCCTCTTCATCGCCAACTATTCTCATAATTTTCACCCCTAATTTACCTCTCAACTAAAATCCACATTTATCATCAAATTTCAGTCCATTCCAAAACTTTTACTTCAACATAACATACTCTCCATCTCTCCCCTCTTCTCTTCATTAAACCAAACTTCAATTCCAACCCTCTATATCTATTACTGTCCATGCTTCTTGTTAGCCACCCACAAATTCTAAACTATTCAGCAACCCTTTCTAACAAACACTTCAGTCCTCTTTTTACATTTTCACACAATTCCCTTAGGGTTTGGTAGCGGACCTCTGGTGATCTCAGCTTTCTGTAGTTGTTCAGTATCCCACCATTCATTCAAAACAACCATAAATTTCTTTCCTACTCAATTTGAACATAGCCATCTATTAATCTTTCAATTTCAAGTTAAGGCCAGTACATAACGCAGACACATTCAACTTATAACTTATCCATCTAATTTTTTCATGTACCTAGTGTTGTCTTATGACAGATAGGGCTTTTTTTAAGTTATAATTTGAGTTCTATATGATAAACATAATACACAACCATATCCCAACCATCAAATTTTGTTTATTTCACACAATAGTTGAACGAACACCTTAAGATCCTCATATCCATTATGAATAAAATCAAATTACACAACTTATTCATCTTCAAAGATGACACTACAAAAACTTTTTCGTTTCACTTAATATCAACAAAGCCAACCATACCACCATCACAATTTAAGACAACTTATACCTACAACAAACCTAACTTATAACTTATCCTTTTTATTTCTTTTGTACCTAGTGTTGCCTTATGACAGATAGGACCTTTCTTAAGTTATAAGTAGATTATCATACTATCAACATACTACATAATCATGTCCCAACCATCAAAAAATCTTTCGTTCATTACATATAATAGCTAATACAATAAAACTTCCACACCTTTTAGTCTGTTACCACCTTGTCAGACATTTATGTTCATGAACTTATAACTCAAAATTTTCACATTTGCCAGGTACCAAATGTTGCTTTTGACATACAGGGCCTTTATATTTGAGTTAAAAGTTAAATAACACGTGAACATTTACTAAAACAGTTTTATTTTATTCATACAAGAACACTTCCAATTCTAAATAAATACATTTAGATCCAACCATTAACATCAAAATTTCTAAAATTCAACCTTTCACATGTGTCTAGCTTGTATTTTCTGGGTACCAAATGTTTAAGAAACATAAAGGGCCATATAATAAAAATTTTCTATATTACATTGCTACATACATGCATAGTTGGTTGCATAACTACAACCATACAATTTTTTCTCCCTTATATCATCTTATTTACATAAATTTAAAACTATAATATTGATGGTTGATACTGTTATATTAGTTCACTTAATTTTCACAATTTTAAATAACGTTGGCTTTTGTCTTAAGTAGAAACATACAGCTACATTGACTGCTCTGTGATAATTTCCGTCATAACTTAACAATATTGTCATCAAATGTCATTGCCAATCAGTTGCACTCATACAGTCCTCGAAGAAATACCGTCTCAGGACTAGCAACTTCAACGTGGAGTCATATGTCGCCATGTTACCTAATCCATCGGTAACTCTATAATCTTAAATAATTATAACGTATTTTTAAAACTAAATGTAATTAAACATCTGTTAACGGGTTTTTACCCATATATTTAATCTTGGTGGCTACATTCATGTACTCCTAGTAAGTATTAACCACATTTTTCATTAACCTTAGTCAAAATTTTAACCTATGTTCTTTTTGATTAAGTGGTTAACTATTTTCTAGGACACTGATGATGGAACATGATTTCCGAAAACGTTATGTTTTATTTAACTTAGCCCATTTGGGCCTTAAATATATACCTATTACAAAGGATTTTTAATTAAATTTATACATCAAATATAGCCCAGTATATTGATATAATAAAACTTCAAGCATATCAACTCGATTAAAAAATTGTGTTCGTCCTAGAAATTCCACTAGTCGACCCTGAAATCTATACCTTATACCATTTAAATTCGATACCAATATTAGATAATCAAACTGGTCTTTTTCATACACTTTCTACAATACATAAGTATATAGCGCGAGATGATGATTCAATTTCATATGTATTACCCCGAAACACAGAAGAATGCAAATCAATTGGTCCAAACCAAAGAATGTGCACAGATATTCTTCCCTATCCAATAGACAGTGATACTATATGTGAAGCCCAGTTATTGAAACCAGTTAGCGTTCTACCAAAAACTTGTCAGATGTCGACGTTTTTAGCACAAGATTACAATGTGCAAGAAATTGACCGAAATTTATAATTAATAACAGTATCCGATCCATTACCAGTCACAATCAAGTGTGAAAGAAAAGACATTAGTACCCAGACAATCAAAGTAAACACAATTCTAAGATTACTAACCGAATGTACAGCATTTATTGGAAGTACTAAAGTCCACGTCAGAGATCAAATCGATTAATGTTCCATATAGATGGTGTGACCATTTCGAAAGAAGAAACCATATAGCAAATTTGAAACCATTACAACTCAATAAGATCAATGCAGACGATTTAAATATTGCACAACACAAGCTGGACCAATATTCAGAAGAACTCGACCGAATCATGAACGAACCATTCATCGAAGAACATCTGCCTTGGTTCAATATAGTGTCTTTATTATTAATTATCATTCTAGTTGTTGTATAGATCTTCTGCAAATGTAGACGCAAAAGATTTTCAAGACTTGCCATGAACTATCCGCAGGACTCACCTCCACCTTCACCACATCGCAGCAGTTCTATTAAACAGAAACTTAAAGGATTAACCTTTAAAAGAAGACCAGACGTACGCTCAGAAAATGAAGAAGTATCAGAAACCCCAATTGAACTTGAAGCAAGGCATCGACTTTTCACTAGCTGGTTCACATGAGGGGGGCTGTTATATGTGAAAATAGTCACCTTGAACCATTCAAGGGTTACCGACACTTTGGTTTCACAATATCAGTTCCTATTTCATCATCCTTTCAGCAAGCGTTCCCATAGAGATAGCTGACCATGCACGGACAATAAACTCTAACCAAAACAGGCCTTTAGTGGCAACAAAAAACAAAAATGCCGACACCACATTTTGTAGAAAGATTATAAATTTAGGCATTATTGTTTCACTCGTCATTTAAGTTTCTTGCTAATAACATATTTGTATTATAATTTTATTTGCTTCATTTTATCGTAGAACAAAGTGTAACTTTTAATTGTGAAATAAATATTTTTTTAAAAAATCAATCAAAAAGTTACTGATTTAACATGATTATTTATATATATATATATATATATATATATATATATATATATATATATATATATATATATATATATATATATATATATATATATATAAGGATCACTCAGACGAGTGGTGGGTTCTTATATCGGTCTCTAGGTGGAGAAATAAAAGACAAAGTTGATAGGCTACTTATCTATTTTGAAGACGTTTCGCTTTCGAGTTTTGAAAGCATCATCAGTTCATCTAAAAAATTTTACAATATGAGAACCACACAATCATGGAAACGATGTTAATTGTTACCTTAAAAAGACATGTAGCAGTCAATGTTATTAACAATAATGTGAATGAAACTAAGTAAATGGACATAATACGCTGATTTTGTATAAACAGTTAAGTAACTAACAACATATATGAACTTATAAAATTAGCACAGCAAATGACCATGTGGTCTAAGTAAATTAAATGTTATTTAATGTTAATTAGTGAGAAAGAACTAAGAAAATCGTAGATAACTTCCAACTATTTAATGAATATTAAGCTTTGATTTTAACTTTAGGTAGCATTATAAGTGATATTAATAAAATTTTAAAAAGTAGTATAAATGAAGTTACCGATCAAAGCCCTATGAATGTCGCCGGGAAAATGGCGTTAAATGAAACAGGAACGAACTAAACCGCGAAAAGACAGCCAACCTTGAGGTCAAAAATACTTTCGACAGATCAACAAGGTGTAGGTACCAACCCAAATTTTGGGCGGTCAATTTAAGTTTAAATGAGTTAGGATGACTATCCGGTTGTAAAAGACAACACAGTGAAAAAAGTTGGTAGTGTAATAGCAACTCCCCTCACTAATCAGTCCAGATTTACAAACAGGAGATTTTCATTCAACCTCATAAGTATGTAATAACGTTAATCATTATGGCTAGTTAAACAACCACAGGTGGTTAACGATCGATCAATTTCCAAACAGCCCAAGGTTCAATATACTTGGAACTGTGATTTGCAAAGGATTATATGAATCAATTATAATATTTGTATTATTTCAGTATAAAATTGTTAACACTAATCAAAGTAATCAGTGTATGGAAATGCAATGGAAGTTGCATATGTAATAGTAAATTAAGTAAAGAATATTAAATTATTTTATTGAGATATTTATGTATTTTTTTGAGATTTTATTATTTATGTATTTGAAACGTCTTCAAAATAGATAAAGTAGCCTATCAACTTTGTCTTTTATTTCTCCACCTAGAGACCGATATAAGAACCCACCACTCGTCTGAGTGATCCTTATATATATATATATATATATATATATATATATATATAATATATATATATTGGATTGACGGTCGTACTCCTTTTTCCGATATATATATATATATATATATATATATATATATATATATATATATATATATATATATATATATATATATATGCTTTCTGTAGTTTTCCGGGTTTGACTCCGCGTTGAATAATTTTGGTTTTGATAAAAACCATTATTTTGACGACGTTTCGGCAACGTCGCATTTGCCATTGTAAAGTCAGGTAGTAGCGCTTCTCGCTGATGCTTGAAGTTAACTAAGTTAACTTCAAGCATCAGCGGAAATGGCAAGTGCAGTCTTGCCGAGACGTCGTCAAAATAATGGTTTTCATCAAAGCCAAAATTATTCAACGGGGAGTTAAACCCGGAAAACTACAGAAAGCACATATATCTCCCGCGGAAATTTCAAGTGTAACTAACATGATAAACAATACACCAAAGAATACATACTTTATCTTGTAAAATAATTGATCCATTCTTATAAGCTGGGTGTTGATAAAATTCGGTTTTAGGAGGAAAAACTAGCAGATTGGGAACATGAATGTCTATCATAAATTCTCTCCCCTTTAAAGATGAAACTGTTTCTAAAAATCCTTTGTAATCATTTTTATTTAAGAATCTATTCAGCACCCATCCTTCTTCACGAAATGATTCTACTGCTTCTGTTAAATTGGAAATTAAAGTATTTATCCGAACATACCGTGGTTTATTGTCATTTTCTACAAAATAAGACAATTTAAAATAAATATACAAATAAAAGCTTAAAAAAAGTGCATAAAATTTTGATAATATAATGTATGAGTGTTAATAATATTCTGAAGAACTGATAGATTTTCTTGTTTGGATTTGTGACAGTTATTCTATCGAGCGCATTCCTCTGTAAATAGGGGATTCGCAGATGGTCCCTTTTGTATATTCGGAGCACTGATACCCAAAGAGTAACCAGCACACCTGCCACGAAACAAAAACTTACACCTGTAGGTGAAAATTGTGAATAATGTTCAAGTAGGGATACTGCCTGGAGATCGCCAAAGTTTGTCTAGAGCCGACGCTGGACGTGACAGTATGCGGTAGGTCGGCAGCAGGGTACTGAGGAGACGAGCCCTGTCATAAAAACAGCTAAAGCACAACAGTGACAATAGCAAGGGAGTTAGACCAAGGGTATCCAATTTTTTTTGTCTCGGAACTTTAATTGAGGATATTTTTTTTGCAGAACCCTATTTTGATAAATAAAGAAATTACCTTGTACTTTGAATATTTTCATGTAAGACTGTAAAAAAAGGAAGACATTATGAATGAAAAATAATATAAGGAATACAAAGATAAACACAATTAACTAAGTAACTCCAACTATTTCAACGTGAAGAATGAAACTTTTTCACACATTTTCTTATAATAGTATTAAAATTGGGCTTAAGGTCTGACAATTGATTACAAAGATCCGGAGCTGCATCCAGCCTATTTCTGAACTTGTTTTTGGTATAAGCGTAAGTTGAAAACCAGTCTCTCATCGGTAAGTCGTCACAAAATGAAGTAGAGCCTTGATAGCTTTCTCAGCGATTGTTGGGTATTCATCTTTAAGTGCAATCCAAAAGTCATTCAGATTCGAATCTTCTGATTCGGATTTTTGTTTTAGAAGTTATGAACACTTAATGTCGATCAAGTTCTCATACTCTGTCATAGTTAGCATCGATGGGTTGGTATGTTTTGTAAATGGATTCTGAACCCAGTTGTTGTCCTGTAACTTCTTCGGGAAATATTCTTTCAAGGATTTTTCGAGGTTAATTAAATGTTCAATTATGTTTTGTTTTTCACATCTGAGGTTACTCCTAACTCAGTCTCTTCCAGGAAATTATTTAAAAGAGTAAAACATTGGTAATTTTTTTTCCACACATTCTATCCAGAAGCAAATTTTGATTTTATGGGACGCTACTTTGTCTTTTACTGTAAATGTGGTTATTGTTCTTCCTTGTAGAGACTGGCAGAATACGTCGAGTTTATCGAATATATCAGCTAAGTAAGCCAATATCAACAAACATACCGCATCATGCAATGGTTCAACAAGCAGATACAGAAATGGGTTGTTCAGCAAAGAATATCGTAAGATCGTTGCGCAATTCAAATATTCTTGATAAAACTTTTTCTTTTGAAAGCCATCTTAGTTCCGTGTGTAACAAAAGTGATTGATGCTGACTTCCTACCTCTTCACACGCTTTTTTAAAGAGCCCCGACTGAAGTGGATGTGATTTAACGTAGTTAACAATTTGTATGACTTAATCGAGAACTTTCTTTAAAGCCGATGGCATTTTTTTCTTCGTGACAAGGGCATGTCGATGCAGAATGCAGTAACTGCTACTACAGTTGGGTGCAATATTCTTTATTCTTGTTACAGTTGCTTTTCTCTTGCCGACCAAAGCTGCACACATCAATACATTTGTTCCAGTCAATATATTCATATAATAATCAATGACTTTAAAAATTTCTTTTCCTGTTGTGTTTGTCTCCAAGGATGTATAGAGAGACACATCTTCAATTGATCCTTCGAAGAGGTATCTCACGAAAACAAGCAGTATTGATACTCCAGCGATATCTGTACTTTCGTAAAGTTGTAAAGTAAACATCTCACTGTCTTTCAACCTAAAAATTAATTCGTCCTGAATGTGGTCTGAAATCTTATGAATTCGATCAGATATGATGTTATTAGAACACTGAACTGTTGCAACTTTTTTTCCTGCATCTTCTCCGAGTACGCAACTGAAGATATCTGCAATACCTGGTTTGATTAAATTCTCTGCAATCGTGTGTAGTTTACTATAACTTAGCAGGAATTATGCTTGTATTGCGTTTTCATGATCTATTTTAATATATCTCTGTAAAGCAGCCATACCGATTTTATGTACTTCTTTGTGTCTGTCAAAAAAGCTTACATTTTTATCTTTCAGTTGCGGATGATTGGTGTCAAGATGCCGTTTAAGCTTTGCAGGTACAAGAGAGCTATTGCACATAATTTTACTGCAAATAACGCATTGTCCATCTGAATTTTTAGCAATTCCCGCAGGAATAAATCCAAAAACAAGTAGGATCATATTTTCTCTTTTTTTGAAATAGTTTTCTCTTTAGATTCAGCCTTTATGTTGGTCGATGTATTTTGTCGGTCTTATCTAGCACCAGGGTATTCCGTATTTACTTCCGTACTATATAATACATTGTTAATGATCACCAAACGACATTGATAAATAACCAGCAACAACAATAAATAAACTTTATAAATAATAAACAACAAAAATATTAAATGAAAAGTAAAAGTGGTCATTAGTAAAACTGTAGGTAAAGGTAAGTTAAGTAGGTTAGGTAAATAAAACTTCCTTACAGAACAACCAGCAACAGCTTCTACAATATTTTCAGTAGGCTCTACTGGTAAATGTGATTGAACACTTTTGTCACTTGCAAGTCGTCTCGTTTTAAAAATATTTATGAATAAGTAAAAACTTGTAAAGATCTAATGGATGAAAAAACCTGTAAAGATCGAAAATTCCCGATTAAGGCAAGAACAATTAATATCACTGTAACCTATTTTCTTTAAATTACACCATTAACATGAACCGATTTAGTCTGGTGTCGCGGTAATTGACTCGCTCGACTGGCGCGCGGGCTTATGGTTCTGCCCCCCCCCCCCGCGTACTACCGTTGCGCGCCCAACACACAAGAGCGCCCACGCCGCTCACGGTGCCGCAGCGCCAGCACTTCACAAGGGTGGATAGCCGGTGGCTTACCCTCGCCACTCAACCAAATGGTTTAAGATGTTTACAGCCACTACCATTTGTAGCCACTCTTTTTATGTCATCTGTCCATCTCGTACGCGTGGAGCAAGAGTGGCTACAAATTGGATTCAGATGGCGCAAAATCGAACTAAGTGGAAAAGCATGCGAGAGGCCTATGTTCTGCAGTGGACGTTAGAGGCTAGTTGATGAGTGCACCATACCGAGGTTTAAGCGAAAAGTCGTAATTAGATGTAGTTATGAGTCTTTTCTACGAATGTTTTATTTAATTGTCGGACGGATGCGGAACCCCTGCGCCCCTTCTATGGAACCCCAGGGTTCCGCGAACCACCATTTAGGAACTGCTGAGTTAGACAACACTAAGAGCACCACTCTCCGAAGGTACTGCGTGGAAACATCAGCCAGCACTCGGTCAAACAAGAAGAGGGTTTCTACATCTCCTCGGGTTGGGTTTGGATATCAGGAAGTAGATGATCGATATGTGTACTATTATGTACTGTCACATCATGAGCTAGTTGCTCGACAGTGATCTCATTTTTGGACAATCCTTTGCTTACCCTCTAATAGGACGGCAAGGACGAACATAACGTACTATCATTAGAAAACTGTAAATGCGAAATTTAATAGTTTTGCAAGTTTCAACCAAACATAAACTACCAGTATAAGTTCCCAACTTAATCTAATCTACTGATAGTTTCTATAAGTTCCGTGACTACCACTGTGTATCTTTAGTAATATTAAACTTATCCTAAGAAATTTGTTTGAATTTGAAATTTGTGTTAACTTTATGGAGCATCTTAACGTGAATAATTATATGAAAATAAAGTATTTTAAGCAGGTATCAAAAGGGCAAAGGGTCCGCCGCTAGAGCTACGCAGCAATCGTAATTAACGAGCGATTTAGTTTATGCAGGTTGGCGAAAAAACATCAGAATTATAATACACTCAGGTAAATGTATTTTTTCACTGTATTGTCACATACTCCCTCTTACAACTAGAATCAGTGGTCTCTTTATTACTTTTTAAAAATATTCAATTGAAGGAGTTAGAATAAAAATAGTATAAGTAACATAAACACTGTTTTGAAACAATCGAGCTTAAAGTTGTTTGGCTTTAAAAAAATCCAGAAAATGTTTAACTCATAGCTTTGATTGTTTTAATTAGAAGGAAAATATGAAATTTTAGTTAAACTTTAGTTTTGGAAAATATTTTGTTTTTTTTGCAAAAAGAAGTACTTATACCTTTTTCCCAGAACATTAGTTAAATTTGATTAAAATGAAAAAACAAAACATTTTTATTCAAATTAAATACCTATCGTTTCAAACATTAAACTCAGAGTTGATTCAGACAAAATTTTCATTCCTATTTCCATATCATTTTCAGAATCCTTGGCATTATTAGAATCATAAGCTGTAAACTGCTTTAATGTAGATGAGGCACTTCTGATATTAATTTATTACTCTTTTTCTGTCTTGTTGTATTGCCATGTTACTTAAAATCATGATACTGCGGTGGTATGTATTCCATGAGGGAATGCAAATTGTACCATTTCTGTGCTAATGCTTAGAGAATCCCCATTTAATTCGGTGCAAAACACCTTTCTAAAATTATTGGCTGGTCTATCTTTACCCAAATAAGGACAGGTACACGTAGAGAAAGGAAAATATTCGCTTACGGTTTAACTCTTAAAATTAAAAAAATAAATCGCTAAGTTTTTGCTATATTTGAAGTGACGAATTTCTCTGAACTTCAAACTATGTCTCTCGACATTCTTTGTTGGATCTCTTATTGGAGCAATGAGATCTGAAAATGAACAGCACTCTTTGTTCATAAAATATAGCAAAAAAGGTTTAGAAGCTGACCTTATTACATCAGTCCAGTCAGAAGGAATAAATATTTGTGGATTTTTTTTGCATTTTTTTATAAGACCAAAAGACTGGTCGCACTCCATTATGTGTGGCCGGGTTCGAAAAATTTATATGTAACTTTTAACTGAAAACATAAATAATTAGCATATATTTTTTGACCGCCATGCTACAAGAATCACTATAGACGATTAATCTTTTAATATTTGGTTACAAGGATTCTACAAAGTGTAATTAGTAGACATGACCCCATTTTTTGCGAGACCCTGGAAGCTATATTTTCAGACAATATATGTATACATGTGAGCTTCATTAGTTATTAAGTTGTAAATACAAAAATTGTATAGGCGAAGTTGTCTCACATAAAACACTTCGGATGTTGTCAAGTGTGCTGTTGGTAGAGACTGTTGCAGGTCAAAGCATACCACTACTGTGTCTGTTAAAGTCAGTATTTCTCGACGTTGCTTTTCTTCCTGTTTATGTGATTTTCGGCATGTTTCTGACTAAAAGCTAACTGAACCTTAGTGTGAGACTTTCTAACCATCATTCGAATAATTTATAGTATTTTGATGGGAGTCACAGCGGAAACAGGTGTCTGAGTGTGGACGATGAAATCTTAAGTTTTTAAAAATATTGCTTGCAAACACGCTTTTCTAGGAAAACTATATTTGTGCTCAATTTTCTTTCGACGTTTTTTTATACATGATAATAAAAAAGGCAGTCTGATGATTGTAAATATGGCGGTAAATTATAGAAGGCTTGGAAAAATTCTTGCCTCTTTTCTTCACAAATATTTATATTGGATTTGTATCGACATGTATTCTGATAGGGTTGAAGTGACTTATTTATACGCACTTTGTAATTAGACACATACTCTTTCCCTGTAGTTTTAGAGCGTTTTATTTTATTGATACATTCAGATCGACGTCATAGCTTGTTTCTTATTTTGTCTGGAGTAATCTGATCAGGAGTCATGATTTTCTTCGTTTGTATCTGGTTCGGAATTGGATGATGGAACGTATTCTTCTTCTACGTCCATATAGTATGGGTCTGAAAGTAGAACAATAATTTTTAACTTGCTGGGACACTAGTCAAAATAATAAAAAACTATATTTCTCTTAACTAATATTAACAATATTATCACAGATATAATAATGCAATAAACATAACCACAAACTTTTTGTTGTTAACTTATTTTGGCATTCATTATAATAGCTATAACATAAAATAATAAGCAAAGATGCTTACCTTCGACGCTTTTCATTTTTATTTAGCGAACAACAGCTCACAAATAAATTTAGTACGTATTTACATGAACAGTTCTTTCGGTTGGAATAGGAAGGGTATAAGTGCATTAGCACCCTTTCTATTCCAAAGAAATTGGAGGCATTGGCATTGATCGAGTTGACCATCGCTACACTAACATAAATAAATATACCTATCTGCCAAAAAGCAGTGGAGATACGACGTGGAGTGAAGCAATTATGTATTATATCGCCTCTACTTTTTAATATCTACTCCGACTTTATTTTCAAAGAAGCCTTAGTTGAAGATACAGACATTAAAATCAACGGAATTAATGCCAACAATCTCAGATATGCAGACGACACGGTACTTATTGCCCCTAATGAAGGAGACCTGCAACGACTTATAAACAGGGTAACCGAAGCATGTGATGAATATGGGCTAAAATATAATACTTCTAGGACAAAATTTATGGTTGTCAGCAAAACGGAGTTACAACCAACGAACATCAGAGCGTATGGAATAGAGTTACACAATATTACCTAGTTGGGTGCAAACGTTGCCGATAACCGGGATATAAATAAAGAAATAAGAATACGCATTGAAAAAGCCAGAGCCTCCTTCGATAAATTAAAGAAAATTCTAATTAATAGAGACATTACGTTAAACCTTAAAATCAGATTAATACGCTGCTACATATTCTCCACATTGCTGTATGGTAAGGAGAGCTGGGCCTTAGAGAGACATTAATGAAAAAAATTAGAGGCCTTTGAGATGTGGATTTATCGATGAGTATTTCGGATAAGGTAGGTGGATCGAATAAGAAATTAAATAGTTTTACATCGGATGAAAAAGAGCACAGAAATAACAAAAAAGATAAAAATTCGAAAGTTACAATATTACAGTTATGTAATGAGACATCCAGAGAGGTATAACCTTATACACCTCATAATACAGGGTAAGATCGCCAGAAGGAGAGGCCCAGGCCGACAAAGAATATCCTGGCTCCGAAATCTCCGAGAATGGTATCAAGAAACCACCGCTAATTTATTTAGAGCGGCCGTAAATAAAGTTATTATTGCCAATATGATCGCCAACGTTCGATAATCGGACAGGGTACTTAAAGAAGAAGAATCTACCAAAATGCCACAGCTAGCGTAAGACTATCTGAACAAGAAACGAATAAATTCTGTATACAGCGAGGAGTACGGCAAGGAGACACAGTCTCTCCAAAGCTATTCACAACGCTTTTAGAATATACTTGTAAGAAGGTACATCTGAACTAGCATGGTATTAACATAAATGGAGAGAAGCTCAATCATCTGAGATTTGCTGGTGGCATCGTTCTTATAGCCGATTTAACTCAAATTTAATTTAATGGGTTTTAGCCATGTATTTAGTGGCTCAAAACATGTACATCCAATCATACAGTAAGTATTAACCACATTTTTTTATTAAACTTGGTCAAAATTTTAATTTTCATGTTTGCTTCAATTAAAGTGGTTAGACTTTTTAGAATAGCACTGATGATGTAAATTCAGAAAACATTCTGTGATGTAGTCCAATAGGGTGTTTTAATATATAACTTTTATAAAGGAATTTTAAATATTTTTTTCCCTCCTATTAGTTTTTAATAATTTTGTGTATATTAATAGTTATTTAACCAACAAGTGTATTAATAAGGGCGATTAACAATTGAGATATTTTAACGCGTAAGCGGAGCGAGCGCGTTAATGTTTGAGATCGTTAATCGCCATTTTAATTCACGAGTTCGTTACAAAACTTTTCCGTCGACCGTACTTTTCATAAATAAAGATATCTTAGTTTAAATTTTCATTTACTTAACGATAAACAACAATTTTTTCAGCTTTCATTAACTTTATTCAAAGTTTAAATTAAAAGAAGGTAATGATACATAATTATCTGCTGTATATCATTTTGACAAATTAATATTTAAGTTAAATAAATATTTAAGACAAATTAATATTTGGTGGTGACTAGGGAAGTACTTTGACAAGGTTTAGTGGTATTTTGTCGCAAGAGTTTTTCAGCCCTCTCAAGTTTATTCTGCATAGAATTATCTATCTTTTGCTAAAGCAGTCGATTTCCAGCAACCTAGTCTTTTAATAGCTGAAAAGTCTGCACCACTGTCACACAGTATTGATGCAGAGGAACGTCTAAAACAATGCCCAGTGTAGAGATGCAGATGCTCTAATTTTAATAATTTAGCAATAACGGAATTTAGGAATGAATTTTGGAAAACGTATTTATGCCAACTGGCTGTGTGGAACATTTGTTATTTTTATAAAAAATGAAAAATCGTTTATGCGGTGTGTGTGCCGGTCTTAAAGAAATAGTTTTTAATCGCATTGAGAATGGTATTTACTTCGTTGTGTGTGTTTTTGATACTTTGATTGTGACAAGAAACTTTGACGCCAAGTCTTAAACGTTATTTGTTTCTTATTTCAATAGTTCTTCCTTTCTTAACGCACCAGCCACTCCGAAAATCAATGCAACCTACAAAATGAAATGTTATGAAATACGATTATTAAATATATAAACTTAATTTACTGGTTTACCTTTATCATTAGAAACACGTCGTTAGGAGCATCAGAGCTGAATTTCTGGACTCTGGTTCTTTTTTTCAAGTGTTTTTAATTTCTTTGGTACATAACCTGTTCTTTTTTTCTTGATAAACATAATTAACTTATTATATTTAGATATATCAATGTTTGATTTTAGACTTAAAGTTGATTTTAGCATCGAATATTTGGGCCACAAACTTGCTATTAGTAATTTTTCGGTAATGTTTGAATATCGTAATATTTCTGAATATCGTATTATTTTTCTCTCGCCAAATCATGCAATAAATTCAGCATATATTTTTTCGTACAACACTCTGCTTTTTTCAGGCAGTAAATTTAAAGATATTTCATTTGCAGTGTCTGCCATTTCTGGCGGAGTTAAATTAAACTCTTCGTTAATATCCATCCTTTGAATTTTTAAATACACAGAATTTTAAATAAGAAAGTAAATCACATACAATGACAGATAGTACTAACAGCGGTTACTTCATTTAATTTTTTTTTAAGTGGGAATATAAATAGGTATATGTTTGGTTGCCTACACCACTGGTCACTGCCAATCACAGAGCGTTTAATTAATTTATGCAAGCAATATATGTTGTGTTGCCTATAATGAAATCGTTCATTAATAGAAAATCATTCATTAATAGGGGTCATTAATCAATGATTTTGAGGGTGTTAAAATTGATCATAAATGGACGGTCGACGGAAAATAGTATTTAATAGTTAAATTACAATTAATTAGTATTCCAGTAAGGTCTTTCAAAAGATACAGTTGAATTCGTATATAGAACAAGCTTAATTAAGGTATTTAGAAGAAACTTTTGGTGATAGGCGTTTTTTAAGAAAAATGCATAAAAGTATTAAAAGTTATCCACCAGATAGAGAAAAAATAACATAGACCACAACAGTAATGGTTACAGATGAAGAAAGTATTAACAAAAGACCACGTTTAATTTATCAGGTAGGCACAGATAATTGACAAAAATCAATTATTAATCAAACAGGGGTGTACAAATATTTCTTTCTCAAGACCGATCAATTTTTATTCCTCATCAGATGCTGGTCCATATTACGTCTTCGTACATAATACTATGGGAAATATTGGGAAACTTCATAGAATTGGAACCGCAAGGTTGATATCAAATGATATCTCAAAAATTAAAAATTATTGTAAATATGGATGTAGGTATAAATAAAATCAAAATTGAATTAAATTCTTACAGTAGCGCTTATTTCAGAAATACGACGTATACATACCCACATTCTTTATATAAAAAAAAAGAAGTTATTAAACAAGTTGATATTGACTTATCATATCGTCCCTACCATTTCCAACTATCGAATGTGAAAAGAGGTACTTTTCAGGAGAGCAAAATAACTCTTTTTTAGATAATTCTAAATCAGCGCTTTGACTAATGGAAAATTTTTTATATTTTTAAAAATTAATGTTTGATCCTTGTTAGATTGATATCAGAATAAAACTGCTTACCGTTTGTTTCTTTCCACAAAATCACATTCGTTATTTTGCTTTTTGTGTTAATCAACGATTTGTTTTGGTCCAATGTTTTAAAATTGCGAATGTGGCATTTTCGACAGTTCATATTTGTATAATTTTAGCACATTTATTTGGTGCAATGTTTCAAAATTGCGAATGTGGCATTTTCGACAGTTCATATTGGTCTAATTTTAACACATGAATATTCTTAATTGAAAAGGAGGAATATGAAAATAATCTTAATGTTCTTACAAAGTTTATTACAAATAATTTAATTAAAAATTGAAGTTATAGGGTAAAATGGGAAAATCATGTATAAAGAAATTATTAAAAGTATTTTTATGAAAGTACCTATTGATCGAAAATTAATGTAATTAGAAAAGTTAAAAATAATCACAATACAATTATGGAACTTCACGTCCTGTAGATAACTCAAGTAATTAGTAGTAAAATAATGATAAATTAAAGTCTTAAATTTTAGATTCAACGTTATCATTGTCTTCAGTTGCGTCAGGTTCTGGAAGACAATCTCTGGCAGTATTAGATGTTGGTAAAGATTGGTAATATTGGTGGTATGGCCTAGGTATTAAGTTTTGTTCACATAGTGACAAGAGGTTTTTTTCTTCACATCCGTGATTGGGAGTCTTTCGTCGTATGCCTTAACAGAGTTTATACTATTTTGTTTGCCTCTTTTTTATATGGTTTTAAGAGATAAAAAGTTTCCGTCAATGCTAGTCTTCATGTAAAGTTTGTTATTTTCATTTTTCCGATACTGGTACTATATACACTGTGTGGACGACGTCCCAAAGGCAGCATTCTTTAATATTTTTAAAATAGGTAAAGAAATAATAAATCAGACTTACTCACAATCAATTTAATTTAACTATCCGACGACCGGTTTCGCTTTCTACAATATGCAAAGCATCTTCAGGTCTCGGTACAAAGTTAAACAAATGCTGAAATGATAAAAACCCATATTAGGGTGTTGTCTAATAAAGATAAAACATTAGATGTTATAAATTACAATAATTATGCCAATATTACCTGTCTGTGGTTTTATTTAAATGATTGAGTTGAAAAAGGTATAAATATTTTTAAAAAAGTTAAAAGGACAAGGTAAGGCCCACAAGTTGTCATAAAATCTCTTCTATTGGAATAAATTAATGAATGAGCAAATAAATAAATGAAATAAAATAAAATTACTTACATGCCGGTACTCTATTAATAGATGGATGGTAGAACATGTTTGATTCAACAATATACAGTAGTTTCAAACATGTTCTACCATCCATCTATTAATAGAGTACCGGCATGTAAGTAATTTTATTTTATTTCATTTATTTATTTGCTCATTCATTAATTTATTCCAATAGAAGAGATTTTATGACAACTTGTGGGCCTTACCTTGTCCTTTTAACTTTTTTAAAAATATTTATACCTTTTTCAACTCAATCATTTAAATAAAACCACAGACAGGTAATATTGGCATAATTATTGTAATTTATAACATCTAATGTTTTATCTTTATTAGACAACACCCTAATATGGGTTTTTATCATTTCAGCATTTGTTTAACTTTGTACCGAGACCTGAAGATGCTTTGCATATTGTAGAAAGCGAAACCGGTCGTCGGATAGTTAAATTAAATTGATTGTGAGTAAGTCTGATTTATTATTTCTTTACCTATTTGAAATGGACTCACACAAGCAACAAATTCATGATTTTTAAAATAATTCTCGCTTTGACAACATCACTGTTTTTGGTTTAGCTATACCCAGTTAACTGAATAATCAGATAATGAAAAACCGATAAAAATAAAATAATAAAGTTCCTCACCGAAAGAACTTCTTGGAAGAAATAATTCACACAATTATTGTGAATACGTGCGTTTTGTTCTTGTCAGCAATGTTTAGTATTTTTAACCTTTTGCAAATTATAATTGAATAACTGTATCAATTACAACTCTGAAACTAATGTATGTGACACATTAAAAAACAAAATAATAAAGTGCCTCACCGAAAGAACTTCTTGGGAGCAATAATTCACAAATTGTGAACACGTGCGTTTTGTTCTTGTCAGCAATGTTTAGTATTTTCGACAGTTTGCAGATTATAATTGAATAACTGTATCAAATATAACACTGAAGATAATGAATGTGACACATTCGTCATTTTGCATTGTACATATACAGATTGAACGAAATAAATTCGGAACATAGGAATATAATGTATTTCGGCTCAATTCTGCTGTAGGTGGTTGGCCAACAAAATATTGTCATATAATTATATTATAAAAATCCAATACTTTAGCGGGCTTTTGGATTCTGAACTCATAAAAATTGAAAGCTACACATAAATCTACGATTTATGCTGTCAAACCAGTTATAGTCCAGGAAATGAAGCATTTCACCTCGCAATTTTTTCGTGCTCCCTGGATTGACTTGAAATTTAACAGAAGGTAGGTAATAGCCTAAGGATCAAAATCTATACCGAACCAAAGTGCGCCAAAGCCTAGAGGGTGGTTGCCACCCCATCTCCGGGGTGAAAATTTTTTTTACGTTTTAACTACAGGTTTCGATTAAAAAAGTGATTCTAAACAAAAAATGTGCTATACATTTTTTTTATAAAATGATATTTTTCAAGTTATCCGCGATTGAAAGTAATAACTTTTAGACGAAAAAATCCATGTTTTTAATCGATTTTTCGCGAATAATTCGAAAATGGTGAATTTTATCAAAAAAATTGTAGAGAACAAATTTGTAGCTTTTAAAAAGACAAGTACAATTCATTTTTTAAAATGTTTTTGGGATATAATAGGAACCGAAATACGGCCTATCAATGTTCGGCGGTTTTCTTCAAATGCCAAATTTGAAAGATTCAAAATCAAATATCGGGAAAATGATGCATTTTTGGAAGAAAACTCACAAAACCTTTTTTAAAGAGCATAAATAGTCCTATCATAAAAAATACTCTAGATCAAAAATTGAGTGAGTTATGATGAAAATAAGGTCAATACCTCATTTTTTACGAAAAAATCGAAACAACACCCTAACCTCCTCCATAATTAAAATCGATCTTTACCCTTCTGAAATTCCCTTTGTACATGTATTGTTAATACGTCCAAGAAGTTTGACCCATTTAAAATGCTTTGTGTTAGAAAAAGTACAGCTTAAAGCGAGAAACGATTTACAATTTCATATTTTTTACCCTTCTTTTTTTAAATATGCCCGAAAATACTGAATATATCAAAAAAATACAAATTACCAAATTGTAGCTTTTTTAATGACTAAAATTATCCTTCATTTAGATTTGTTGTACAATGAATATTTGGCGAGATATAGCCGCTTAAAGCATCGATTTACGATCAAGCACCATCTTTTTCGAGCCCTTTAAACTCACCCCATTGAAAAACCAAGGGTTCCAAAAAGATTTAATTCACAGATCCTTGTAGCTCTTAAAAACCTCTACAAATCATTTTTGAAGAAACATTCTATCGTTAAAAATTAAAAGAAATACTACAAAACCGGTATATTAGCTAGTGGGGCATTATACATTCGAAATTTTAAGCGTTCTTATTTTGAAATCCCATACAACAGAATAAAACATCTGCTCATATGTCTATGGCTTGGCAATGAAAATATTAGAGCAACAGATTGGGGATGGTATTCCAAAGATGGTTTGTTATTACCCGTACGCATGAACAAACAACCTGCACTCGATGAACTTTTGAAAATTATTTTTTGGCAATGCAAAAAAAGATGCGGTGTTTCATGTGGGTGCAGAAAAGTTAGTTTATACTGTAACTCTACTTGTTCTGGGTGCTCAGGTGAAGGGTGCAATAATAATCCACCAATAATTGAAGATGATGACATAGATCACGATGAAGATGTAATTGATGACGAATAAAATTAATATTATAATTGTTTTACCTGTAAATGTAAATATTTTCTACTATTTATGTAAATGTATAAGAATATATGGTGCCTTTTTATGTTGATAAATTTTTTTGTATTTAATTCTACTTTTTTCAATTTATATCTTATAAATTAGTTTATAAAAACTGCAATGTTGTAAAGGGTGATTTTCAAAAGTTGAAAAGCTGCAAAATTTTGGCAAAAAATTGTTTTCACCTATAGCACTCATAACAATTGATTTTTAAGGGTTGAAAATGTATGAATTTGTATTTTAAAGTATAAAAAAATCAATATTTAACTAATCCAAACCAAATTTCACTCATCTTAAGATTTATAATATTATTTTACAATTTTTGAAAATAAGGGGTAGTTTTCATCCCTAAGAACAATCAGGGTTCATCGGCATGACATAAACTATAAAGCAGAGGGTGAGTTGAGCTTAAGTCCAAATTTTTATGCAAATCGTTCCAAGGTGAAATCATTTTCTTCGCATTACTAATTTTTATTATATTAATCTCTAATAAGTGTCGCTTTTTAAGGGTTGAAATATGATGGAACTTTATTCAAAAGCACGAAACTATCATTATTTAATTAATTCAAACCAAATTTTACCCATATTCAGGTTTAATATGTTATTTTATAATTTTTGACAATTACGGGTAGTTTTCACCCCTTAGAACAATCAAGGTTCGTCGATATGACATAAACTATAAAGCAGCGGGTAAATTGAGCTTAAATCCAAATTTTTATCCAAATCGATCCAAGGCGAAATCATTTTTTTAGAATTAGTAATTTTTTTACATTAACCTCTAACAAGGGTTGCTTTTTAAGGGTTGACATATGATGGAACTCTATTCAAAAGTATAAAATAATCATTATTTAACTAATTCAAACCAAATCTTACCCATATTCAGCTTTAATATGTTATTTTATAATTTTTGACAATTAGGGGTAGTTTTCACCCCTAACACACTTCAGCGCACTTCGGTTCGATATAGATTTTGATCCTTGGGCTATCACCTACCTTCTGTTAAAATTTCAACTGGATACATGCAGGACGAAAAAATTGCGAGGTTTTAACTTTTTTCGAGATTCATTTCCTGAACTATTATCGTTTCCTTAGACAAACCCGTCTTACGCAAACAACATTGTTGTGAGACAGATAGTTGAACGATATTTTATACAATGTCTATACCCAGGTATGGATTTATTTTTGTCCAAGTTTTATATTGGTCCACTATTTCAAATGCAGTTCAAACAGACATGTATTAAATTGTATGTTTCGTTTTAATTTGGTTCAATCTGTATATGCCTTTAGTTATAATTATACAAAACAAAATATCGAATATTCCATTTTCGTCAGTTTGCAGCATATTCGATATTTTGACTAAAACAAAATGACAAAATGTTCATATTCGATGGTTTAGACAGAATATTTCCCGCGTTTCTGATCAAGCTACAATTTCGATGTTTTGCTACAAGGTGTATCACGTTTAATGCAAGGACAAGGTATCGAATCTGAAAAACCCGATTTTTCACATTCGATAGTTGGAAATGGAAGGGACGATATAGGATCGGATATAATTTTGAAATTATAAATGTTAGAAGCATGAAAAGAATAAATTGGGGAAGAAGAAATCAATACATCGACAGTTATTGCTACATTTCAAAGACAAATGATCTCCTCTCAAGCAATTATAGAAAAACTTATTTATGATGTAGAAATAAATATTATACGGGTTGTCCAATGTAATAAATGTCTTAGATATGGTCATATAAGCAACCAATGTAGAGGAAAAATCCGATGCTCCTATTGTGGAGGGGAACATTAAGCCAATAATTGTCAATAAAGAGAAGAACCAACATGTTTCTTATGCGGCAGAAATCACCTAGCAAATGATAGAAAAAACTGCAGTAAATTTTCAAAGCAAAAATCTGTTAAGAAAATGATGGTAACTGAAAACATCTCATACACAGAAGCTAAAGAAAACACGAAAACAGCTACACAACCATATACTACATATATAATGTCGTACGGCCGTAGCATCCTCAGAGCTATTCAGAGATTCCTGATGCTCTACGACTGCCGCTCTGGAGGAGGATGGTAAGTTTCTCGATTCCATCCTCGTGTACGTGGAGTTTAGGTGATCTAGGCTTCTGCTTAGCGAGAAGTTTACCGCGGCCTCTGTGGTCGACAAGGGACACTGGCAATCAGAATACTTTTCACAGAGTGAAAAGCAATTCCAAGCCAACTTGGGGCTTTTATTTGCTCTTAACCGTCAGTGGGCATACGGGAAACCCCTTTCCCTATTTTAATGATTGTGTTTATCTGGTCAGGGAACGTTTTCTTCGAGTTGTCAGTCAATCGCCGGTTCTTGTAACTTTTATGGTTCGAATGATATCGTAGCCTCACGGCTTCGTGTTCACTCAACCATTAAAGAGCTTTGGAGTTGGTAAAGTCTTCAACTTCGACGTCTTCGACGAAATCTTCACTCAATTAATAATAAAACTCAGAATCGTAGTAGTAAAGGCACTCCGACAACAAGTTCTAGAGGGGCTAGTAGTGTAAGACGACCAGATCTCGATCGGAAGATGTGCTGCTCTTTTATACACTTCGTGTTTGCAAATTCGCAGCAATCTTCCGCCGGGAGGCCAATGACAAAGCAGTTAATAACGAGCTTTGTGATTGGCCGGCTAAAATAACAATCTGTGTCGTGATCGTGGTCACTTTGGCGGCAATAACTGTATACAGTACTACTACACAGCAGTCATAAATAAAAACGGCGTATTGAAAATAATAATAATAGATCAGGATACTCAGAAAAACATAAAAAAATTGTTGAAATTCCAAGGTAATCAAATGCAGTGGAATTTGGACACTTTAAAAACATACCAACATATAGATGCCAGTCTGAAGTGACACAAAATATAAATCAAGAAATGATGGATTTTATGTTACACATGAATAAAAATAGTTTACAAAAATA
This sequence comes from Diabrotica balteata, assembly GCA_918026665.1. Lineage (NCBI taxonomy): Eukaryota > Metazoa > Arthropoda > Insecta > Coleoptera > Chrysomelidae > Diabrotica > Diabrotica balteata. The sequence continues at coordinate 97,941,772 of OU898277.1, forward strand.
TTTTCAATTCTCACCAGATCAAAATTAGTTAGAATTACTTAAAATAAATACTAGATTTTAGCCCTGTCTGGTTATGCAAAAATCATCGATTTCATGGCAAAATTTTTCGCAGATATCTGAAGCTTTTAAGACATAGATGGGAGCTACTAGATGACGAATAGATGAAAAAGTACTCGTATTTTTACCTTGCGTTTTTTTAAACAATAATTTATAGTCACAATTTGATTTTTTGTCTAGTTTTTCCCCTATATTTTACATAAACAATATGTATTATTCAATATTTATTATCCTTTTTTATATTAAGAAAATCTTTATTTTCCCGTTTTTTAAATTAAAATTGATAAATAATTTATGGGGATATTTGCAAAAAAGCAGTTTTTTGCACTAATTTATAAATTTTATTAATTTTTTTATTAACAAAATAAAATGTTATTAATACATTTAAACATCGAGGAATTACCGTCTTTTAAATTTGTGCGAAATTTCCCCCTATCGGTCAAATACCTAGTTTAAAAGTTATTTAATTTATTTATCCTTAAGGCTAAATGTTTAAACGATTGAACTTGCTCTATTAATGATGCATTAATAAGTATTATGCATTAGTTTATTTATCTCTTTGAAAAGCAGAGGTTTTATGGGTCAATAATTGGCAAATGAAAGTCGTCAACTACTTCATTGATTTATTCAAATACGTTTCGCTTTTATTTTTAAAAGCATCATCAGTTCACAACAAATAAAGAAGATTTTAGAATATAAGTAAACAACCAACGGGGTTCATACTTACAAAAAATTTGTAGTTTTTTTAGATGTTAGAAAAACTCTATGATAACTTAACATTAAAAATTAACAAAATTAACATCTCATTTAGTTTTTTTTATTTAGAAATTACAGCCGCATCCACCATAATGGTTATTAGCGGCGGCTACAGAATTACAAAATTAGAGTTTATAAAATATTCCTATAGATTTGAAGAAATTTACAATATTACTAGCTGAGAAATTAGTGCCTAATAAATTACTTAAACTGTTAGGTATGTTGAATTTAACACGAAAATTGGCAAATCTATGGCACTCAATTAATAAATGGTTAAAGATAGTTAATGGTTATGATAGTATTGATATTATGATGGTTAAGATAAATATGAGTAAGTCTCGTGTGTAGAATTCGTAATCTCGTTATCACCAATTGTTCTCTTCTGTTCCTGGTTGAGGGTTCCCAAGCTGCAACGTCATTTTTAATTTGCTTCAGTGATGTTCGAGAAGATTGCCATTCGTTTTTCCACTTGCACAAAACTACATTCTTTATAAATGCTTTTATATCACTCGCTGTATTTCGATACTCGGCTTTTTTATATCGGCACATTTAGGAATTTCACTCGCGCAACGGTCCGCACTTTCGTTGCCAGCAATGCCAATGTGGGATGGAATCCATATAAATCTGATACTCCTAGAATTTTCTTGAGCTTGCATGAGTTCTAGTTTTATCAGTTTCTCAAGGGGACCTTTAGGATAGGTCTGTTTAAGGGTTTGAAGGGCGCTAAGTGAGTCACTTAAGATAACAGAGTTAGGAATGTTATTAGAATTTATATGTATGATAGCTTTAAACACTGCATAGAGCTCAGCGGAGAAAATCGAAAGGAAGGTTGGGAGACGAAATTGATATGTAGTGCATGGCCTATCTTGGGTAAGGCCAAATTCTTGATGTCATAATTGCAGACGATTTTCTTCAAATTAGTTAGAGTACGCCATATATCCTCGTAGCTTGCCCTGTCTGTAGACTTCCTGGTCACCTTATACAGCAAAGATCGAGGGCCATCTTCTAATCTCAGTACTCTTCCAACTTTGGGCTGCTGGTTTTTCGTCCAAACGACCGAACTTCTAATAAAATACAGATGAGATTCCTTTAGTCACCTCAAGATCTTGAGCAATACAGTCGACTAGAGAGACTTTATGCGAAACACTAAAAAGATCCTGCTGAACTTCTGTCGTCACGCCGAATCTAGCACTCTTTCTCTCTGCGTAATTTGACATAAACTCATTAAAGCTTGGTCGCCGGTCATCTTTGATCTCATGTTGAAGGGTTCGGGCTTCTTCTGTTTCATTTGAGCCAGCATAACGTGCAAGCCGATTTATGTGAACTGCTTTTGGTTTACCTTTTGGCAACTTCTTAATTCGGTATATCACATCATTTATTCTCTTTTTAATATCATACGCACCCTCCCATTGTCTTTGCACTTTAGGTGAAAAGCCACGACGACGTTGTGGATTATAAAGCCAAACAAGATCACCTACTTCATAGCTTTCATTTTTGCATCGAGAATCGTATTGATCTTTCATTTTGTCACTGGCTAACTGGATGTGTTGTCGGGCAAGTTCATGAATGTTGTTCATTCTTAACTTCAGGCGGTCGACATAATCTTCGCTTGCAATATGTTCTTCGGGAGGTCTGCAGCCAAACTCTAGGTGGCAGAGCAAACGAACTTCATGACCTAACATCAGGCAGGTTGGAGTCTGGCCTGTAGTTTCATTCACGGCCGAGCGGTATGCCATTAAGAATAAATGAATGTGCTGATCCCAAACTCTTTGATGTTTTGATACAACTTTGGACAGGTGTTTACCCATCGTTCGGTTCATCCTCTCGACCATTCCATCTGATTGAGGATGCAGGGGTGTCGTTCTGGTCTTATTGACACCAATCAATTTACAAACGTTTTGGAAAAGGTTTGACTCGAAGTTTCGCCCTTGGTCAGAGTGGATTTCCAAGGGAACACCAAATCGACTGAAGAATTCTTTAACAAGTACCTCTGCAACGGTAGCAGCTTCTTGATTTGGTATCGCGTAGGCCTCAGTTCTTTTTCTTCTGGTTCCTATCCGTTTCGGATGTTGGAAATCATATTGGCAATCATAACCTTGCTGGCTGCTGCTCGAAACAGCTCCGTTGAGGTTTTCCTAAACCATGTTCTTAAAGTTGGGTGGATGATCATCAATGGTTGCTCCAAGAGGGTTATTATAAAGTAGTACACTGCTTTTGAGACTTTCAATTTCTTCAAATCTTGTATTGAATTCATCAATAACTTGTTCAATTTGTGAAATGCAGGACGAAAACTCAATATTTTCCTCGCCGTTGAATTCTTCTGCTATTTGCAGACAGCTAGGCAAGTGTGTCAGGTTGTTCTTTTCCAAAGCACGTTTAGACACGTTCAGCTTATTCCGGAATCCGTTTATCATTACGATCAAATCTGAAACCGTCTGGTATCTTCCTTGAAGACTCAAGCTTAACATGTTAAGATAAGTCAGATCTGTTATAAAAGCTAACTGTCTTAAGAATTCTGGATCCTTAAACTTCTCTTCCAGTTCAGTTGTGTCAGATGAAACGTATTTGTTGAGGAATGCAGTGATTTCCTTTCTTATGGCAAAAAATCGTTCCATGCACTTTCCTGCACTCAGCCACCTTACATGGTTGTACATTAGCAAGTCTCCATACTCAACCTGTTTCCACTAAAAACTGCTTAAGTTACCTGTGTAAAAGAAATCGATTTCCACCTCTAATCATATTTATAATCTTAATCACGGTTTGGAAAACTTGATCTTCCTTGACTGATTTTCCACATAAAGTTCCCTGATGTATAATACAATGAATTGTTGGGCAAGTGACACCATTCTCTCGAAGCAGACCCACTAATCCAATTTTTTTTACCTGTCATTGTTAGGGCCCCGTCTGTTGCTATGGCTGAATATTTATCAAAGCCTCCAATTCTGTCAACTGTTTTCTTCACAGCCTCATAAATGTCTTTTCCTTTTGTTCTTCCATAAAGAGGACAAATATCGAATAACTCCTCTTTACTGGTAAAATCATCAAAAGTAGTGCGCACAAATATTAACAGCTGATTAACATCTGTTTGATCAGTGCTTTCATCCAAACAAAGTGAGAAATATGAACTTTTCGTAACCAGGCTAAGCATAGATTTTTCTACTTGCTCACTCATAGCAACAATCCTTATCTGTACGGTTTGATGTGAAAGTGCACTGATTCAAACTCCTCCACAAATTGCCATCAGTGAAAGGTTTTTTTGCCTTTGCCAGCTTAAGCGACACGGCATAAGATGCATGCAAAGAATGCGTTTGAGAGTGTAATATTTTACTGAACATACCAGTTTGCTGTTTAAGCCTTTTTTTTCAAATCTGCAACTAGGGTACGCCGACTTTCATTTGTGGACGTAGCATTCTTATTTTCATGCACTGTTGTGTAATGTCTTCTCACATTATATTCTTTAGGCACTGAAACGACATTCATGCACATTAAGCACTGCAACTTTCCATTATTGTTAGCAATCAAGTAATCACTCTCCCAACTTTCTTTGTAAATTCTGTACTTACTATCAATTTTCCGTTTTACTGGTTTTACACTCATTATTGTATAAGAGGAATCAAGACAAAGAATTAATCAAGTTCACTGTTCACTAGCAACATAATAGATTAGCCGACTAGCCTACGTGTCAGTAGCACACTGGCACGATGGCGGCTGGCGAAGGATGGTAAGCAGTGGGAGGTGTGGCCTGCGTGAACTGTGATGCGCAGTAATCAGTGCAGTTCTCACAGTGGTGGAGGATGATTGTGTTCGTTACACGTCCGCAAAGCGGCACGCGGTACAGTACTTGTGATGTAACAACACTGCTAAATCATAAAATATATTAAAAAATCTTTTTTCAGTGGCAGCATTTAAAGAAAATATCGTCGCCTTGGTGGTCAAAAGGCGTAATCCACAATTTTTATGAATCGGAGGTAAGTACGCAAGACTACTTTAAATTCGTCAAAAAATGTTGTGGTCAATGAATTTTACCCATAAATATCTCCTAGTAAGGTATTTTGTAAATTGCCAATAGGCTTAATACACATATCATAAAGCAGTCCGTAGTAGCAAGCAACATACGTCTATTGACTTCCCAAAATAAAATAATTTTTTATATCCTTCCCTCTGTTGACAAGAGGTGTATGTGGCATACGACCTTTGACTACAGTTACTTTACCTGATAATAGGGTCGTGTTAGAAATGCGACCATTATTAACCAGCAAAAATCTTTAGAATCTGATTATTGCCACGTAGTTTTACAGTTTAGCTGGTAGTTGGCTTTCGTTGTTAAACAGTTACCTACTATAAATTATTCTTTTTAGTAATTTTCTTTTCTTCTTATCAGTTTTAAATCAAGAAAACCCCGAAGGTAAGCAATTATACACAATTAATACTACATTTATGTGCAAAATACACTTGAGTAGAAGCCAAGGAAGCTCAAGTATTATTCCATAAATTGTTTTTACTTGTGCATAGTTTATTATATATATTATTATATATAGTTTATTATATTATAATTATGTTTCAATTAGTTACTTGGGACGATTAAATTGAATTTTCTGAGCTTTATAATGTTATTCTAAGCCCAAACTTAAAGGTATTTTAATTTACTTTATTTTCAACAAATTTTATATTTATGATCATTAAAGCCATACTCTGTATTTTATGGAGTATTTTCTAATTATATTATTTTATTTATTATTTCTATTTATAGTTGCTGACAAAACAATTGCACAACCCGGGTATTCAGAGGCGGACCTTGTAACTCCGGCTCTTATGAAACTGCTCCTACAGGTGTTACAAAAATAGACCATAGAGGTAAAAAAGAACCCCCCAACAAAAAAAGCGATGAAGTAAAAAACTTAATTAGGGATCAAATCTCTACCCGTTGCTGCTTCCCACTATTGCCGGAGCAGTAGTAAGAGAATGTACTTGCCTTCTGGGCTGAGTGAAACTCGGCTCTACTTAGATTATGTATAATACTGTAGGGAGCGGAATGTTGTTCCCGAAAAAGCTAGTTTCTATAAATCTATTTTCACAAATGAATTCAATTATGGCTTCCATGTTCCCAAAAAAGATCAGTGCGACTTTTGCACTCAATACAAAAATAAGTCGACAGAAGAGAAAAAAAACAGATGAAGAAAAATACAAGTTGCACCTAATACGCAAAGAAGAGGCCAGAGAGCACAAGCAAAATGACAAAGCCAAAGCTAAGTTAGATTCAACATTTGAATGCTATAGTATGGATCTAGAAAAAATACTGTTAGCACCAAGTTTACAAGTAGGACAACTATATTATTTAAAAAAACTAAAGACCTACAATTTTACATTGTATAATCTGGCTGTTGGGGAAGCTACTAATTATATGTGGCATGAAGGTTTTGGTTCAAAGGGTGCATCAGAAATCGCCAGCTGCCTATGGAACTTCTTGATGTCGTTGGGAGAAAAAAATGAAATAACCTTCTATTCTGACACTGCGTCAGGTCAGAATCGCAATTCTATTATATCTGCAATGTTTTTGCGTGCTGTGGAACATATGCCCATTAATATCATTAATCAGAAATTCGTGGAATCAGGGCACTCCGAGATGGAGTGTGATTCTGTACACTCTGCTATAGAAGCTCGGGGTAGAAAAGTAGATGTATTCACACCAGAAGGTTGGTACATGGTGGCTCGTACCACCTTACTACAAGGTTGTTGAAATGGTGCATACCGATTTTCTTGACTTTAAGAAATTCAGTAATCAGTTTATAACAAACAAAATAATTTCTGAAAGCGGAGAAGGAGTTAAATGGCTAAATGTTAAGTGGTTTCAATATCGCAAAAGTGAACGTGCAACTATTTACTATAAATATCAACTGAGTAAGGACCACTTCCAATCTCTGAACATACATCGACGACAACTTCGAAACCAATCCACGATAGATGTATCAAATTTATATGCAGCCAAACTCAAAATTGAGAAAAGCAAATCAAGAGATTTGTTAAAAATGTGTGAGAAAGGTAGTATTCCATCTGCCTACCACGACTTCTACAAAGGTTTAGAGTTTGATGAGGATGCTACTCGTAAAAACAGTGACACAGAAAGTGATGTAGACTAGTAAAGTCTTTATTATTACGTAACCTCAATTTAGTTTTATTTCTTTGTTTTTCAGAATAGTATGTAATAAATTTAAAAGTTCAATTTTTGTTTTATTTTAAACAAATATTTCTGCTGTTAATATTATCTACAGTTATTACAAGCTTACATAGTAAAGAATAACATTCATGTAAATACTATTCTAAACAAGTATTTTTTATTATAAATATTTATTATGTTTAAAAGTTTCAGTTTCAAAGTATCTTAGAGGCATGATTCTTTTAACACTTACACAAATGCAACTAATTTTCAGTGCTCAATGGACGTATGCCACGTATCTTAAAAAATATTTAACAGACAATTTTAATAATTAATATACATCTAAATAATCCTATAAAGCATATAACACTTGCAACAGGCCGAACGGCTAAGTCGTTCATCTCCCCCTACCCCGAATGAGGAATCTGATGTAACCACTACACCCTCCTTCCCGTGGGATGTAGAGAAAAACACCCTAGATAGTAGTCTAGAAAAGCTAAAGTCTCTCACCAGCGACTAAGCTGGCTTCAACCGCGACCGGTGCGAAGACTCTCAAAATATTACAAGTTAACATCGGAAGAGCCAAGGTGGGACACGATCTAATTCACGCCAAAGCCCTGGAAATAAGCCGACAAGAGGGTTGACGTCGCCATCCTCTTAGTGAACAAGAACCTAACCATAAGCAAAATCACCAAGAAAGAAAGCTTCATTAAGATAAAATTCAATGATGTAGCTATTATAGCGTGCTATATATCACCAAACATCAACATGACACAATATGAAGAGAAGGTCGAAAACACCATAGAGGCGGCACTAACAGAGAAGCATTATATAATTGCTGGCGACATAAACGCCAAATCCATATGGTGGGGGTCCCCAACAAATGACTTCAAAGGGAATATATGGAACGAATGGATCGCATCTACTGATATGGTAGTGATGAATAATGGGAAACACATGTTCGAAAGAGGTGAATCGCGGAGCCACATAGATGTTACCCTGGCATCCAAAAACTATGCCAACAAGATAACGAATTGGGACGTTCTAGATGATAACATCTTTACGTTCCATAAGTACATCGTCTTCGGGATTGGCACAAAGGTAACAAAAAAGAATGGCAGAAAGGTACTTGACTTCAACAAAGCAAGATTTGTGGAGACGATTAGCAATCTACAGGAACAAACTACTGACTTTTCCACCTTCAGGAATTCCATTACTAGGGCATACAAATTAAGCAGCAGGAGCAAAACCGCCTCATACACCGTACCCTACTGGTGGAATGACGAAATTCAGTCAAAACGGACAGAATACCTTAGATCCAGGCGAATCACACAGAGAAACAGGACTCAGCAGACGAAAGAAGAATATAAACGCGCCAAGAACGAATTAAGCAAACTTATAAAGAGGGCAAAGCGCACATGTTGGCAGTACTTGTGCGAGGCGCTGGAAAATGACGTGTGGGGCGAAGCCTATCGAATAGCCACCAAAACGCTGAGGTTCGAGACCCCATACAACCTGTGCGATGATAGAAGAAGAGACATAGCGAACACCCTCTTTCCCAACAAGCCCAGCATTAAATATACGTACAATACACATATCTATCCGGAGGAGATAAGTAATGCGGAACTCATCAAAGCTGCAGAGTCCATTAAAGTAGGTAAGTCCCCTGGACCCGATCGTGTCCCACCAGAGGCGATAAAACTGATAGTTAAAACACAACCAGAAGCTATCAGAGCCATATTGAATCAGCTGCTGACAAGACAAAGAGTTTCCTAACCAGCTCAAGCTCGCGAGACTAACTCTAATACTCAAACCAGGTAAAGACCCGGAAGAAGCCACAGCCTATAGACCGATATGCTTTCTCGACTGCCTGGGAAAACTATATGAGAATATTGTTAAGAACCGCCTTGAAGAAGAGCTGAGAGAAAATGACATCATCTCAAGCAGACAATACGGGTGCAGGAAAGCAAAATCTGCTATAGATGCGGTCAAGCATATTACAGACACTGTGAAGAACAGCAGAAAAAGATGGGCCGCTCTAGTAATGTTTGATGTAAAGAACGCTTTTAACTCTGCCAACTGGAACCATATTATTACTAAATTAGAAACCGCTGAAGTCTCGGGATATTTGATCAATATTATAAAACGATATTTATGCGAGAGATATGTTTTAGTGGCCAGAAATGTTGAGATGAAACTAACAGCCGGCGTACCGCAAGGTATCCGTACTAGGCCCAACGTTGCGGAATCTCTTGTACAATGGGGTCTTAAACATCGACTATGGGAGAGACACCATGGCAGTAGCCTTGCCATATTGGTCACTAACGACAGGCACTGGGATCTTGTGGAAAATGTAAACGAATGCTGCGAGAAAGTGAACAGGTGGATGGAAAATAATGATCTAGAACTCGCAGGCCACAAGACAGAAGTGGTCATCCTTAGAGCTCCAAGGAATGGGCCGGACCTGACCTTCCAAATAGGCAATAGCCAATTAGAGCCGACGAACTGCGCGAGGTATTTAGGCATCGACCTGGACAGAGGCCTGAGGTATACGAAACACCTGTTAGGAGTGGTTAAGAAGGCGGATAAACGGACGGCAGCTATCCAAAGAATAATACCCAACATAGGAGGGCCCAGCAGCAACAAGAGAAAATTGTACCTTTAAGTAGTGCAATCGACCCTTCTATATGGAACTCCCGTCTGGATTAACATACTGAAATACCAGAAGTACAAAGATATTATAACAAGAGCCCAAAGGAAGCCCCTTTTAAAACTTTATTTTATTCTGAAGCTATTTTCTTGTGGCATTGTAAATTAATTACTATTTAACTGGGAATAAGCCACAATTAAAGATAAAAATACGTTTATTGACGTTTCAATTTCCACTTCGGAAATCGTTCTCAAAATACAAACAGTAAATTAAACAAATTTTGTTTTTTGTTACACAGTGAAAAATTCTTCTAATAATTTAATTTTATCTGACTCATTTATATTGACAATTCAGACATACATTATGCATTTTAAAGTAGACGACTTTAAAATGATATTGCCAATATTGTTGAGTTGCGCTCCTGGGACGACTTTACTTATAAGACAGTTCATTTGATTACATGAAATCAACTTACTTGAGAATATCCGTCAGAAAAAAATCATAGCATGTAATTCGTCTTTAAAAAGACAAACACATGACATGATGACAGTAAAATTCTCCTGTTAGTGATTCCATAGTAAATTATGAGGAAAAAACCATGAAAAAAACCTCATAATACTATCCCGACATTGTAAGTATTTGTTCGTGAATTTAGTTTACCTTCAACAAACATCAAAATTGGGATTTTATATGTTACGTTATTTAAAAAACATAAATGATATATCCTCTATATGTTACTGACTTACTAAGACTGGTATTTTGTTATTAATAACTTCCTCTTTCAATATTGGTAACCAGATCCTACTACATTCTGCCGAGGAATTTGCGACACAATTGGCCTCATTTAGCATAATTAGAGCCGCTTCTTTGATTTTTCTTTTTTTACCATCCGTTTCTTTTAGGACTACCTTTGAATTATTCCATTGAACCCTATGTTCATTATCCCATGCGTGTTTACAGATTTGAGATCTATCAAATTCTCTATTTTTAATATAAGATTGATGTTCACTTATTCTAACATTTAATGGCCTTGATGATTCACCTAAATAAAACTGATCGCATTCACAAGGTATTTTATAAATGCAATTCTTTGTCCTTTCTTGTTCATTGTTAGGTTTGGTTTTGGACAAAATAGATCTCAACGTGTTTGTTGTTTTGAATGTTGTTGAAATGTTGAATTTATTTCCTACCCTTTTAAGTTTTTCTGATAGTCCTTTTATGTACGGTATTGTTATTTTCCTCATATTATTCCTTGTGTATGCTGTAGGATCTCGTTAAGTTGTTCTGTTCTATTCGATCGATTGTTGAAAATTCCTTATTTATAAACGATAAATGATAATCATTTTTTAATAAAACAGATGTTAACAAATGTTTCTCCTCCAAGAACTTGTTCTAATGAAAATTCGTTCTTGGAGGAGAAACATTTGTTAACATCTGTTTTATTAAAAAATGATTATCCTTTATCGTTTATAAATAAGGAATTTTCAACAATCGATCGAATAGAACAGAACAACTTAGAACGAGATCCTACAGCATACACAAGGAATAATATGAGGAAAATAACAATACCGTACATAAAAGGACTATCAGAAAAACTTAAAAGGATAGGAAATAAATTCAACATTTCAACAACATTCAAAACAACAAACACGTTGAGATCTATTTTGTCCAAAACCAAACCTAACAATGAACAAGAAAGGACAAAGAATTGCATTTATAAAATACCTTGTGAATGCGATCAGTTTTATTTAGGTGAATCATCAAGGCCATTAAATGTTAGAATAAGTGAACATAGGGTTCAATGGAATAATTCAAATGTAGTCCTAAAAGAAACGGATGGTAAAAAAAGAAAAATCAAAGAAGCGGCTCTAATTATGCTAAATGAGGCCAATTGTGTCGCAAATTCCTCGGCAGAATGTAGTAGGATCTAGTTACCAATATTGAAAGAGGAAGTTATTAATAAGAAAATACCAATCTTAGTAAGTCAGTAACATATAGAGGATACATCATTTGTTTTTTTTTTAAATAACAACATATAAAATCAGTATTTTGATGTTTGTTGAAGGTACTAAATTCACGAACAAATAAGTACTTACAATGTCGGGATAGTATTATGAGGTTTTTTTTCCTGGCTTTTCCCTCATAATTTACTATGGAATCACTAACAGGAGAATTTTACTGTCATCATGTCATGTGTTTGTCTTTTTAAAGACGAATTACATGCTATGATTTTTTTCTGACAGATATTCTCAAGTTAAAGTTGATTTCATGTAATCGAATGAACTATCTTATAAGTAAAGTCATCCCAGGAGCGCAACTCAACAATATTGGCAATATCATTTTAAAGTCGTCTACTTTAAAATGCATAATGTATGTCTGAATTGTCAATATAAATGAGTCAGATAAAATTAAATTATTAGAAGAATTTTTCACTATGTAACAAAAAACAAAATTTGTTTAATTTACTGTTTGTATTTTGAGAACGATTTCCGAAGTGGAAATTGAAACATCAATAAACATATTTTTATCTTTAATTGTGGCTTATTCCCAGTTAAATAGTAATTAACTTTATTTTAAATGTGAAATTTTCGGTGATAGGCTGTCACCTTCATCAGCACCTAAATGGAAAACCTATTTAGTACAAGTGGTGGAAATCAACATTTATAAACCTACATTGAAAATGTTCAGTTCAATGTAGGTTTTTAAATGTTGATTTCCACCACTTGTACTAAATAGGTTTTCCATTTAGGTGTTGATGAAGGTGACAGCCTATCACCGAAAATTTCACATTTAGAATAAAGTTCTACACCAAACTGGCTTATACCATCTCTAGCCGATCCTTGATTTGACGCTTTCCCGAAAGTTACATACCAAAGAATTGTATTCTTAGCGTGGTATATATATATATATATATATATATATATATATATATATATATATATATATATATATATATATATAAATATATATATATATATATATATACATATATATATATATATACATATATATATATATATATATATATATATATATATATATATATATATATATATCTTTTCATATATCATAAATCTTTTTGTTTTTTAAGCTGTCTATGATTTCTGGGGTCTGATTGAATGATACTTCAGAAAAAGAAAAGCTCTTTGAGGGATTTACAGTGATGTTCTTCAAAAAATTCATATATAATTCAGTAATCTTTTATTTTGTTGTAGGTAATTTAAGAAAAATGATTATTAAACTCATCTGGAGTGATGTTATAAACCTAATGTAGACCCCCAGATATTCCTCATTGTCTATGTATGATATTCTACATGGTTTTTGGAGGATTTCTTGAAGTCAAGATTACTCTGTCAAATAAGAGCAGGGGATAGGCAAGAGATATAGGAAACAGATGCACAGTTGAATTAGATGATATTAAAATTGTAGAAAGTTTTACATATCTGAGAGTTACATTAAACATGGATGGAACAGAAAAACCAGACATTCTAAGAAGAATAGTAAAGAGAAGAAAGCTTACTTTTCACTTGCCCATGCGTCACGCTCCAAAATAGTATGTTGTGGATGCGAGACATTGGTGATGACAGAAGACACAAAAGAAGGCTGGAAGACATTGAAAGAAAAGTCCTAAGAAAGATATTTAAACCTATTAACAAAACAGAGTATGGAGATCCAGGTACAGCCATGAACTTTACCAACTGTTCAAAGAGGCACCAATCTCAGAACTTCTTAAACTTCAGAGACTTGCAAGGGATGGTCATGTTGTGAGAATGGAGACTGAAAGATTGCCAAAAAGAGCCTTAGATAGTAAAATGCAGGGCACAAGACCAAATGGAAGGCCACAGAAAAGGTGGGAGGTTGAAGTGGCAGTGGACACCCAAAATTTGCTAGACATGAAAACCTGGAGATCAGTGCGGGACTGCCAAGGTTGGAGGAGGCCAATACTCGATTTGGTCTTTAGTGCCATTGGACAAAGAGAGAGAAAGAGAGAGAGAGAGAGAGAGAGAAAGAGAGGGAGAGAGAGAAAGAGAGAGAGAGAAAAAATATACACAGCATTTAAATTAAATAGGTTGAGGGTATTTCCAGTGAAACCTAAAAAATAGTAACAAAAAATATGGTCACAAACTTGCATGCAAAGGTTCATGAATAGAATTTTTCGTTTTAAAGATATTTACTTAGTTTCCTACCTTGTCCCAACCCTGTATATATAGTATGTATTAGCATCTTTGGTAATAGAAGATTTAAAGGTTATTAATATTTGCTTGTTTTGGCACATATGAAAGTGGCTCTCAAAATTAGAAAAATTGATACTATAGAACAGGTATTGTCAAAAGTTCCTGTGAAAAAGTCAAATATAAAGTTTTCAAAAAATTTGAGAGTTCATCTCATACTAGTTTTAGCTGCCATCCTAGTATTAACAGTTTTTATTTGTTATTGTATGTATTTATGTTTTTGAGAGTACTTTTATATCTAAATAATTTTACTGATGTTTAATTTAAATTTTGCAAATAAATTGTTAACTTTGATTTTCATTAATTTGGTTACTATGATTATCACATAGAGAAAAAACACTTTGTAAAAAATACTCACAATTTAAATATTTTAGTATGTTTTTAATTTACAGAAAAGTTACATTTTTTGTTTAACTATTAGGAGTGGTAATACATTAATATCTAATCTGATATACATAAACATATAGGATTTATTACCTGTTAATATAAAATGTATCACATTTTTATTTGTTTAAATTAATTGTTGTAATACTGTTGTAATTCTGTAAAAAACTACAGTTGATTACAATTTGATAACATTTTTCACAAGGATATAATTACTAGCTAATAATATTTGCCACATTATTTCAAAAGGTATGGTTTCTATGAAATAAGATAAATTATTGTTGTTTTTTATCTTGACTTTCTTCTTTTATAACATTTCCTTTTTCATCATAATCTGGCTCTAAGTAAGCAATATATGCATATGCTACAATAATCAAGTTTACAGTTACAACACTGAAGAGAACTGACCAAACAGTATTAGTAAAACCTATCACATCAAAATGCTCCTGTAATATGTACTTAGTTCCAAAAAAAACAAAAAAAGGCAATGTAAACATTAAAACACTGAAAAACATAAGTTTCCCTAGCGCTGTTGCTGCTTGTTTTGTTTGTAGGGGCAAAAGTGATTCATTTGATCTTAGGTCACTCTGATCAGCCATACTTCTGAAAAAGAAAGCAAAATATATTACCTTTGTGTTCAATTTCTTTAACCTTAGAGTCACTTAAATGTGCTTTAAATATTTGTTCATATGCACGAATTGTATTTTCGGGCTTGCTCTGTCCTGGAAGGTACGTTTTACCCCATAATAATTCCACTATTAAAACTTTTGCCAGCCATGGATTAAGCTTAGTTTCTTTAATTAAAAGCTGTGATCTCTTTAATAGAGTTTCTATTTCCTCATATTTTTGAAAAAGTGTCGATACAATTGCATATATAGCTTTGATATTCTAAAAAGGTCCGATATTATAATTTATAAAATTAAGTGAAGTTCATAACCTCAATACTCACAGGATGCTTTTTTTTCTTTTCATATACAAGTGTTTTTATACTTCCTATTCCTTCGCCCACTTCTTTAGCTACCTCAGCCGCTACTTTATACAAACGAGGAACTTTAACAGAATGAATTTTCATATTTACCTCTTATACTTCTAATTTCTTGTAAACCCCTAACATTAAAAAAATTGCTTTGCTTCTGTTCTTATTTTACTAACTTTAGATAGTTTAGATTTAGGATTCGTAGATTCGCCTCGTGGATTCGCCTATCATGAGATTCTTCTTCTTCTTTCATTCATTTGCTTGGTTGGCCTTAGCTGCCAGGGCTATCCGGCCAGGATCTGTGTATTTATACCATCGAGCAATAAGACAAAAGAGGGAATCTAATCCTTATGAAAAGGAGACCAAAAAAGTGGCCTCTGATGGCGGGCATATCCGGAAATGCAAAGGCGCTAAATTAAAATTTTCCAACACTTGTTAACAATAGCTGTAAAATATTTTTCAGACAAGAAAGTTTTAATTAAATATTAACCATAATAGTCTAAAATACGACACAATTGTTAAAAAACTTCAATATAAATAAGATTTCATGTGACATTTGGGACAAACAATAACATAACCCAACTAAATTTGATGTCAAACAAGGAGAGAGACTCTCTTTCCTTGTTTAATGTGGCCTCTAAAGATCGCACTTCCTGTCTAACAATATGTTTGCCCCCACTCCCTTTACATTCCCTCTATTCTCTTTTTGCTCGATGATTTATACTGAATGTTCAAGAACCGTACCTAAGGTACATCTGGGCTTAAGCTCATAGCTCCTGAACCTGCAACAAATATTAAAGGAGAAAAAAAAAACAAATTAAAGTCAAATGTTCAAACGTTCCTTCACATAAGTTCTAAAGTTCTATTGTTCTAGTCCTAACTGCACCAAACCGCACTAAGCACATGCAATCTAAGCAAGCCGATTAAATCTTATAATGTACATTAACCATGGACGTATGTTTATACGTCCATGACATTAACGAACTACACTTGAAACCTTGTTGACGCTAAAAACTTTTGCACAGCAAGCATTTTGAACTGAACATTTTCAATGTAGGTTTATAAATGTTGATTTCCACCATTTGTACTAAATAGGTTTTCCATTTAGGTGCTGATGAAGGTGACAGCCTATCACCGAAAATTTCTCATTTAAAATAAAGTTCTACACCAAACTGGCTTATACCATCTCTAGCCGATCCTTGATTTGACGCTTTCCCGAAAGTTACCTACCAAAGGATTATATATATGTATACAGGGTGGTGAATCTGCAAACGGGCCATAGGAAACTCAATGGGAAATTCTAAATTGTTGAATTCCTGCTTCCCTAATTATTTTACACCAAAATTCATAGGAAACTATTTTTAGAGTACTCAAATATGTGTCGAAAACAACTGTTAAAATTGTTCTACGATTTAAACTTATTCCAAAATTTTGCTAAAAATAAATACATTTTTCATGTCACCCCTAAAAGTCAGGCCAGACGCCGTGAAAAAATGTGTATTACGTGTTGCGTTTTGTCATATTGATGTTTTTAATATTTGACAATATTTAAATCAACTAAATTTTTAAACAATAAATCACAAAATTTTGTGATTTATTGTTTAAAAAAAAATTAAGTTTTCTAATATATTATTTATCTATGAATTAAGTTGATTAAAAAATGTACTCAGTTGAGGAGAAAAGAGCAATAATAAAAATGTTTTATTCATGTATAAACTTAAATTAAAATCGAGATCTATTTCTAACAAAGATTTATTTTAGACTGCCTTATTATTCATTCTCTATGGGAAACGACAAATTCGTCACCAACAAAGAATGATTTCACATTTTGTACTTAAAAAGAGCCAAACTAATAAAACGTATTTTTACATTGTATTTACAGGTCCGTCGTGAGTATTTCTTTGTTACAGTCGGCCAAACCTGACAACTTCGCGCCCTCGAGAAGCCTCAGCGAAGTTTACCTGTAACAGAAACAAAAACATAAATTAGTTACCATAATAAGCCTAAGCTTCTTGGTGTAAGTTGACTTCTTCCTCGGACGTTTCCGAGCTTACACCCGTTTTATACAACTTTATCTTATCAGAGGGACATATACCCCTGTATGACAGGCGCGTACGTTTCGCTCCTGTCATGTCTTTTACAACATATCGATCTTTATCGAATACTTTCGTTATTATAAAGGGACCCTTATAGCGCGGCTCGAGCTTGGTACTTTTACCATCATTGGCGCTTTTCGCCCTCTTTACGAGCACGTGTTGCCCGACTTCATATACATGAGGACGAACATATCTGGAGTCGTAGGCCCGTTTCTGAACCAGTTGCTGTTCGGCAATCCTATCAGAAACCTCCTCTCTAACTACAGCTAAGTCCTCATATTCGTCTTCGCATACCTCAGCGCTAAGGAATGCGTCATTTATGCCTCTAGGCCGTTAACCCAGAAACACCTCGTAAGGCGTCTTGCCGGTAGTAGAACAAACTGTTGAGTTTATTCCCCACTGAACCTTGCTAACCACTTCATCCCAACGCTCTTCGATTTCGACTGTTGGAGTCAGAGCATTAAGAATGACGCGATTTTTCCGCTCTACTTGGCCGTTTACCCTTGGAGTAGGGGTAGCACATAAAACGTGTTTTTATTCCGAGGCTACCGCAAAAACTTTGAAAGTCTGGCTTGTATATGCAGTGCCTCTATCCAAAATTATGCGCCGTGGAACACCATAAAGCTCTATAATTTCATTTAGGAATTTTATTACAGGATTCGTACTTGTATTGGGCACTACTTTCATAAAGGTAAACTTCGTGAATCCATCCACAGCCACGATAATATAGCTGTTCTCTCTTTTGCTTTTAGTAAAGGGGCCCAGATAATCTAAATGGATTGTATCCATTGGTATTGCCCTTTTCTCTATTGGGTTTAGAATACCAGTCGGCTTACCAGCTGGTTTCTTATTATATAGGCAACCTAAACAACACGAGCTATAGTTCTTCGTATAATTTCGCATTGCAGGAAACCAATATCTTTTTTTGAATAGCCTCCAAGGTCTTATCCAACCCGAAATGGCCTGCACCATCATGGTAGTACGTTAAAATATTCTTTCTTGCTGCCTTGGGTACCAGCCAACGTCTTCCTTTGGGTGTTTTTCTATAAATTCTATTATCTTTTAGAACATACTCCTTATGAACATTTCGTTCTTCTTTACTAGTGGGTACTCCAGACAAGATTTTGTGTAAAGTTTTACAGCGGTTGTCAGTAAGTTATGCAGAGAGCACCCAATCATCTTCACTTATATTTACATGTAGCATTGGTAGCTCATCATATTCTTCATTGGTAACAACAGGATTCCTGCTTAGGGCATCGACATAGTTCATTTTTGAGCCAGCACGATATTCGACTTCAAAATCAAATTCTTGAGTATACAACCACCATCTACCAATCCTTGGAATCAGATCACGTTTAGTTAGGGTAGTACGCAACGCATTACAATCGGTAATAACCTTAAATTGAATACCTAACAAATATACTCTAAACTTTTTCAGCGAATTAACCACGGCTAGCGTTTCTAGCTCATAGGAGTGGTAGTTTTGTTCTTCTCTGGTAGTTGATCTGCTAAAATATTGTATCGGCTTTAATTCTCCATTTGGTTGCACTTGTAGTAAGATGCCTCCAATTCCTATTTTACTAGCATCTGTATGAAGTTCCGTAACTGCCTCGCTATCGTATATCGCCAGCAATGGTCTTGACGTTAGTTTTGCTTTGAGCTCAACGAATGCATGTTCTTCATCAGCTGACCAGTTGAAAGTGATATTCTTTTTCGTCAGATTAGAAAGTGGCTTTGCAATAGCTACGAAACTTCTGATAAACTTGCGAAAATAGCTGCTGAGACCCAGAAACTGGCGGACCTGGTGAACGTTGGTGGGAGTAGGAAAGTTTGATACTGCCATTATATTTTCATTTCCAGGCTGTATACCATCTCCGGATATCTGGTGTCCCAAGTATGACATGTTATTTTGTAGAAAATAACATTTTTGAAGTCTTAGTGTCATGCCAGACTTCTTAATCAGTTCTAGCACTGTTTCTAAACTCTTAAGACCATCTTCGACATTTGCCGATGGTATGAGAATATCATCTAGGTAAGCAAGATCAGTAG
This sequence comes from Diabrotica balteata, assembly GCA_918026665.1. NCBI lineage: Eukaryota > Metazoa > Arthropoda > Insecta > Coleoptera > Chrysomelidae > Diabrotica > Diabrotica balteata. The sequence goes on from OU898277.1 coordinate 97,961,126, forward strand.
TGAAACGAAATGAGCCTAGAATTTCGTTAATTGTCCTTTGGAAAACTGCTGGGACATTGACTAATCCAAAGGGCATTCGTAGATACTCATAATGACCGTCAGGAGTAATAAATGCTGTCTTAGCAATAGAGTCTTCTTCTACTGCAATTTGATGGTATCCTACTGCCAGGTCCAAACTAGTAAACCAATAACAACCCTTAAGGTGGTCTAGAAGATCATCGATTCGAGGTAGGTGATATCGGTCCTTAACTGTCTTCCGATTTAATGCGCGGTAGTCAACATATAACCTCACTTCTCCATTTTTCTTCTTGATTAGTAGTATTGGACTTGCGTATGGTGAATTAGATTCACGGATAATGTCATTATCTAAAAGTTCTTGTACTACGTCACGTACTTTTCCTTGTTCTGCGTAGGATAGTCGATAGGGTCTGTATGTTATAGGAACATCGTCGGCTAATTTTATGGTCATTTTCGTAGTGGTACTTTCACCCAGTTGCTCAATGCTGATGGCAAAACATTCGGGATATTGATTAAGAATATCCAGTAATTGTTCCGTGTATTCAGCACTCAGAATTTCATTGACATTGACGTCTTCAAATGTCAATTTACGTGTAATAGAAGTAGAAGTAGCTTAGCACTCTGAATATGGTAAATCTTGCGCTTTCATGGAAATTGAAACTTCTGGCGACCATGGCATCATCCAACCATTGAAAATTGGTAGAACAGAGTCTTCATCTAGATTCAGGATACAACGAGGAATGACATGAAATTGGAAGGCCACGGTCTATGCTGCAAGTCAACAAAAATGTTGCCACTCTTTTGATCACTATGTAGTATGATATGACCTAAATGATGGAAAGGTATAACCGAAGTTTCTTTAGCCCACAAAGTGACTTTACGGGAAGGTAGGGCTGCAACAACCCTTAAATCCGCTTTGTGTTTGTTAAAAAGTCTGACTTGTTCGCCGTGTACTGTCATAATGACGTTTTAATTATTGATGAATGGCTGTCCAACTGTAATAGGTATCTGTTAAAGCTAAATTGACACGTAAATCAATACAAATCTGTAATAGGTATCTGTTAAAGCTAAATCGACACGTAAATCAATACAAATCTTAAAGTTTGGTATCTAGCTAAAGCTAAATCGACACGTAAATCAATACAAATCTGTAATAGGTATCTGTTAAAGCTAAATCGACACGTAGATCAATACAAATCTCAAAGTTTGGTATCTAGCTAAAGCTAAATCGACACGTAAATCAATACAAATCTGTAATAGGTATCTGTTTAAGCTAAATCGACACGTAAATCAATACAAATCTCAAAGTTTGCAAAAACTCATCCACCACCGTAACTACGTAACATTATTTTTACAGGTTTAAGGTCCAAATTTACCATTTTGGCTTCACTATAACGTAAAGTAACAGCTTTGCTACCCGAATCAACATAACCCCTAAATATATGGCCATTTACACCACAATCAATAAAGTAGCATGCATTATACTTAGCAGAATTGTTTTCATTCATGCACATTAATTTATTATTATTGGAATTCATGTTATTTTTAGTTACTAGTAAATATGGTTTATACTCACTTTCAATCATCCTGAGATTACCTGACTTATTTACAATTTAAAACAATTGGAGATGTCATGATAATTCTTTGGTCATGTCTTAGAAGATGACAGTGCTTGCATTCCAGTTTTTCTCAGAAACATTTCGCTGCAACATGTCCTCTGGGACCGCAATTGAAACACCTGGTATTTGACGACCATGCTGTACTGTTGTGCTACCTTACTGTTGTTTTCTCACCTCCACAACCTTAGATGACATGCTTGGCGAATAAGATATTTTTTTTAGATCTACTTCTGGATCTACCCATGACTTATAAGTTATAGCTTAAACCGTATATTTAAACCGTATAATGTCTAAAGTTAAAGCTTAAACCTTATATTTAAACTATAACTTAGTTAATTCAAAACTTATTTTTAAATTAGCAAATAAATAAATATCTGTCTAAACCGTATCTTAATGTCTAAAGTTAGAGCTTAAACCTTATATTTAAACTATAACTTAGTTAATTTAAAACTTATTTTTAAATTAGCAAATAAATAAATATCTATCTAAACCGTATCTTAATGTCTAAAGTTAGAGCTTAAACCTTATATTTAAACTATAACTTAGTTAATTTAAAACATCTTTTTAAATTAACAAATAAATAAATATCTATCTAAACCGTATCTTAATGTCTAAAGTTAGAGCTTAAACCTTATATTTAAACTATAACTTAGTTAATTCAAAACTTCTTTTTAAATTAACAAATAAATAAATATCTATCTAAACCGTATCTTAATATCTAAAGTTAGAGCTTAAACCTTATATTTAAACTATAACTTAGTTAATTTAAAACTTCTTTTTAAATTAACAAATAAATAAATATCTATCTAAACCGTATAATAATGTTTAAAGTTAAAGCTTAAACTTTGTATTTAAACAAGCAAAAAAAACACTTATAACTTATAGTCTCCAAATTTTCAGGTCCAACCTTGTATTGAAACCAGAAACTGATTAATTTAAACCGTATATTTAAATTAAAAAAAAAACTTACTGCGTCGTGATTGTCCAAAATACGCACCAGCTAAAGAAGTCTAGACCGTGTATCTAAACAGCACAATATTGTGTATAATGTATAGCTCTCTAAAGTTATAGCCTTAAACCTTTTATTTAAGCTATAATTTAGTTAATTTAAAACTTATTTTTAAATTAACAGCAGATGTATAAATAACATTTATATTTTTTATAGTTTAAACCTTATATTTAAACTAAACAAAAAACACTTTCTTATCACTTAAATTTCTGTACACTCTCCAGTATTTTTGTTTAACGGAAAACTTATTAATTAGTCACCCAGACCAAAAAAATTATCTGCATAGATTATAACGTTCGAACTGCACCGGAAGAAATAACAATAACATAAACGGCCAATGCGATATGTAAGGCACATGAATTATTTACCCCATACCTGAACTATAAACTTAAATTAAAATCGAGATCTATTTCTAACAAAGATTTATTTTAGACTGCCTTATTATTCATTCTCTATGGGAAACGACAAATTCGTCACCAACAAAGAATGATTTCACATTTTGTACTTAAAAGAGCCAAACTAATAAAACGTATTTTTACATTGTATTTACAGGTCCGTCGTGAGTATTTCTTTGTTACACATGTTTTATTATAACATTTGTTATATTGTTATGTTTAGAAATTATCATAAATTTTCATATCATATTTTTAGGAATAAAGATCACAGTAACAGTATATTGGAATTGATTGAATTGTTGTATAACTTAACTTAACATGGAATTTAATTTTGTGTGTATTAGAATATCTTACGTTAAATAAAGATCCGGTAGTGGCAGGAAAAGGTTCGCGGTATTGCCTGAATACAACATTATGCGATTTTTCGTCAACTGAGTACATTTCATTATATTATCGATTTGTAAACAATATAATTTATTATTCACAAAGTAATATTTGTTGTTTAGTAGTATTAGTATTTAGTAAAATTCATTGTTTATAATTTAATCATAAAATAAAAAAATTGACAATTCAAATTGTCAAACATCTGACATTAATATGATAAACACACACTAATATATATTCTTGCATTACGTGTGGCCTAACTTTGGCCTGAAAAATGTATTATATTTTTACAAAATTTTAAAGTATATTCGATTCGTAGAACGGTTTTAACATTTGTTTTTAATTCAGATTTTAGTCCTCTACAAATAGTTTCCCATGACTTTTGGTGTAAAATAATTAGGGAAGCAGCAATTCAACAATTTAAAATTTCCCATTGAGTTTCCTATGGCCCGTTTGACGATTCACCACCCGGTATATATATATATATATATATATATATATATATATATATATATATATATATATATATACACATTTGGAATTTTAAATCCGGAACATAGGATTTTTAATACAAATACTAAGATTCTCTGCGTTACAATTAACCAGTGTAAATTTCTTTATAACGTCGCGATGTTTTATAACTAATTTATTTGTTCCACTGGATTACTTCTCCCCAGCGGATTGTAGTAGCGTATATGGCACACCGATAGTGTTGCTCCGTCTACCGATTTTTCCTGAAAGTCCGGTTTTGTGCAGATAATAAATAATGTTTTATTAACATCAATTTTGTTTGTGTTCATTAGGTATTATTTGAGTTATAAAATTTATACTTAAATACATTTATTATTCCTAATATTGTTTATAATTTCAAATTAAAAAGACTGTAATATAATTATTTTATTTTTAAAATTCCTTTTTATTTTTAATTTTAGAAATCAACTTTTTTTCAAGCCGTTTTGGCAATAAAACATAACCATTTTTTTAGTTATAAAATATTTTAATATCTACATTTATAAATAAGTACGTTTTCGTTGAATTGACATGCGTTCTAGCTGTGTTCCGTTTTTACACTTACACTGGCAGCATCGCTTCGTGAATTGAGACTCCAGTCGAACAAATGAATTAATTATAAAACATCGCGACGTTGTATTGAAATTTACACTGGTTAATTGCGCATCAAAGGATTTGAGTTGTATTAAAAATCCTATGTTCCGTAATTTTTTTTCCAAATCTGTATATATATATATATATATATATATATATATATATATAATATATATATATATATATATATATATATATATATATATATATATATATATATATATATATATATATATATATATATATATAAATATATATATATATATATATATATATATATATATAATATATATATATATATATATATATATATATAAAATATATATATATATATATATATATATATATATATATATATATATGTATATATATATATATAAATATATATATATATATATATATATATATATATATATATATATATATATATATATATATATATATATATATATATATATATATATATTCAATGGCTGAATAGCAGAGGTTTTATCGGTCAATAATTGGCCAATGAAAGTCGTCAACTAGTTCATTGATTTATTCAAATACGTTTCGCTTTTATTTTTAAAAGCATCATCAGTTCACTACAAATAAAAAATATTTTAGAATATAAGTAAACAACCAACAGGGTTCATACTTACAAAAACAATTTGTAGGTTTTTTTAGATGTTATAAAAACTCTACGATAACATTAAAAATTAACAACTAAATGAGATGGGTTCGGCCCTGAATGAGCCACCGAAAGGCGTGTTTGTTTTGGTCTCAACAAATTTGCAAATTTTATGCAGTAATTATAACAGTTTATTTATAAATTGTTAAGTGACAATTACATGAAATACCAGTAAGTGAACACATCATATTAGTTTTCATTAATATAACGTGATTAACCAGTATTTTGTTGATTTGTAATTTAACAATTATCAATAAGATACGACTCAAGAAATATTATTCCAGTTTTATTACCTGTTTGATTACTAGTCAAGTCCGTATTATTTTTAAACACTTGTCCCGTGTTAAAAATCAAAAATGGAACCTAATATTCAGTCTCTCTAACACACCACATGTATTGCAATTATATACAAATACCAATAAAACCTATTTACCAGCAGCTTCTACACAATTTCCCTCAAAGCATCAAGCAATTGTCTTCAGTGACTGCAAGATTACTTAATTCCTTTGGGTAACCTAATTCATCACAAAAATATTATATTTTCCTCCCGACTATCCAATAATCGGATTTCAAAATTTTTAATTAACCAAATTAATGAAAATCAAAGTTAACAATTTATTTGCAAAATTTAAATTAAACATCAGTAAAATTATTTAGATATAAAAGTACTCTCAAAAACATAAACACATACAATAACAAATAAAAACTGTTAATACTAGGATGGCAGCTAAAACTATTATGAGATGAACTCTCAAATTTTTTGAAAACTTTATATTTGACTTTTTCACAGGAACATTTGACAATACCTGTTCTATAGTATCAATTTTTCTAATTTTGAGAGCCAAATTCATATGTATCAAAACAGTCAAATATTAATAACCTTTAAATCTTCTATTACCAAAGATGCTAATACATAGGGGAAGTGTGCCTATGTTGGACCCATCGAGCAATAAGACAAAAGAGGGAATCTAATCCTTATGAAAAGGAGACCAAAAAAGTGGCCTCTGATGGTGGACATATCCGGAAATGCGAATGCGCGAAATTTAAATTTTCCGACACTTATGAACAGTAGCTATATAATAGTTTTCAGAATGTGTCTCAGATGAGAAAGTTTTAATTAATTATTAATGATAAGGGTCTAAAATGCGACACAATTGTTAAAAAACTTCAATATAAATAAGATTTCATGTGACATTTGGGACAAACAATAACATAACCCAACTAAATTTGATGTCAAACAAGGAGAGAGACTCTCTTTCCTTGTCTAATGTGGCCTCTAAAGATCGCACTTCCTGTCTAACAATATGTTTGCCCCAACTACCTTTACATTCCCTCTATTGTCTTTTTGCTCGATGGTTGGACCCCTGCCTACGACGGACCCCCGGCTGTAATTTTAAATAGCGCGCGGTTACATACACATCGCCGGTTGCCGCTTGCGCACGAAGTTTGTAGTTTAGTATTTGCAAAGTTTCAGACACGTGGCTGTTATAACAGTAAATTTGTGAAATAAAATTAAAATTTGGCGTTGCTGATCTAATAAATTTTTTTGGTATGTAGCATTTTACTGGTAACATACGTTAAGCTAAGTGTTGCTTTTGTTTTGTATAAAATGACTACACTTTCTTTGTCAAATACTATACTTTGTTCTAGGTTATAATGGTCAAAACAAAAGTAACAGAATTAAATTTGCTGCCTTGTCTATTTGCCTATGATGGACCCCTGTGTCGTTACCTATGACGGACTAGGGGTCCATCATAGGAAAAAGAAAATAAAATTGGACACACCTTCAGTTTTTGTTACTTAATGATTAACATAATATGTTTTACAGGGATGGCTCTACAAAAAAGGCAACAGTGGAACGAGAGTAATATGCAACAAGCTTTAAAAAGCATTCAAGAAAAAACTATGGGGTTTAAGCTGGCAGCAAAAACATTTAACGTTCCAAAAACGACTTTGAAAAGGCGCTTTATTAAGCAACAAGGAAGTATCAAAGGTGATTTGGGAGGACGAAGACCAATATTTCTACTATTGAACAGGAAGTTGCTGACCATATTATTACTATGGAAACTCGTTTTTTTGGCCTGACTAGTAAATATTTGCGAAAACTTGTATACGAAGTAGCTGAAAGAAACAATATTAGCCACAATTTTAATAAGGAAACCAGGATGGCAGGCTGGAAATGGGTCAGAGGCTTTTTAAAGCGAAATCCTCGAATATCATTACGCACTCCAGAAAATACTTCGTTGGCAAGGGCTCAAGCTTTTAATAAACCAAATATATGTGCCTATTTTACTGCATTAGCAAATATATTAGACGAGTTTCACTTTCCACCGGAAAACATTTATAATATGGACGAGTCCGGTTTGACAACTGTGCAAAAGAAATCGCAGAAAATTTATGCTAGTAAAGGTCGCAAACAAGTTGGTGCTTTAAGTAGTGCAGAGCGTGGTCTACATGTTACGGTCGTATGTGCAATGAATGTAATTGGAACATATGTTTCTCCTGCTTTGATTTTTTCTCGACAGAGAAAGAAAGATGAACTTATGATCGATGCACCTACTGGAAGTATAGCCTTCGCTCAAGAAAAAGGATGGATGACTTCCGATATTTTCTATTTGTGGCTGCAACATTTTTTAAGATATACAAAGGCTTCTAAAACCAACAAAGTTTTGTTGTTACTCGATGGCCATGGTAGTCACAAAAGTTTTGAAGCTCTCCAGTTTGCAAAGGAAAACGGCATTATTATGTTTTGTTTTCCTGCTCACTGTTCTCATCACGTTCAACCCTTAGACGTAGGATTTTTTAGACCACTTTATGGCTGCGACAGAATCCAGGTAAAACGGTGACCCAATTTAAAGTAGCCAGTCTCTTTAATAGAGCGTATTTAAAAAGTACTTTACCATCAAATGCAATCAATGCATTTAAAAAGACAGGAATACAACCATTAAATCCAGATGTCTTCGAGGATTGGCAATTTTTGCCGTCTATAACAACAGATAGAGAAAATTCTGAACAAAACCCACTGCCAGAATGTTCTGACCAGAAGTCACCACCGGAACATTGGAGCCAAAATGTTTCTTCGATTGAAAGTTTATCAAAAAGCCCCACTGATTAGAAATCAACATCATCGTCAGTTCTAAACATCTCGGTAGAAGATATTTGTCCTCCTCCTTTAGCTGGAGTATCTCAAGTAATGCAGAAAAGGGGTAGAAAACGGGGTAAAACAGGATATTTAAATTCAACGCCAGAAATTGAAGATATAAAACAAAAAATTGCAGACAAAGAAGCAAAAAAAAAAGGAAACAAGACGCCAGAAAAGTGAAAAGGCAAGTTCGTGTTTCAACTACAAGTGGTTCTGAAGACGATTGTGAATGCTCTTTTGTAGAAGGCGACTCGGACGATACAGGTTGCATCTACTGTAACGAACTATTTTCGCATTCACGATCCAATGAAAAATGGATTCGTTGTCAAGTGTGTAAGAATTGGTGTCACACTGAATGTGCAGATGTAAATCCTCGACATAAACAATTTGTGTGAATTGTGCGCGTAATTTTTTTATTCTTAAAAATACCATGTGTAATATTTTTTATCGTTTGTAATGTCTTTTGATCTAATGAAATAATTTGGTATTTAATTATTTTACACAAAATGCAACGAGTCCATCATGGGCGTACCAAAGGGTTCATCATGAGCGCATATATGCCCACGATGGACCCTTAACAGGATTTTAGTAAATTATGAATAAATTTTTAACATCACTTTTTCTGCAAAATTTGAAACATTTGCCATATTGTACAAATAACGAGACGTTATGTGGTCATATTTAAAGTCTGCTAAGTAAATAATTAAAATTATTATGAAGCTATTTTCTTAAGGGGACCATCATAGGCACATTTCCCCTACTATATATACAAGGTAGGAAACCAAGTAAATATCTTTAAAACGAAGAAGACTATTCATGAACCTTTGCATGCAAGTTTGTGACCATATTTTTTGTTATTATTTTTTAGGTTTCACTGGAAATACCCTCAACCTATTTAATTTAAATGCTGTGTATATTTTTTCAGATAAAAAAATTGTTATTATTTCTGTTGTTAGGACTACTCTCTCTCTCTCTCTCTGTCTCTCTCTCTGTCCAATGGCACTAAAGACCAAATCGAGTATTGGCCTCCTCCAACCTTGGCACTCCTGCACTGATCTCCAGGTTTTCATGTCTAGCAAATTTCGGGTGTCCACTGTCACTTCAACTCTTTTTTTCCCCACCTTTTCTGTGGCCTTCCATTTGGTCTTGTGCCCTGCATTTTACTATCTAAGGCTCTTTTTGGCAATCTTTCAGTCTCCATTCTCACCACATGACCATCCCTTGCAAGTCTCTGAAGTTTAAGAAGTTCTGAGATTGGTGCCTCTTTGAACAGTTGGTAAAGTTCATGGCTGTACCTGGATCTCCATACTCTGTTTTGTTAATAGGTTTAAATATCTTTCTTAGGACTTTTCTTTCAATGTCTTCCAGCCTTCTTTTGTGTCTTCTGTCATCACCAATGTCTCGCATCCACAACATACTATTTTGGAGCGTGACTCATGGGCAAGTGAAAAGTAAGCTTTTTTCTCTTTACTATTCTTCTTAGAATGTCTGGCTCTTCTGTTCCATCCATGTTTAATGTAACTCTCACAGATATGTGAAACTTTCTACAATTTTAATATCATCTAATTCAACTGTGTATCTGCCTATCTCTTGCCTATCCCCTGCTCTTATTTGACAGAGTAATCTTGACTTCAAGAAATCCTCCAAAAACCATGTAGAATATCATACATAGACAATGAGGAATATCTGGAGGTCTACATTAGGTTTATAACATCACTCCAGATGAGTTTAATAATCATTTTTCTTAAATTAACTACAACTTAATAAAAGAATACTGAATTATATATGAATTTTTTGAAGAACATCAATGTAAATCCCTCGAAGAGCTTTTCTTTTTCTGAAGTATCATTCAATCAGACCACAGAAATCATAGACTGCTTAAAAAAACAAAACGATTTATGATATATATATATATATATATATATATATATATATATATATATATATATATATATATACCTATATATACAGGATGAGTCATAAGGAACTTTACATACTTCTACCATATGTAGAGCCCCTCAGGGAGCATATCATGTGGCCACTAAAACATGTCAACTCCTCTTCTTTATTAATTAACAGGGTGATTTGTGTAATTGACCATTTATTTCATTTTACTGTAGTGTTTATACGGCTCATTTGATTTTTTTAATTTTTGCATGATACAGTACACTACTATCAAGCATTCGACTGGTATTAGCTAAACTAAAAAATTCCAGGACTGGCTTTTAATATAATAAGGTTTTAATTTAAACAAATGTTATAAATTTCAAACATTTTAATTGAAATGATAAACTGAGTCACTGCACAACAAAAAACAGTAACTACTAAAAATAACGAAGAACAATTAAAAAAAAAACTAAAAATATGTACATAGTTATGATAAACCCATAAATTAGAACTGGAAAAGATACAATAATGGTAACAAAATAAAAATAATTCAAAATAGATTTTCGAAATGGAACCTTGCAGCCTGTACACATTTTTGTTGCCGAATTGTTAATTGACGTATTAAATTACGGATACTCTGGGGATCGTTTCTAATAGTATTACAACAATGTATAATTATATCAATTAATTGTTGTCGGTTATTAATATTCACTGCGTAAACTAATTGCTTCAATCGTCCCCAAATATGGTAATCAACGGGATTGAAATCAGGGGATCTTGAAGGCCACGAAATAGGACCTGCACGTCCTATCCACCTGTTGCCATAAACATTATTGAGATGTTGTCTCACTGCCAGTAAAAAGTGTGGGGGTGCCCCATCATGCTGAAAATACATCCCTCGGATAGCAGCGTTCGCGTTGGCAAGCAAATTCGGCAAAATATTTTGTAGAAAGTTCAAATAGACCTGCCCTGTTAAAGGACCATCAAAAAAGTGGGGACCTACTAATTGGTTATTTATGACACCAATCCACACGTTAACCGAAAACCTAAACGGAGAACGACGTTCTCGAATAGCATGGGGATTTTCTTCTGCCCACACATGTGAATTTCGTGAATTATTTATCCCGTCTCTAGTAAATTGGGCTTCATCTGTAAATAGTGTCCTGTATAGCGTTGGTCGATTATTGTTAATCCATCTACAAAATTCCAACCTATCGATCTCATCTCCAGCATGTAGTCGCTGAACCATTTGAATGTGATATGGGTATAGATTATTTTTTTGTAAGACTCTACTTACTTTTGATTGAGTAACATTGAGTTCTCGATTTACTTGTCTGGTGCTTATTGTAGGGTTCATAGTAACGGCGTCCATAATGTCATCTTCCTGCGCTTCATCTACATGTCGTTCTGTTGTTACACTAGGACACTAGTTACAACACAATGTTGGATGACTGTGAGTTCGACGATTAGGAAATCTCCTGCGATATTCTCTACTAGCAGCCATACCATTCCCATTACAGAATCCATAAACAAATATTATGTCTGCATATTCTGTTGGTATGACAATTCTATATTGTACATTTTTATGTTAAGTGTTGGCATTACCTGCAAATGACAAGTGTCAACGTCAAGAAGTAAAATTAAGACATTCATGTAAACAACAATTTATGTTAGAATAAAACGTTTATTTTTGTCAACGTATTGTTTTAGTATTCCATCTATAAGCAAGACTTTTTCCATCACGCATCCCTAAAGGTTATGAGCCCAGAGTTGTGGAAATCCAAGAAGCTTGCATAGTGGTAATCAGAAAACAAAAGTGTTTACGGAAAACGTGGTACGGAACTCAACGACAAAAATGGCGGAAATAAATGTTGTAAACATCAAACCCTTTGATGGAAATAATTTCTCCAACTGGTTATTCAGAGTTAAATTGTTACTGGAACAGGCTGGTGTCTTAGCTGTACTATCTCAAGATGAACCTGCAGATGATGTCTCTCGAGAAGTATTTAAGAAAAACGATGTGAAAGCCCGGAATCTAATTGTGCAATGTTTGCATGACAATGTACTGGAAATGATTAAGTCAAATACCTCAGCAAAAGGGATTATAGGTACAGTGGAAAATACTTACCAAAAGAAGGGAATTTCGACACAGGTTCAACTGCAGCATAAACTAAGGTCATTGAAATATACAACAGGGTCTTTAAATATGTTTTTAACAGAATTCAATCAAACTGTATATGAACTTAAAAGTGCAGGAGGTCAAGTACAAGATAGTGAAGTTATATCACAGTTACTCTCTGCAATGCCTGAATCATATCAAGCAGTTACTACAGCAATTGATATTATATTTTGTCAAGATGAAACTAAAGTTACATTAGACTTTGTTAAAAACAAGCTACTAATGGAAGAGGCAAGGCACAATAAAAATGACCATGAAACAAACCCTGATGTTGCATTTGTAGCAAATAAACAGCCATGGAATAAATGGAAGAATAGAGCTGGAACAAGTAATGGTAATGTGAGAAATAATAAACCATTTCAATTTAAATGTCATAACTGTGGAAAAATGGGACACAAGCGCTATCAGTGCTGGAAAAATAAAAATGGAAATAGGGCATTCCTAGCAGAAAATGGTGAAAAGGTAACATTTTTGACAGCAGAGGAAACCACCTTAGTTAGCAACTCAGAATCTGGTGAAATAAATTTCATAATAGACAGTGGTGCTACAAATCACTTAGTTACAAAGGATGTTGAAAGGTTTTTAGATAATATCCAGGAAGTAATGCATAATATAAATGTAGCAAAGAAGGGTCAATCATTGGAGGCAATAAAACAAGGTGATTTGAATCTACAAGCAGTAAATGGTAACCAAATTGAGGTGAAGAATGTATGGATATGTAATCAACTTTCATATAATTTAATGTCTGTGAAGAAAATGGAAGAAGCAGGTCTTCAAATTGTGTTCAAAGATAAACAAGTCAACATAATGAAAGGAAATCATGCTGTGATAACAGGTGAGTTAAGAAATAACTTATATATTGTTAAATTAAGATGTAGACATCTACCAGAAGCACAAATTACAACTGTTGAACATAATGTGCTAATGCATAGGAAAATGGGTCACTCTGCAAAGTATCCCATATCTGGTATATGTGAAATCTGTTTAAAAGGAAAACAATCACGATTACCTTTTCATAGCATTGATGCTGAAAGAAAAACAAAAAGAATTTTAGAAGTTGTATCAACAGATATGTTTGGCCCTATAGATCCAATAACTCATGATAATAAAACTTATTTTGTTACATTTATAGACCATTATTCACATTTTTGTATATGTTATTTAATTGAGAGAAAATCTGAAGTAATAGATAAATTTAAAGAATATATTGATATGGTTACTGCTAAATTTATTGTAAAAATTGAAAGGATAAGGTGTGATAATGGGGGTGAATACTCATCAAAAGCTTTTAAAAGATTATGTTCAAATAATGGAATTAAAATTCAGTATACAGTACCAAGGAATCCAGAACAGAATGGTGTTTCTGAACGTTTTAACAGAACCATTATGGAAAAAGCAAGATGTTTAATTTTTGATTCAAATTTAGATAAAAGCATGTGGGTTGAAGCTGTCAGAGTAGCAGCATACTTAATTAATAGAACAGAAATTCAAACTTTACCTGATAACAAAACACCTGCTGAAATTTGGTATGGTGAAAAGCCAAATATGGAAAAGATAAGATTATTTGGTTGTAATGCTTATAATTTAATTCCTAAAGAGAATAGGAAATCTAAGCTTGATTCTCGTAGTGAAAAGCTGATTATGGTGGGTTATTCAGATAATGGCTACAGACTATGGAATCCGGAAGAAAGAAAAATAATCCATACACGGAATATAATTTTTGATGAAAATTCAATTGAAAATAATACAATTAGACTATCTGAGAATGAACAAATTGCTCAAATTCAAACTGAGAATGGAGTAGAAAATATTCCTGAAAGAATCACTTAACAAAATGTACATGACGAATAAGAAGAAGAAGTAGTTGAAATAATTAATGAAAATAGAAGAAGTACACGAAATAAAAAGAGACCGACATATCTTGAAGACTATGATTGTGAGGAACTCAAACACGGAAGACCAAGAGGCAATAAAAATAAAAAAAAATAAAAAAAAAATAAAAAAAAAATAAAAAAAAAATAAATAAAAAAAATAAAAAAACAGAAAAAATAGAACAGGTAAATGAGTATATCTATCTAGGACAAGCAATCAGAGCTAATAGAGAAAATCAAACAGCCGAAATATCGAGACGAGTAAGAATGGGATGGGCAGCGTTCGGCAAACTTTCTTACGTTCTAAAAAATCAAACAATCCCTCTATACTTACGAAGTAAGGTATATAACTCCTGTATCATACCGGTGCTCACCTACGGAGCACAGACATGGACATTTACACAGGTCAATTTGGATAGGATAAGGAAGGCACAAAGAGCGATGGAGAGACAAATGTTGGGTGTATCACTTAGAGATAGAAAACGTAACCAGTGGATCAGAACCAGAACAAAGATAGTAGACGCGATAGAACAAGCAGCAAAACTAAAATGGAAATGGGCTGGACACAATGAACGTCTCCAAGATGGACGATGGAACAATGCCATCGGAAAGTGGCGTCCATACAATGCAAAGAGATCAAGAGGCAGACCACAGATGAGGTGGAAAGATGACATCAGGAAACAAGGAGGTCCCACATGGCAGAGAACAGGTCAAGATAGGGAAAGATGGAGAGAACTGGGGGAGACCTATATCCAACAATGGAAGGATAGAGAATAGGTTCAAAAAAAAAATGATTGTGAGTATAATACAGAGATGAATCTACTAGCAGCTTTATCAGTAGGTACATTTCTTGATGATGTTCCTGAAACCTTCTCTGAAGCAGTCAAGGACATGGAATGGAAACAAGCAATCCAGGATGAACTTCAGTCTTTGAAAGAAAACAAGACATGGACTTTAGTGAAACAACCAGAAAATGTGAGTGTAATAGATTCCAAGTGGGTTTTTCGTGAAAAAGAAGTGAACGGAAAGGTAGTTAAGAAAGCTAGATTGGTAGCTCGAGGCTTCCAACAGAGTAATTTTAGTGAAAATGTGTATGCACCAGTAGCAAGAATGGCTACAATTAGAGTATTACTGTCATTGTATGTAGAATATGATCTTTTTGTAAAACAGCTAGATATTAAGTCTGCTTTCCTTTATGGAATGTTGAAAGAACCAGTGTATATGTATCAACCAGAAGGGTTTGAAGGATATGACAAAAGTTTAATTTGTAAGTTAAGTAAATCACTATATGGTCTAAAAGAAGCTCCTAAATGTTGGAATACACTTTTTCATGAAAGCATAACTGATCTTAGTTTTCAACGATCTAGGAAGGATCCTTGTTTGTATTTTAAGGATTTTACATTTTTACTTGTGTATGTTGATGATTTGATAATATTTTCAAAAGTCGAAGACAATATTATTTTTATAAAAACTGAGTTAAAGAAAAAATTTAAATTGAAAGAGTTTGATGATAAAAAATTGGTATTTTTAGGTTTACATATAAGTAAAATTGGAAATGAAGTTTATATTTCACAAAAGGAATTAATGAAGAAAATTTTGCACAGATTTAATATGAGTGATTGTAAAATTTCAGATATTCCAATGCAACCTAAACTTAATCTGTCAATTTGTAAAGATAAAAATTTGGTAGGAAATGTTAAGTTACCTTATAGAGAATTGATTGGTTGTCTGATGTATGTAATGTTAGGCTCTAGGCCAGATTTAAGTTTTTGTATGTCGTATTTTAGTCAATTTCAAAATAATTACACCGAAGAACATTGGAAAAATTTAAAAAATGTCTTGAGATACTTAAAATATACAAAAAATTATGTCTTAAGTTTTGTTAAAGGTAGAAATAAAGAAATAGAGATAGTATCCTATGTTGATGCAGATTTTGCAAACAATCAAATCGACGGAAAACTAAGAAGCAAAATGTAGTGTCACTATCTAGTGCAGAAGCCGAATATATGGCATTATCTTCATGTGTAACAGAAAGTTTGTTCTTTAGTCAGATGTTGGAAGAGATCTTTAAAATCATGTATAGTGTACATAATTGTGTATGAAGATAACCAATCATGTATTAAGATGGCTTCTACATTGGAATCAAAAAGAACCAAACATATTGATGTTAGACATCATTTTATTAGAGATTGTTTAGAAAAGGAACTTATTACTTTACAGTATGTACAGTCTGATCAGCAACAAGCTGACATTTTTACAAAATCATTGTCAAAAAATAAATTCACCTATTTTAGGGAACTTTTGAATGTTATTGAGTTGTAATAGTTTTGTAGTTACACTAATATAGAATTGCAGAAGGGTTTTGGTATGACAATTCTATATTGTACATTTTTATGTTAAGTGTTGGCATTACCTGCAAATGACAAGTGTCAACGTCAAGAAGTAGAATTAAGACATTCATGTAAACAACAATTTATGTTAGAATAAAACGTTTATTTTTGTCAACGTATTGTTTTAGTATTCCATCTATAAGCAAGACTTTTTCCATCACGCATCCCTAAATATTCTGTGGTCGAAAACTGATGTGGCATTTTGAACGAAAGCAACAAAAGCTCTACCAAAACCATCGAGCAATAAGACAAAAGAGGGAATCTAATCGTTATGAAAAGGAGACCAAAAAAGTGGCCTCTGATGGCGGACATATCCGCAAATGAGAATGCGCGAAATTTAAATTTTCCGACACCTATCAACAGTAGCTATATAATATTCTTCAGAATGTGTCTTAGACGAGAAAGTTTTAATTAATTATTAATGATAAGAGTCTAAAATGCGACACAATTGTTAAAAAACTTCAATATAAATAAGATTTCATGTGACATTTGGGACAAACGATAACATAACCCAACTAAATTTGATGTCAAACAAGGAGAGAGACTCTCTTTCCTTGTTTAATGTGGCCTCTAAAGATCGCACTTCCTGTCTAACAATATGTTTGCCCCCACTACCTTTACATTCCCTCTATTGTCTTTTTGCTCGATGACCAAAACTAACACAATGTACTTAACGTAGATATGACAGAAGAAATATGGATTCTTTTAAGGTCGTATGACACTATGCATTTTTTTGTATCATTTCTTATATCGTTTCTGATATAACAAAAAAATGGATAGTGTCATACAGGCGTATAGTTTCTTATATCAGAAACAATACAAGAATTTGTGTCCGCTGCATTTTCTTGTACAAGAAATGCGCCAATTTGTGCGCAAAGCCGCTAAAACGTAAAACTTCGTTCATATCATATTGGCAGATGGAGGCATAGAGAAATAAAAATAATTATTATTTTTATTTCTCTATGGCTGGAGAACTTTGATATATACCAGAGATATGTAAGTATCTCTGATGTATACATACAATTAGGCCAAGCAGACATCAGAGAAAAGTGCCCACCAACAATAACCAAGATTAGAACATCAGTAGCCATATTGAAAAACAATAAATCACAGTGATTGTATCAAATAGCATCGGAACTACTGAAAGTAGGAGGAGATGTTTTACTAAAAACAATACATAACCGCACTAAAAATTCGTGATGAGTTTAAAGATTATTTTATATCTCCAAATAAGAGAGTAGAGTATCAAGAGCATACCATTCAAACACATAATTTAAAAAAAAATAAATTATTACAACCAAATTATTTATTATTTCTGTCTTCCATTACAACCTGTTGAATATCTTCAAAAATTGTGGTTTCCAATTTAGTTTTCATATTGGGACATTTTATTTCTTTCATTTTTGCACCACAGTATTTTTAAAAATAATCAGTAGCATATGTTCTCAGTCCCCAGTAGCTTGGGGTCCTCAGGCCCTTGCGCCCTTGTTCGGTGCCTCAGGTACTGCAGTTCTATTTTTATAGGTGTCAAAATTTCGACCAATCATGTGCCAAATCACATACAGTTTCTGGTAAAAGAACTTGCATAGTGTCATACAGGGCAAAAATGTACGTACAAGAAACGATACAAGAAAACATAAATAACTTTCTATATCAGAAACGATATAAGAAATGATACAAGAAAATGCATAGTGTCATACGGCCTTTACACATAAATAATAATTGATAATGACAATCAGAGTTGCCAGGTGAAAATTTTTGTCCTCCCTAAATTGAACATTAACCCATTAACGGCCAAGCACAGAAATACTGCAATAATATATAATATATTTTATTAACTAGGCTGAAATAAACTTAAACATTCGCAAAAAAATTGTTTTACACTTTGATAATGACAGGTGTCACAACAAAAAAATGGTTCGTTTTCGAACCTTTGGCGGAAGTGAGATATAAAAATTGAAATACACATTTTTATTTTTTGTGAAAAGTCTCAAAACATTTAGAGTGTAAATGGACCTGGCATTTTTGACAAACAAAAACCGTATGGTTAGAACACTCGATCCCTGCACCTTCTTCTTGCATTTTCTGCATGCTTTACTACTAAATGACCTATCTTATCTTTTCGGATTTCATCTGGTAAGTTATTTTTTGACGGTCTACCCACGTTTACTGTCAACGGTACAGTTGACTTTTCATCTTCTTCACTCTCATTCTGGTCTAATTCTTCTTGTTTTTGATCTTCCGATTTCATTAGACAAACAACAATATATGACCGAAAATCGATTTGGGAAATGGAGCTTTTATTTGCCAATCTGTAAAGTTTCCAGGCATTTACAATGGAACTATCAATTACGTTTTTAAAAAGTGGCCACCACCATTTCTTTCCTCGTACAGCAATCCTGTAATTCGCTATGCCGTTGTCATGTAAGTCAACGCCGCCCATACGTCTATTGTATTCTTGGATAACATTTGGAATAAGTATATTTACTTCTTTACGCTGCTTGCGATCGTACCTCTTTGCAAAGCCTATGGGACGGACCGGACAGTTATTGGAGATTACTGTTACGACTGAGTTATCATTCCATCTAACTACAGACACTTCAGCTTCTTTGTCAAAAACGAAGTCGAACGACCTTCTATCTTTTTTAGAAATAATTTTAGATGTTTCCAGTGGACACTTTTCAATCCTGTTTTCTCGCACTGTGCCAGTTGCATAAATTCCCTTTTCTTTCAATATTGTGAACAGCTTATAAGATGAAAAGAAGTTGTCAAAAAATACCCTGTAGTTAGAGGGAGTTTCTACAACACTTAGGGCCGGTTCTACAATCCAGGTATAAACTGGAGAATAGTTATTCTGAGTATAACTTATACTTGAGTTTATTCCAAGTATAACCTTTCGAGCGTTCTACATTGTGAAATCGACAGCGGAATAGTTATTCTGGGTATAACCACAGAACACTAAGTTAAAACGAAATAGCCCTAATAGCACATGTACGTCCAGTGGACGTCCATAGTACGTCCCTCGCGGACTTTAGGGACGTCCCTCGAACGTCCGCTTTGGTCCTATTTACGTCCGTTTTACGTCCTATATTGGTCCGAATGTCGCTGCGCCAAACGTCCTACGGACGTCCATTTTACGTCCCGAGCGGACGTAAAATGGACGTACCGGGACGTTAATTGGACCTTAATAGGACGTCCATAATACGTCCAGAGAACTTACTTGACGGACTTTTGTGATATTTTCGGACATCTATTTTAGCGCTCTGGATGTAAATTAGACGTCAACGCCATTGCATAAAGTACTAAAAGTGGTGTCATCCTGTGCATATTAAGAATGTATTTTGGGAAATAAAACTTAAATGTTTAAAGAAACTTACATTTATTATTACATTTATTTATATTTATTTATTATTAACAAACGGGACAAATTCACTGTCAAAATTATGCAAAAATGCAACATTATAGGAATATAAAATAATTTTGTGTAATAAAACATAAATGTTTAAAGGAACTAACATTTATTATTACATATATTTATTTATTATTAACAAATGGAACAAATTCACTGACAAAATTATACAAAAATGCAACATTATAGAAATATAGACAAAATTACAGATAAAATAAAATATGCATGAATAAAATAAATAAGTACACATTTTATAATAAGTTTCATTTAGCATTTAAGTGCTTCAAATAGTACCTAAAGCTATTGATATGAAAGTTTTAGACCATCTCTATGTGTGAAACATAATTAGTTCTGTGGTAAAGAACATGGAAATGTAAATTATGACACAGTGAATGGGAAGGAATATGAAAACAAACTAGCTGAAGCAATTCAGTAGATTGGTTATTTTATAAACAAGTTGAAAAATAAAGATTAAAAGGTAAAAGAATTAAAACACTTTTGATAAGAGAATCCAGATTCAAGAAATTGATCATATCAGAATAAGAATATGGTCTACACAATTTACAAGAACAGTCGATGCTTGTAGATGAGTCAGTATAAATCTAATCAACATAAAAATGGTTTTTAATGCAATTATAACATAATCAGTGTAAATTAGTTGAAGTTGAACGACTAGGCAGTAAGTAAACCACCCTGACCAGTATGAAGCTGATTCTTCAAATTTACTGTCAAAAAATCAGTCAGTAAAGCCTCGACAATTTTAGGAATAGCAGAAAGAATTATAATGGAACGATAATTAGGAATCAATGAGTTAAGGATAAAATCAATAAATAAATTGTGATGAAAAGTGACCCTCAGTCAGAGATTTATAAAAAATAAGTCATAGATGCCTACATAAAAAGAATGCACAATTCCCTAAAAATAAATTAAGATATTATGTCTGGACCAAGACCTTTATTGGTATTAAGACACTGTAAGCATGCGTCACAAATTTTAACAGTTAAAAGAGTGAGTATGGCTGTTACTGATATGGGATCTTTGACTACACTTGTCTACACAAGAGAAAGAAGGATTGTGAATACTGCTAAAGAAATTGACAAAATTGTTGAAATTGTGGTTCTTAAAAACAGAACCATTCAACTTCCCTTATCCCTTCCCATTCTGATTTCCCTTACAATTGTGTGGTCAGCAATTAAAAGCAGACAAGTCAATTGTTGAGTTTTAAAGTTAAAATCATAAGTATGAAAAAGATCAATACCTAATATGGAACTTTGTCTGTTTTCTTTCAACAGTAGATTAATTTTTAGGTATTTATTTTTAATATATAAAACAGTCTCAAAAATTGGACTGTTCCTTTGTGTCCATGAACTACACAATTTAATCATTACAAAATTAATCATATTTGCTAATGCAACATGCAAGTTAAATTTTATCTGCCCTCTCTTTAAATATTTCCTCAGATATTTCATTATTAAGTTTCAACTTCCTTCCCCATGGCAACGCTGGTTTTGGAGTTTTTCCAAGCAACATCTGAAAACAAAATTAATGTACATTCATAAATTGAATAAACTAATTTCAGATTTAGTTCATTATACTTTGCTTCTTGTGAATAAATCATAATTCAAAGTAAAATTAAACACATGAATTTCAAGTGCTGTAGTTTTAATGAATCTCACCTGAATTAGAAGAATACCAACCCAACCATTGGTATTTATTTCTAATGACCAAATGAGCAGTAATTACACTTTTATACGTAAAAAATAAAAATAACTTTATAAATAAAATATATGGCCAACAACAACCCTTTATCTCATAAGCTAGCTGTAGTTCTTAAAGCAATCTCATAGCCAGACCTGAACATTTATGAATTGGTAAAATTTGCCATCTAAATTACATATAAGACACAGTTAACAATATGCTTAATCAGCTGTATGTGGCCACTTAAGTGATAGTGTAAATTCTTAAATGCACCTTAAATTGATTTATGTTTATAAGTTACAAACCTTTTAAAATCAGAGCTATATGTGTGTCATCAAAAACTTTATATTGCTTTTTCCCTAGCCAACTATCTTTTCCTTGAATTTTATTCCAGATCAGCTTCTTATGGCTTCTCCTAACAAATTCATTTATGGTCTCCTCACCAATTTTGGAAAGCTCATTATCCTAAAATATAAATCAACATGTAACAGTAATCTAACTACCCCACAAACTTGATCATCCATGCTTAATTATTTTAGCTTAAACTATCTAATAAAAAAACAGCCTCTGTTACAAAATCAAACATTCATTTGCAAATTTTGGTTTCTCATAACCATGGTAAATGCCTATTAAATCTACAATTTTAGGATATATAAACAAGATAGGATATGACTGACTACTAAACCTCTTTTTTTAGTGGGATTCCATCAAAATGTACACAAATTTCTATAACATTGTTTTTTTGTGAAGATAAAAATACCATTGAAATTTGAATCATATGGATCAGAGTATTTGTTCTCTGGGTGAAGCGAAGCAAGAAAGGTTCTAGCATTTGAACTTAAATGAGTAAGGTCAGGAACTTCTTTATGAATTTTTAATAAATCACCTACATAAGGTATAGGACAAACCTCGATGCCACATGCACTTTTTAGAGCCACACAAGATCGAGAGGAGTATGCCATAATTGTTGTTAACATCCACTAATTAGATAGGGCACCATAAAAAGAAGAATAAATCACCTAGTAATAAAGGACAAAGTCCAGTTGAATAACTTATTAGAAAAATTAAAAACATCTCGATAAGGTTCTCCAGAATTCTCGTTACAACCATGTTTAGACATTTCTTCAGTTTCATTGAAAGAAGAGCTTTGTAAAGGATCACCGGAATGGTCGTCCACGTGGGAATTTGCATTATTTTAGGTACTTAACATGTTAATAAAAAGTTTAAATCGGAAGTATTGTAACCTGAACTATTTGAACTGAATGATCAGTCAGGGATTCCGAATAAAAGTTTGAAGGAGATGGAATATCGAGGTTATTAATATTTTCAACAATATTCTCTACGTTTTTCGTAACCTTCCTCTGTTGATGACACTTAGAAACAAATCGTTTTCTTTTAAACATAATTAATAAGTAAAAATTACACTTACCTTTAAAATAAAACCAATTTCTGAAGTATAACCTAACACGTGGTACCAAACCTTTAACAATATACTATAACCACAACCACAACACAAAGCCAAGCATCAAAAAACCAATGCACTGTATACTGCTTAAATAGAATTCTTTTATTTCATTTATTAAAGCATTAATAATATAAATATAATTAAACTGTGCCATTTGTTTAAATAGGTATGACAGACAATGACATTATCATCATTATTTTGTTCAGCCAGAGTATATACTACCACTTCCACTTGTTCATCTTTGAAAAATGATTTCAAGATTCATCTTGTTGATAAAAATCATATTTTTACTTATTAGAATTAGCAAACATATATCATCGTGATAACTAGAATAATAAAACAATTGTAACGAATTATCTAGAAATAAAAGATTTTTACACTTTACCTAAAAACAAAAACATGTTTGGATATATTAAACTATACAAATTTTATTTAATCATGATTTAACCTTTTCGCTTTTAATTATTTTATTAACGCAAATAATTTTTTATTTTAATAAAATATTTGCTATTTGATCCCATAATTGGTAAATGTCAGATGTCCAGAAAACGTCCGAGTATGGACGTCCATGGAACGTCCGGGTACGGACGTCCAGAGAACGTCCATATTTAGTCCACCCAAAGTACGTCCCACTGTTGCCGAGAGGGGGCATTTGGGCCTGTAGGACCCATCGCCGGCTCTTCGGACTTTTTCCTGTCTCCGGAATTGGAACGGGTGTTTACCATCTTCGTTTGTCGCTGGTGAAATGGGTCGATACTGTTACCGTTACAGAATAACCGTTACAGCGACAGTACCTGTTACAAGTAACGGTTTCAAGGAACAGTTACAAAATAACAGATCAAAAATGGAAAACAGAACAGGTAAAATAATCTAAGTATTCCTTGACTTACGAAAGAAATAACTTAGTAAACAAGGAAATAAAATAGTATATAAAAATACAATGCACAGAAAATGTTTCTAATTGTTTCTTGACTTACGGAAGAGACAACTTAGAATGAGAAGTAAAATACACAAGAATAAAAGAACAGAAAAGTGTAGAAATATTCCTAAGTGTTTCTTGGCTTACGGAAGAAACAACTTAAGACAGAAATATAGATAAATGAAATATGTAAATATGAAACAATGTATGGAAATATTTCTAAGCGTTTCTTAGAACAAAAAAACAAACAAGAGAATCAAATATAGTAAAATAAGAATACAAATATTTGTAAGTGTTTCTTGACTTACGGAAGAAACAACTTATAATAAGAAAATCAAATACAGAAAAGATATGGAAATATTGCTAAGTGTTTCTTGACTTACGGAAGAAACAACTCAGCATGAAATAAAAGAGACAAATATATTAAGAAAATATCTCAGATAAATATCGGAAATAATAATGCAATAATGATTATGAAAATATTTCTAAGTGTTCTTTTGACTTACCGGAAAAGAATGACTTAGGCACACAATAAAATTAACAAGTCAAATATCAGAGAAATATTTCTAAGAGTTCTTTGACTTACCGGAAAGAACTACTTAGACACAAAGTACAAAATCAAATTTATAAAATAGAAAAAAGTAAGGTAAATATTTCTAAGTGTTCTTAACTTACGGAAGAACAACTTAGATACAAAATACAAGAAAAATAAACAATCAAAATAATCAAATAAAATATCAAATAATCAGTATATGAACAAATATAAGTCAAAGTAATATTCTAACCTGAAAAGGTCTGAATATACAATAATAAAATATAAATGGTTATCAGGAAATAAGAAATAAAACAATAACTTAGTTGGAACAATAATAGCACCGACTAGGTCTACAGTAGAAGAGGCAAGCTCGACTGACCGATGAGAGAAATTCCGTCTGCTTTTATATAAAACAAATCCTTTGTTTTACGTAGTAAAAGTGGAATTTCCCTACATCGAGTCAATTAGAAATTCGGATTTGCCCACACTTGGAATTTCCAAGTATTTCTCCGAATTTCTAAATGCGTCCGGCACGGCGGTCAGCTTCTACCTGACACGCCTCCGGAGACACCACTTCGTACGTCCATAGTACGTCCATTTTACGTCCAGGGATGTCCGGACCAAAACTGGACGTATATTGGACGTCCATAGGACGTCGTGTGTTACTAGGGAGTAGATCTGATATCTTCAAAATTAGTTCAAATTGTTATTGACAGCGACATTTGGCATTTGTCATAACTGTAAAATTTGTTTACAATTGAAAGGAATTGAATAATTGATTCGCTTTATCTGGTATTTTATCTACGTTTATATTATTATACTTTACAAAATTAATATAAAATGGATAAAAAAAGATGTAAAATTTCCTTCTTAAATTTTTTATTATCATCAACTGAGATTAGTGTTACAATATAATAACCAAAATTATGTAAATATATCTATATAGGTACTCCACATTTTAAACAAGTATGAATATTGTATTACAAAATATATAATTTTAGTTAAAGAAATGTTTATATAATACATATTCTAGAATTACAGTCTCTGTTATCACAACATTAAAAAATATATTGCCTTGGTAAGATTATACCTATACTATATTAGGATATTAGTCATATGTGTAGACATTATTAGATTACATACATATCCTAAAATTTTAGAATTGAAATAATAAATGCTTTCTTTTTCCTTTGGATTGCCTAATAAAATTTCCTTTGGATTTACAATCTAAAATGTTTTGCAATATCAAAAATTTTATTTTATATATAAAAACAAACAAAGTGAGGTTAAAATATTACAGATTTGACAACCCCTGACCGACCAATAGAAATGCGGTATAAATTTATACTGAGTATATCTGCTAAACTTTGGAGGGATAAAGTTATTCTACAGATATACTCCAATTATCTTATTCCTAGTTTATTCTTTGTTTGTAGAACACCATTAATGAAGTTATTCCAAGTATAACTTCATTCTCAGTATATACTAGCATTGTAGAACCGGCCCTTAGTAATTTTAATACTACATCAGCACCCAAGCCTAAATCTGATTTTGTTGTGCTAGCACCACCGTAGGGGATAAACTGGAATAGGTATCCATCAGATGAACAGAGGCACCATAACTTATACCCAAAACGCACAGGTTTTCCCTTTATAAACATTTTTGCAGAGTGCCTTCCAAAATAGGGTACCATTTATTCGTCTATAGATAAATTATATGCGAAAATACCAAATTGCAGGAATTTTCGATTCATTATGTCGATAAAGGGGCGAAGTTTTGCAAATTTATCATTTCTGTGTAATACCGTATTATCACTTACGTGAATATACTTTTTGATACGCCGAAATTTATTTCTACTCATGCAGTTTCTAATAAATGTCACGTTCTTATCCTGGTCCTTGCTCCAGTACATATCTATTTGTGGCAAGGTGTGATATCCCGTAAGAATGAGTAATCCCAAAAACCTTTTCAGTGATGCATTTGTCAAATGAAAATCATGACAATTATTATTGTGGGCATATTTTATGGTAAAATTAACCATAAGGTTGTAAACTTCATCATCGAAGAAGAGCTGAAAACATTCGTAAGGGGTTTTTCCGGCGACACGGTTCTCAATTTCTATCCTTTTTTCAATTTCATGTGATTGTGGTGCTGATAAAAATGTAGGATCAGTTTTTGTAGACCATTTTGGAGTTGTCACACTACATACTTTACGTTTTTTATTTGATTTGCTTGTTGTTGGTTCGACATCGAATGAATCCTTAGTAGGAATCTCTACAAAGCCGGCAAATTCAGAATTACTTGTGGAAGGTTCCAGAAGCACGGTATCTTTAGCACAAATCTCAAATGTACCGGCAATCTCTCGAATCTTATTGTCGGCTTCTAATTCCAATAAAGTTAGAGCCCT
Organism: Diabrotica balteata; assembly: GCA_918026665.1. Classification (NCBI taxonomy): domain Eukaryota; kingdom Metazoa; phylum Arthropoda; class Insecta; order Coleoptera; family Chrysomelidae; genus Diabrotica; species Diabrotica balteata. Next base: position 97,988,227 of record OU898277.1, read on the forward strand.
TTTAGGGTTATTTTTCCAAATCGACATATTGTCTACAACACTACACAACCTCCCAGCCCTAGATTATAACAAAACTGAATACCAGACCAGAATATCCGTCTTTCTAACACAACATATAATAAAGAAATATCCCATCAAACGAGAGGCACGTGTGCGCAGTGAAATAACTGCGTGTGCGTCACCTTGAAATTCCTGACCAGACAAGATTCGAAGTCGACTTCCGCCAATGGTTCGTTATCGAACCATTATTTTCAAACACGAGATTTGATGACCGAAACAATTTTTTTTTTGTATTTTTATAACAATTGATGTACACATAGGTTAAAAAAATCAAGTGTGAATTTATTTGACCAGAAAAGTGTTTTACCAATAAAATTACTACACTAAAAATAAAGTGGCGTCGAAGGATTAAAAATGTCGGATATTTAGAAAATATTTTTGTAAAGAAAAAATGAGTTTGGAGATTAAGTAAAATTAAATTTAGTTACACTTATACCTTCTGGTTGCTCAAAAACTGCGAAGATTAAAAAAAAATTTACGTATTGCCAATAAAAAATTTTACAAAAAAATGGTGCGTTTTAGCACCATTGGCTCTAAATCGGTTAAAATGTCCCTAGAAATCCCTATAGGAATAAATGTATATATGGTTGCCTAATTCTGAATAAAATGATGGACTATATTGATGGTTGCCTAATATAATAACATGGAATTAAAAAAGGTAGAATTTACCGAAAGTACAAGCTGATTATAGCCACAAATGTCAAACATGGAACAAAAAATTTCAGTATAGCAGTGTTGGCATGTTTTTATAATGTAGATGCTGTGTAAATATTTGTTTCTTTGGAGATTAATTGCAGTTAATTATTAGAATTTTTTTAGCAATTACACTTTGGTAGATTAGGGGATATATTTGGCAATCGTCAAATGAGCAGTTGCCAGATTACAACATATGTTTGCAATTAATCTCGAAAGAGACTAATATAAATCATAAATATCATCATATCATAAAATAGTATAATCAAAATATACTTTTTAAAAGCTTTACCTCTTTATATTTGAAGCATACAATATATGCATTATAAAAACATGCCAAGCCGAAATATTTTTGACATTTTCGGCTATATTCAGCTTGTGCTTTCGGTAAACTCAACCTAAAAAAATAATTGTTGTTTTATACCTTTATTTCAAAAATGTTTCATTTTTAAACGGTATAATAGCGATGATTTGAATAAATTTAACAAAAACGGAATAACGTACTTATTTATGGCTTTGAATATTGCATTTAATATATTATTAAGTATTATTTACTTAATAAAATTAATACAAAATACAACTTGAAAAGAATTGAGATGGTGAAGCATATAATTTTATTTATATATTTCCACGAATCCTGGGATTCACCCGATTCCTACTGTAAATCCCCTAATTATTTATTTTATAAAACCTAAGATTTTTGTAAATCCCCTAATTCCTGCTCCAGAATTTGCTTCTCCTCTATGAAAATATATAGGATTCTATTTTTGGCAGAAATCTATTTGGTAGTATAAAATAAAGATTCCAAGAACGTGGACAGTTAACGACATCTGATAATAGAATCCTTTGGTAGTTTACTAGTAGTTTAAGTATTTGTAATTAAAGATTGCCTATTTAATACTGTTAATACGAAGTGGTTTTATACCTGAATTAAAGAAAATGTTATTATAATAGGCCTATGTAGGTAAATATTTGAGCCGGTCAAAAAACCCTAGATTTTACCATAAATATCAAAAAAATCCCTTTGTCCCTTTTATGCTGAAATATCCCTAGATTCGGGATAAATCCCTAGACCTGGCAGCCTTGATGACAATAATGACAATGGGTATAAAATATCAAGAAACGTCAAACGGTCAACGCCAACCTTCATTTTAAACTTTTTAGTAGATTTATTTTTATTTATAATATATATATATATATATATATATATATATATATATATATATATATATATATATATATATATATATATAGTACAGTTGATGCAATGTATTATTATTTGACATAAAATTTTAATCATTTACAATCAACAAAAACTAACACATACAAGAGGTTTGACTTTTTAATCAATTTAATTTATTATTTATCGAAAATAATGCCCCAATACGATCTATGAGTAAAAATTTAAAATTGAAAAACAATTGATTCTATCGTACAGATAATACAAAGTGACAGTAAAGATGTTAATTTTCTACGTATTAGATTATGTTGTAGGAACTCATTTTAATTAAAATGTTTGAAATTTATAACATTTGTTTAAATTAATACCTTATAATTTGATACTTCATTATGGTTGTTCTATTTTTGGTAAGATTTGATCGTTCACTAAAAATTTAATAATAAAAGTGCGACAACATTGTCGCATATGTCGTTTTCATTGACTAGGTATATATATATATATATATATATATATATATATATATATATATATATATATATATATATATATATATATATATATATATATATATATATATATATATATATATATACAGTGTAGGTAAAATTTTATGGTCGGTATGGTAAAACTTAACAGGATATCTAACAGATATAAAATCATATTTTCAGCGAATAGACAAAGATAACAATCATATTCCCCCTTGGTCTCCCCTCCATAAATCTTCTTGACACCCATTGCCTGTTAGTGAGACGATTAGTTCCGATCAGAGATATTTTACATATTCTGTGGTTCCGATCCTCATAAAGCTAAGAAAGTAGAGGTGGGTCCTCTAGTTTTTTAAATTTTTATCGGAACCGTTTTTCGTAAACTGTAACTAGTTGATTGTTTACCAGTATTCAAATTAGCGAGGACACAAACATATTGGCTATTATCGCTTATGTGTATAAGTATTGAAGTGAAAGAAACTAACGAAGAATATATTTATTATAACTTGAAAAATAAATTAAACATTACAAATAGTACTTACATTTACATGGACTTAAGTCATCTTTATCAGTTTCTTTTTCTTGTACTAGTTAATTTTTAATAGTATAATCTTCTTTTTCTTTTTTTTTATAGAAGTAACCAGCTTCAACCATCAACTAGTTGATTTTAACGAATTTAACCGAAAATTTAGAGTTTAACACGGTTTTATTAGGCTGCTGCCATTTTTCTGGAAACCATAATTCAGAAAACATCGCTTTTAAAATTAGTGAAATTATTATTCAGTGGGGTCTAAAACAAAAAGTAAATTTTGCAGTAACTGATAATGCCTCAAATATGGTCATAGCTATTAAATATGTTTTGGAATGAAAACATTTAAATTGTTTTGCTCATACGTTAAATTTATTGATGGAGGACGCACTTAAATGCTGTCGTGTACAAATAGATAAAATAAAAAGTCTTTTTTTCGACAATTCGGCAAAAAACACATTTCAAAAAAGTACCTTATCTTCAGAAACGCTTTTAAAGTATCAATTACAACATAACAAAGATCCCAAACGGCCAATCCAAGACGTGGAAACTAGGTAGAACTTCACCTATTACATGTTAGAAAGAATGACGGAGTTAGAAGAGGCAATCCGTTCCACATTGGTATCAGTTAATACAGACTTAGACTTAGACCAAATCTAAATAATGAAGACTGGACTATTTTTTCGTAATTGTCCCAAATTTTATGGCCTTTTAAAGAAATAACAAGTACAATGAGTGGCAATGAGTGGTACAAAAATACTTGAATGATAGTTCAGTGATTGTTCTGGGACGCTGCCTGCAAAAATCTTGCAATAAAATTTTAGCAAACAGTAACCTTACATCCATAGTATCCGACGTAGTACGGGTTTTTATTACTAATTACGGGATAATTACTAATCTCGGGTTTAGCAAAAAGATTTAGAGGGATAGAATACAGTGGCATATTGTCATTATGTACGTTTATGGATTCACGATTTAAAGTGCAGTGATTTTCTGATAAAAATGACGCTAAAAAAACAAAAAAAAAAGAGTTAAGAAGCTGGTTACTTCTATAATTATAGAACAAGAAGATTGTACTATTGAAAATCAACCAGTATAAGAAAAAGAAACCGATAAAGATGACTTAAGTCCATGGTGTATTTTTGATCAATTAATTGGACATGACTCATCTAAACGTACACCTGTAGCGAGAGTCCATTACAATGGTGGAAAAACCATCGCCATGTATCTCCTAACTTAACTACTATATTCATAAAGTATTGTAAATGTGAACACATGTTCAAAATCAGGTTTAATTTTAAATAAAAGAAAAACACGGTTAATAAGAAGTAAAGTAAACAAACTTATGTTTTTAAATGTCAATTTAGACGATTCGTGATTTAATAATAACGTGTATTGTAAACGTAGGTACGATTTACTATTTGTATTGTTTAGTTTAGTTTTCAAGTTATAATAAAATCTTTTATTAGTTTCCTTCACTTCAATAAATATACACATAAACGATAATAGACATTATGTTTGTTTATGTAGGTAGTTTCTTACTTGAAACTACTATTAAAAAATCATAGTTACTTGTTTACGAAAATCGGTTTTGCGACGTCAATGACCCACCTCTATTCGTAAATACCTGTGTACGCTTTGATTCGGTGATTTGACCACGCGACACGCCACGTTGGCAAATAGTTTTGTACGAAGCTTTTTTATTTATATGCAGTTTAATATTTTTATTGGAAATAAGGCATAATGTCACTTTAAAATAAGCTTATTTTGATGTTTAGATTTTTAATTCGGAAATCGTTTTTAAAATATCAAACATTAATAAATTTTATTTATATAAAACGATTTCCGAAGTATAAATCAAAATGTTATTTTACACTTATTGTAAAGTCAAATTGTGGCACATTCCCAATAAAAAACGATAAGCTGCCATTTAAATCCACTTCGCCCAAATTTCATTATCTTGGAGCATTGTTCAAATGCGAAAAGACAACAGGTCAAATAAAACCAATAAGTTTGGCAACGTTGAATTTCTCCTTTTTATTATATCCACTCCATATCCACTCATTTATGTTCGGTGATATAAAAGGCGGACACCTAATATATCTCTCTCTTTTTAAACAGTTGTTTCTCACTCCATCTCATGTAAGGTCCATACCGACCATAAACTTTTACCTATACTGTATATATATATATATATATATATATATATATATATATATATATATACATATATATATATATATATATATATATATATATACATATATATATATATATATATATATATATATATATATATATATATATATAATATTGTTATGATGTGCTGTTTCTGTATGAGCTATGAGTAAATTTGAATGATATATGTAAGTATATAGTTTTTATCGCGGTTCTCAAAGAATTAGTTTGTAAGTACTTTTTTAAATTATCTTTATTATAACTATTATGAAACAAACCTATCTATCTAATATAAGCAATATCAATTTAAAACAATCTATCTAAAATTTGAAATTCTTACAATTATTAAATTATTAACAAAATTTGGTACCTTCTTTCACTGAACGCCTAAAGTTTTTCCAAAATTAAAGTTATTATCACCACTCGATATTTTCTTACTCAGCCTTGGTTATCCAACTATTTTAATATGTTCCTTCTTAATTAATTCTTATTAATTAAGAATTCTTCTAATTCTTAATTAATAATTATTCTAATTAATTCTTAATGGTTTTTGTCTATGATGTATTATGCACATATTGACATTTCGAGAATTTTCATATCCTATTGACATTTCGAGAATTTTCTATGTACAATTTACTTGACTTTAGGCTCTCCAGATCAGAACTACACTATTATATGTAACTTAAACATTTATATAAAATATATTTTTACTATTTTACATGTGTAATTTTGTTTAAATAAATAAATAAATAACTTTTTGACTTTGACACTACAGTGTATGTTTGGTTGCATTTGCACATGGCTGACTAAACATATTAAATATTAAATAAAATAACATAAAAAAACTTCTTAAACTTAATTCTTATGCTAAATTCTTAAAAATACCCTCATATAATTATTTTTTAATAATATTATCTAGTATAAAATTTATAAATTATGTCTTTAATTACTATTTGAATAAATTTATTAATTAACATTGTATATCTGGTTGTTTATATTTCTATGTTAATTTATTGTATTTCTAATCTCATTATAATATATATATATATATATATATATATATATATATATATATATATATATATATATATATATATTGCTATTATGTTTTGTTTGTGTGTGAGCAATGAATAATTTAAAATAACATATATAAGTATAGGGTTTTTATCGCGGTTCTCAAAGAATTAGTTTGTAAGTACTTTTTTAAAAGTTATCTTTATTATAACTATTATGAAACACACATATATGTATATCTAATATATACTTCATCTAATTTAGATAACGACTTACGTCATTATCTACGTCAGAGATCGAAGTTGACATAGTTGCCAAAGTATAAAAAAATCCTGACTCAATTTTAAATCAAATAGATTACATAATTATTGCAAAAGCATTACCATCTCTTTACAACGACTATTTAAATTCTTACGTGACATTTTTGAAATAAAACACTAATTTTGTTCTAAAAAGAACAGATTTTATTAGATAGTTAAAAATATAAAACAAGAGATATTCTCTTTAAAATTCAAAATAATGAAGTACAAAAAGTGTCAACACCGCAACTGTCAAATAAGTGTTACCAATTTATGCCAAAATTTTACCTTCGTTCGATTACAGTTACAGTGTGTTCCGAACAAATGTTCTTGATAAAAACGCTTTATAATGCATTTATATAAATTAAATGAAACATATTATTGTGTATTTCTTCAAGTTAACATTAATAGAAATTTTAAAATATGATTTCTACGCATATATAATAAAATATGTCTAGTGGCTGTAATGTCAGTGTACTCGGTAAAGTGATTCTAAAAAAGAACACACCTGCACCCTAAATATTTTGTGTTGGTATCATGTGGCGTCACAGGCTATGACGCCGATGACGTGCATCGTTATATAAATTAGATGAAGTGTAAACAATATAAATTTAGAAAAACCTATCTTAAATTTGAAATTTTTACAATAATTAAATTATATTAACAAAATTGGTACCTTTGTATCACTGAATGCCTAAATGAAACTGTTATCCAAAATAAAGGGTATAATCACCACTCAATATATTCTTTATCAGCCTCGGTTATTCTTGTTTTTGTGAAACTACTTTTTCCAAATATACCAGAATGTTTTAATTATCAATTTCTACCAATTTAAAATATTTTTCTTCTTAATAGCATTTATAAATGGGTAAAATATTCTTTTTTATTTATTGTTTCTACTTTGCTTCTTACTTATAATCTTATTTTTTCTTCTTAATAATCACTGTATACTATCTGCTTGTACTATTTATTGATCAACTAACTTCTTAATAAATTCATTAACTAACTGTCGAACTGTCTCCTGTTTAACTTCTTAATTAACTAACTCCATATTGTCTTACTGTAACTGTTAACTATCTTGAACTTTCTAATCAATGCACTGTCTTACTGTTATACTAACTGTCTAATTGTAACTGTCTTAATGAAAAACTGTTTAACTGTTCTAATTTACTCTCATACTGTCTAACTTAATACTGTGTTAATGAATGAATGAATCCATGCTCCGAATTACATCGTTTTTATATCTTTTTATCGTTCCCAAATATTCTAGCAACAAACTATGTTCGAATATATAAACAAAACATCTTAAATTAATACATAACAATATTATACATCCGTAATTATATGTAAATTAAACATACCAAACTAATAAATAACCCCATTTCACATCCGTAATCACTCAAACTGTCACTTATTCAGTGTATATTTGGTTGCCAATGCACATGACTCACCTAAATATATTTATAATATTATAATTATTAAAAAAAAAACTTTGTACACTTATTTTTTGCTAATTTCTTATAAAATTGCTAAAATCTTGCTAAAATTATATTATAAATTATTTTATACCTAACTCTAATTAAAATTATGGTTTTTAGGACCCAAACAAAGGACAAATTGATACATTAGTCCACAACAATGAAATTTACTATATGTCTCTCAACAAATCAAGATTGTCTAATGAAATAGATGTATCAGTGAACTGTTTGTGGTGTTATCAGTGTTAAAAGTATTGAAAATTGTTTGTGGTGTTATTATTTACTGTTATCAGTGTTAACAGTGTAGAAAACATTATTAAATCTCTTCATGATATTTATAAATATCCCTCTAATTTTATTGTCTGCACCTATCAAAACATAACTGTGTTGTCCATTCTGATTTTCGATTCTGTATGGACCTTCAAACATGGTTGTAATTTCTTACAACGGTTTTCTCTCAAATTACCTTGTCTAAGTGAACGAATTAAGACTTTTTCTCCTTTTTGAAATGTTTTTGAAATGTGGTTTTTTAATTGTTCGATTTTGTCTTCTGATATATTTTTCAGCTTTCCTCATAATTCTCCTGTTCACTCTCTGCATTACTTGTTCCAACATATATTGGGTACATTCACTAATCCATTGTCTGTTTCCTATATGACCAAACATTAAATATTCTGGTACTTCCTCTGTATTTAAATTATGTGTATTATTTAAAAAATATTCCACCTGTTCGATATGTTGCTGCCAAGTCACGTGTTGATACTTTCATAGTATCCTTAAATATTTTATAACTTCTTTAATATATCTTTCTGCAGGATTCGCTTGAGGATGTCTGATACTTGCAAAATGAATGTTGATCCCCTTTTTCCCACAAAATGGCCGAAATTTTTGGTTGTCAAAATATGTAGCGTTATCTATTATGCAATTTCTTATTCTTCTTACGGTGCCTATCCGTTCCGGATGTTGGCGATCAATATGGCTATCCTAACTTTGCTTGCTGCTATTCTGAATAGTCCGGTTGTCGATGTATTAAACCACTTTCTCAGGTTTTGAAGCCAAGATATTCTTCTTCTTCCTGGTCCTCTCATTCCAAATACCTTGCCCTGAAGAATCAGTTGAAACAAGCCGTATCTCTGTTCATTCCTCATAACATGGCCAAGAAATTCTGGTTTGCGCTCTTTGATGGTGTTAATAATCTCGCATTCCTTGCCTATTCTACGTAGGACCTCAACATTAGTCACATGATCCAACCATGAAATGCCATTTCTAAATGGTCCTATTTCTTCGAAAAACTTATTAACACATTCGCGACCAACCTATTTTTAGGTCTGTCCAGTCAAACTGATTTTGGTTAAACATGAAAGAAACATGCCAAATCCACCATTTTTGGGGAGGGTATTATAATTGAACAAGGATTATAAAAAAAATTATTATCTCCTTGGATAATGTCACACATATGTGACACTGGTCTATAGTAATAAAAATTGGAACATAACCCAAGTGTCACAAATATGTGACATAAACATTTTTAGCTACTACTTATAAAAAATCATTTATTTATTCAATATTAACAAAACTAAAAATTATTTCCAATAAAAAATAAAATATATTGTATAAGTTTAATTCGTTTTTACTGTGGCACTCAGCAAAACAGGCTGTAACACATAACCCAATGGGCTGTCCATCACTCCCCTTACATTCCTGGCATGTGAACCAGGTGACAGCCCTTTTCTTGGTTGCACTGCACTGTCGACATCTTTTCCGCTTATTTTCTTTTTTCAAGTTGTGTGCCGCAACAACTTTTTTTCTGCTTGGCCGTTCTGTTTGTCCCAGTAAATGTTTGATCACTTCCTCTCTAAACTGAAGGTACGACATTCTTGTTTTCTTTGACGTGTTCCTATTTTTATTCAACAACCTGTTGCCATTCCACATGCAAATATCTAGTAAGTGAAAGAAAACTTTCATGTACCATCTCAGATTTTTTCGTGGTGTGCCATAATATGAAGTCATCTGGTCAATTCTGTCAATTCCCGACATAAAGGAATTGTAGTCACGAATCATTACTGGCTTCAACTTTCTCTGGTCTCTACGATTTTCAACTTCAACCATTTCGGAACCATGCTTGGATGAAATCATTATTACATTTCTCTTATCTTTCCATTTTAATACTATGATTGGACCTCTTCTTTGCCATACGACTTCTCTATTCTTTAATTTTTTTGTAATAACACTATTTGGGTTACTTTTTCTATTTTTTCTTAATGTTCCACAAACGTAGGTCTTTTTTTCATGTAAAAACTTGGTAAGTTCATAACTGTTGTAATAAATGTCCTTGTAGATAATGTGCCTCTTCTCTAAATATTCAGTAACAAGTCTGTGAACTACTTCAAACGCATGCCCATTTTCATTTACCACTGTCCCCTTGCCGCTGTAGATTAGGAAATTTAATAAAAATCCATCAGAGCTAGTAATCTCATAAACTTTTATTCCATATTTACTAGTTTTTTTTGGCATATACTGTCGGAATATTAACCGCCCTCGTTTTTAATTTTGTTAAGTCGGTCTTGAACTTCTACGTCTTCCGGCTTGTAAAAACAAATATTTTGAAGAATAGCTTCAAACTTTGATCTGGGCATAGTTTTTCCAAATATTTAAAAGTTATATAGTGGATCTGTGCTCCAGTATAAACGTAAGGAGGGGAGTTTAATGTTTCCCATTAATATGCAGAGACCCAAAATTTTTTTAAGTCATCAATATTTATATCCATCCAGCGTCTTTTTTAAAGTAGGGTTTTCTTTGCGTGAAGTAGCTCTGTGATTTGTCCACTCTACGATCTTTATCAAAAGCTCTTCATCAAATAGTAATGGAAAATATTGTGAAGGTGTTGCATCAACAGGAATTTCTACTTTTATATTTTCTTGTTCCGCCAGTCCGCCTCATCATTTTCTTGTACCACATTTTCATTTGCATCATTCGCTTCGCCCTCATCATTACTCAATTCACCGCCGTTATTGCTCGACTCTTCCCCATCATTGCTAGTATCCTCAGTCTCTCTTCCAGAATGAGAAGGGGAATATTCACTTCCACTAGAATAAAACATTTCATCATTATGGTCCTCCTCGAATTCATATTCAATATTTTCGGCATTTCTGTACTCACTAACTTCCCTACTAGCCATCTCGGCCTCTAATTGAAGGTCTCGTGTACTTAGATGTCGTTTTGACATTGTTAATACGTCTGAAATAAATAATACGTTATTACACGGTGTATAAATAAGTTACATTTTTATATTACCTTTCTAAATTATACACAATTACGATACTTTTCGTATTCGACGTTTACATTCTATAAATTTACGTTCCATAAATTTACATGTTATTTTTTCTTTTTTTAAACGTCCAAATCACAACCCAGCCATAGCGTGTGAAAGAAGGATTGTTTAGGTGGACTGTGGCCAAATTTAGACCCACTGTGATAAACCGTGGTAAAATTATTTTACATTTCATCACGTAAGTTCGGTGTCACACATATGTGTCAGCAGTCCTTACGAAAACTTTACCGTCACACATGTGTGACGGTTGGTCGCGAATGTGTTAATATATAATTTCAATGTTTTAACATTTGTTCTTGAACATGGATAATAAATTTTATATATAAATCAACTATCACTATACTCTATTTTTTAACCAGGAGGTGTAAACCAAAAAGACAGATTCACATCCAAGAAAGTTACTAGAAAAGTTACCAAATACATCTTTTTTTGTTGATTATCTCGGCCTTGCGGTAATCGAGTAATGAATATCGGACAACCTTACCTTACACGTCAATTCTAACCTAGCTTTGTTTATTTATGATTGAATAATAATTTTTTTTCAGTTCACTTCGCATATTTTACAATTATTATTACAATAAAAAAGGACGTTTTTTTACATTTGGTCCCATGTATGTATATTTAAATATCGGGTGATCCAGTTTTATAGATCTCTTGAGACTATGGTATTTAATTGTAATTTCGAGAATATTTTGATTCAAAGAGTCAATAATGTTACAGATCTAAGTAGGGTTTTTCACAAAAATTTGTGTTTTAATTTGCAAATAAGTCTTTAGGAAACAAAGCTATGCAAATGCATGTATCAAAAAGTTAGAGAGAGTTCAAAGATTTCTGAAACACTTCTTTTAAATTGCCCAGACAATATTCTTTTTCTGGTGTGATCAATTTCTTGAATCTAGTTTTTTTTCTTACCAGAAGAGTTAACTTTGACTTTCATTTCGTGTTTCCCATCACAGAATAAAATTATGGTTCAAATATTATAGGTGTGGTCCTACTTTTCATGCATGGTAATCAGTTACCTCATTAGATAGATTTGTTTAACTTATGTATTAATGTCTTTAGGTTCTATTTGAAGCACTAAATGCAAAAAGATTTTTTTTTGAACCTATTCTCTATCCTTCCATTGTTGGATATAGGTCTCCCCCAGTTCTCTCCATCTTTCCCTATCTTGAGCTGTTCTCTGCCATGTGGGACCTCCTTGTTTCCTGATGTCATCTTTCCACGTCATCTGTGGTCTGTCTCTTGATCTCTTTGCATTGTATGGACGCCACTTTCCGATGGCATTGTTCCATCGTCAGTCTTGGAGACGTTCATTGTGTTCAGCCCATTTCCATTTCAGTTTTGCTGCTTGTTCTAACGCGTCTACTGTCTTTGTTCTGGTTCTGATCCACTGGTTACGTTTTCTATCTCTAAGTGATACACCCAACATTTGTCTCTCCATCGCTCTTTGTGCCTTCCTTATCCTATCCAAATTGGCCTGTGTAAATGTCCATGTCTGTGCTCCGTAGGTGAGCACCGGTATGATACAGGAGTTATATACCTTGCTTCGTAAGTATAGAGGGATTGTTTGATTTTTTAGAACGTAAGAAAGTTTGCCGAACGCCGAACGCTGTTATATACGAACGCTTGCCGAATGCAAAAAGATACTTTGTATAAATGAGTGTGTACTTGCAATTTCTTTAATGCTGGATTTTTGTTTAATTTTGACAGTGAGTTTGTCCCATTTGTTATCAATAAATAAAATTTACTAAAAAATACTGGATTTCTGTGAGATAATCAACAAATTCAATCTATTATTCCAGCATAATTTTGCAGTTTTCTTGTAATGATCTAGGTACAACCAGGAAAAACAAAACCAACTGTATCAATACAATCAAACTAAAATACAACATTACTTCACTAATGTTCTTTTATTGTGATAAAAACAAAATGAAAATGTTTCTTAACAAGTATACAATAAATTTAAAAGATAGTTGCCGTTTTTCTTATGATAATTAGATATAAATATCATCTAGAAAAATATCACATTAAATACTATTCGCATATCACCAAGTCCAAGTTATTACAAATAACCTAGAGTCAAAAGTAGATTTATATATTAGAGGAAAATAATATTCTGTGCATATTATATTATATTCTGGATGTATGTAAAAATTTATTAATCTTCCAAAATATTCTCTCCATTTATGTCTTGGTGAGGTTCATTAACAAGTACACCATTTTGAATTTCTTCATTTAGTTTTTTAGGAAAAACTAAATCTATTTCAGATATTTGAGCTTTTGTTTTTAGTCAGCAGCCCAATGTATAAACCATTTTTTGAATAATTTCACCTAAAAAATAACTATGGCAAAACATTCATAATATAGACAATAAATCAATCATCCTATAAACAGTAAGATAAACAATCTATAATTATGCTATGCAATATTTGCTGCAATGGATCTGCTTATATGTAAAGTAAAAAATATTCTTTTTTTTTTCTTTTCTTCCCTTTCAATGTTCTTATATCTGTTGAAACAAAATACTTGATAACATTCCAGTAGGGTATACAATTAAAAATTTAAAATTTATTTTTTTTAATAACTTACTTTATGAGATCATTACTTAGTATACTCAACATCAAACATACCAAGTATAATATCTTTAAATGAGAACAGTGTAATGTAATTACATGATACTTAAAATGAAAATATTTGTACACTGGTATGTTTCCAAAAACATGTAACACAAAGGCTGTTGTACTTATGTCTATAAATAGGAAAAATATTTTGATCAAACAAGAAGGATACTATTACAATCATTGGTCATGTAGCTCATAAATTTTAATTACAAAAACTATTTAGTAGTAACAATAATATACCCGATTATAAAAATGAAACCTATAAAATGTTTTAGATAATTTTACTATATAATTTATAAAATATAATTTTACTATATAATTTATACTAAAGAATTTATATAATAATGAACGACACATATTTTGGAAGATCTGAGCGGTTGTTAATTTCACTTAAAGTTGGCATTTCATTCTTGAAAAAGAAGCTGTGTACTATCTGTCGTATAGATGTTTTAACTGTTTCATCGTATGTTGCAATCGACCGCCAGTCTTTTTAGACCATTTTACTGTTCCAGCCTGCTTATATTCTTTAATTGTTCGGTGAATAGGTGAATTCGCAACACCTAAAATTAGCACATTACTTTAGTAAGTCTTGATTTTAACAATAATTATTCTGCAAAACTAACCCGCTGCCTGTTTTATTTTTGCTACCGTGGCTGTTATTTTCATTCCAGAATTATCAATTATCATTTATTTGTAGATGTTTAAATACATTGTTTCTCATTTGATGATAAATGACCCAAATCTACTTGGCGTTTTTAAGGTGGAGAAGAATAATTACCACTGGTACTACTTGGCATTGAATCCATATTGTTATTTTAATAACACTAATATGTCGCTAAATAGTTCTGAAAACAACTGTTTTTTATATAAATGCAAACGAAAAATCTAAAAATGTAACGAATAACGCAGAAAATACAAAAAATTGTCTATATAAATTTTGAATTTTAAAATTTTACAAATGTCATTAGTGTCAATATGCCATAATTTAGTGGACTAAACTTGTCTGCGGTTGGACCAATTACAAACAAGCATTACAGCGCGTAAAATTTTAATTACTCCTCCTGGTTAAAAAACAGACCATAGTATACCTATGCTTATTTCCTGTTGGACTGGGAACTAAATTTGAGATGAAATCCATGGCAACTGTATTTAGTTTTTCATATATGCAACATTGGATTTATATGTGTTCTGGTTTTTGAAATTCTTCTCTTTGTTTATTTGACATATTTGGCATTGGGTAATAATTTCTTTTGCTATTATTGAAAATGTTCAGTTCAATGTAGGTTTTTAAATGTTGATTTCCACCACTTGTACTAAATAGGTTTTCCATTTAGGTGTTGATGAAGGTGACAGCCTATCACCGAAAATTTCACATTTAGAATAAAGTTCTACACCAAACTGGCTTATACCATTTCTAGCCGATCCTTGATTTGACGCTTTTCCGAAAGTTACCTACCGAAGAATTGTATTCTTAGTGTCGTTATATACACTATATATATATATATATATATATATATATATATATATATATATATATATATATATATATATATATATATATATATATATATATATATATATATATATATATATATATATATATATACTAGCTGACCCGGCCACGCGTTGCTGTGGCTAAAGTTTTTGTTATATTACATTATAGTAAACAATCTAAGAGGAACATCAAAAGAGAACATCAGTCACGGAGTCCACTATGCTTTTTCACACACATGGTATTTGTAAAATAATATGGTGATCTCCTTATTTGACTTTCTCCTACTATAACCCTTTAGTACAATGAAATTATTTACGAACAAAGACGAAAATGTTGATGTTGGTATACAAATTCACTGGATTGAGATTTGAAGGGGAAGTACCATGGGGAAGTACGTTGAACATAATTAATTAAAATGTTCTTACACTTGATATTAAGCAGAAATTAATAGGTACAAAATAAAAAGTTATCAGATTTATTATTTCCGTTTAATTTTATAACAAATATAAGTATATTACAGTATAATAGGTACAGTAAATAACATGTGACGCTTAAACTCATGAATGAGGTAGGCAAGGCAGACAGTCTTAAACTTTTAAACATTAATATCTATTTTTTTGAATTATAAATACTTTCAATTTTAATTTAATTTAACACCAATCGGTGCACAATGTTTTTGGTTAACCTGTCTTTAGCTAACACAAATAGATTCGACGGTTTCCCAACACGTGAACACGCAACATATAGTTGCCCATGAGAAAAACATGGATTTTCCAAATCTAAACCACAAATGGACATTGTTTGACCTTGAGATTTATTTATAGACATGGCAAAAGCTAAACGAATTGGAAACTGTAGCCTTTTGAAGGGCATGGTAGAATCTGATGGTATCATCGGAATACGTGGGAGCAGGACCACTTTTCCTTTAAACTTCCCAGCCAAAATGGTTGCTTCAAGAATGTTTCCGGTGATCTTTTTGATGACCAAACGCGTACCGTTACATAATTGAGGTGGATTCAAATTACGGAGGAGAATAATAGGGGAACCAATCTTTAATCGCAGATTATGTGGTGGCATTCCAGGGATATCTAATGAATTTAAAAATTCAATCGGAAAATTTACACTTTCATTTTCATCAACAACAGTATCGATTGATTTAAAAAACATCAGATCACCTGGTAACAACTGTTGTATCTGGAAGTTAATTTCGTCAACATCAACGTTTTTGGCTGCCAAAATCGACCGTTGACTAAGCCATTCATGATTCAAATAATTATTCTGTATATCCGGGAAAATACTCTGAATCAATTCATTTTTATCCTGAACAACAGTGCAAAAACTGTCTGGAAGTTTAATGCATTGCGTATTTGGTTGCAGTTCTATTTTACCGTTCCCAATATCTAGTAGTTGTTCGGAAAATATTTGTGCTGATGGATCATTTTGCAATTGTACTCGCATATTTATGGTCAATCGAAGTGTTTCAACACTTCGCCATAAGAATGATTGTTTCAAACATGCATTAATCTCATCCGCGAAAGTAGAGCGAGGTATAACCGGTAAGGTCTGCCGGAATTCACCAGACAAAAGTAAGATAGCACCACCGAAAAGTTTATTATTGCTGTTTAAATCTTGCATAGTTCTGTTTAATGCTTCAAGTGAATATTTGTGTGCCATTGTGCACTCATCCCAAGTTATTATAGAACTCTTCCGCAACACTGCAGCTATTCCACTATTCTTTTTGATGTTACACATTGCATCTGGTTTATTACGAACGTCCAATGGCAGCTTGAATGTTGAATGTGCTGTTCGCCCACCATCCAGTAAAGTAGCCGCAATGCCTGACGATGCTACTGCTAATGCGATTTTTTGTTGCGACCGTATTTTGGCAAGAATCAACGATATTAAAAATGTCTTACCGGTTCCACCGGGTGCATCCAAGAAAAAAAAACCGCCTTGTTCAGCAGCAACAGCCAGCATAATCCGATCATAAATATTTTTTTGTTCTGCTGTCAGTAATGGTTCACTGTTCATGATAATTATTGCTAAACTTCCATGGTCATATTGATTTTCCCGTTGTAAATCGGTATTGACTAAGTCAGTGGCTGGACGATTAGGTGATGGCATACCATAATGATTAAGTTGTAAATTTGAAATAAGAACACATAAATCCTCGATCAAGACCAATGCTTCATTGTACATCTCTGGTGTATAATCTATGTTTTGGCATTGATTTGTTTATCTAATTCGGTGCAAGATGTCTTCTGTCATACAATTTTTATATTTTTCCCACAAAATTTGTGCTTGCGAGGGATAACATGTCGTCAAAATAATTGCAAACAACTGACGAATGTTATTCGGTGTTGATGTCAACGCAGCATCAGCAAGCGTTAAATCCCAATGGTTATCGTCTTCTAGCAATTGCAGTTCACGACATGCATCCTGGTATGTATTGAATACTCGACCATTAACTGTTCGTAAAAATTCAAAAGACGCTGGTCCGGGAACATTCACCAATAACAAACGTAAATAGAAGCACTCACGTTGCTTTGGATGTATCGTGTAAAGTCTCCCCAATGTCTTAGCTTTGAATATGCCTGTAATGGAAGGATGTGGTTTTCCTTGTTTCCGTGGCTCCCATTTTTTACTGGATTTGTTCCATGTGAAATAACGTGGAACATCACCAAACACCAATGTCTTCGCGCATTGGCCAAAAACATCAGGTTTTTGACACAATGTAAAAAATTCAGTTAGATTCGTTTTCGGAGCTTCGAACGCTCTTTGGAGAACATTTTCTTCAGTGAAGTATACACGTTGACCGTTTTCAAGATGTATTGCCAGATGTTGGACAGCAGGATCTCTTTCGTGGATGGGAAAGCTGAGAATATGCCAAATAGCTTCATTGCTGCTAATGTATCTTCCCATTTGGTATCGTGCTATTTCGTCATTTTTATTTATGTTTTGTACTTCAAATATAGCCAAATCACTGCCTTTGTTTACATATTTACAAATATACTTAATTGATTTAACAGAACTGCAAAGCTCAATATTGATATGAGCTTTGTAAGTTTTTGAAAGTAGTGGTGAGTATGGTACCACCCACTTATTATCAAACTCAACTTGATTTGGAAAGTTCGGCAGTCGCATTGTAAATGTGTGGCCACCATTCTCAGTACTTCTGCGGCGATACATTGGATAACCATCAATATCCGTGATCGTGTCATTCGTATGCGGCTTTGGGAAGTTTTTTTTACATTTTCCATTTTCCATGCACGGTGACGTCATGTTGAAAGCACCGCATGGCCCATGGATCATGTGTTTGGTGACAATATCAAATAATTCTTGATCAATTAATGGGTCTGGAATTTCGGCTGAAATTATTTGATCGATTTCTTCAGGACGGATTCTATCTTTAAGCCAAACCAAAATGTGGGCATGAGGCAAACCTCGCTTTTGCCACTCTATCGTATACAGCCAACAACGTGTGATACCAAAAATTGAATATTTAACAATAAAATCAATTAAGGATTTCAATTTTTGTTTAAATACACGTGCAGTTAAATCATGACGATGAATGGCTTGTTGTCCTGGCAATAGTAAAGTTTGTATCTCTTCCCAATTCGGATTACATGTGAATGTAATAAATAAATCCGGTCGGCCGTAATGACGTACGTAAGTCATCGCATCTTGTATGTATTCCTGCATGTTCCGTGGACTGCCAATGTAGCTTGAAGGTAAAATGAAAGCATTACCGATGTCATTGGGATTTAAATTTCCATCGATGTTTCCAGCAACAGCATCTCGTAAGTGAATATATTCTTCCGATCGTAGTTTTGCCTGGTTGAATCGAAGGAATCGCAAGCGTTCGCTTTCGACCTTAGCATACATATCAACAATGTATTGATGGAACAGCTGACGATATCGAAGGATATAATTGTCTTGATGTTGCCTAACCATTATTCGGTGTGCGTAGTAGTTCACTGAGCTAACTTTATTATTTCTGTAATCACCTAAAAAAATAAAAAATAAAGTGCAATATGAAATTAAAATCTATACATAGAGTAAGAAAGTAAATAGATAATTGTCAAATTTACCGGTGTTTGGATCATATTGTTTAATATTAAGATGATATTCATCTTGTCCTTGCCAAAATATCAATGGATATTGTAGTGCGTCATATGAACGGTGTAGATCCGAAATCGTACTGACAGTGTTGTCTCGCCGTGTAATTTTTATAGATCTTTTGTCAACTGGATCACCAACCATGATAACAGCAACCTCATCAACAGTTGGAGCGTTGAATCTACCAGCATGTTCACCTAATGGTACCTTGTCGGCTTTTATGACGATTTGATAATTGTCATTTTGCAGTCGCGGCGAAACTCTTTTGATCAATTGAATTAGTTGATTGTGATCTTCTAAAAAATTTTCCAATAATATCATAATTGCTCTTTCCTCTGCTTGTTCAATAAAATTATACAGGCACCGAGTCGTCACGCGCTCTTCACAATCGCCCATAAAATAAATTTGAAGAAATTTCGGATTGTTATCAGGCATTGGCATCAGTGATCCGATTTTATGGTACACCTGGCCTTGAATTTTAAATGTAGTTTCAAAATTACGTCCATCG